>NIVC01000001.1:560000-612500 GCA_002269645.1 Macrostomum lignano | reverse complement strand
TTGTGGGACGTTTAGGTGCGGGTGTTTAGGTTGTGGGACGTTTAGGTTTGGGATGTTTAGGCTTGGGTATTTACATGCGGGGGTGTTTAGTTTGCTAATGGTTACATAAAAAAGTGTGACCCAGGAGCTCAAGTGTTCAAAGATGAAATGCGATATTTGCGTAGGTTGCCATCTTACAGATATTTTAATAGATATAAAATCGGGCATTGGGTAAGATGACGAGAGAGAGTTCTGCTGATGCGGTGCAAGTGCCTGCTGTTGTTAATGGAAGTTTCACAGAGACAGGCAGTCTGTTGTACACTTCGGATGCCCCCGTCAGTGAAGTGGACACAACATTTAGCTAGTGTGCTTGGCGATGCAGCATGTATTGCATAATTCTGCCCTAGACAGAAGTGGTCTCTAAAACTAAGCCATTCAGATCACGTGACACTGGGTAAGCTTGGGGATTTCCACTTTATACCGCTGAGCATTCTGGTGGCCAAGCTGCCACAAAAAAGATAATAATAATAAAAAGACCAGCACTGCTGCAGGCACCGGCCAAGTGGCTTCATCAGATTCCAGGATCCCCCAATGCTTAAATACCTGCCTGTCCTTCCAGCCGATGACGGACAGGTTACGTAACTGTCCGGCAGGGAGAATTCAAGATGCCATGAAGGCGCAGGGGGAAGGCAAAGGTAAGAAGGATGGGGAGAGCAGCGGATGCGGGTCACCCAAGTGATGACACGTTTTTAATTCAGGCTCACGTTTCCGGCTTTGGGGAGCTTGAAGGCAGGGAAGAGCAGTGGGGGGGGTCAGGGATGGGAGGAACACGCCAAGTTTGTAAGTTGCAATAAAATGTAACCCAGTCTGCTTGCAGTTAATGTTCATCGCAGTTATTGAGCCTTTCAAGACTGCAGACGGATAGGCAGGTAGATGCAGATGGATAGGTAGGTAGATGCAGATGGATAGGCAGGTAGATGCAGATGAATAGGCAGGTAGATGGATAGGCAGGTAGATGGTTGGCAGGTAGATGGATAGGCAGGCAGATGTGTTGGCAGGTAGATGGTTGGCAGGTAGATGGATTGGCAGGCAGATGTGTTGGCAGGTAGATGGATTGGCAGGTAGTTGGATTGGCAGGCAGATGGATAGGCAGGTAGATGGATTGGCAGGTAGATGGATTGGCAGGTAGATGGATTGGCAGGTAGATAGATTGCCAGGTAGATGGATTGGCAGGCAGATGTGTTGGCAGGTAGATGGATTGGCAGATAGATGGATTGGCAGGTAGATAGATTGGCAGGTAGATGGATTGGCAGGTAGATGGATTGGCAGGTAGATATAAAAGATCACCAGAAGGCCTCACCTTGCAGATTCAGATCGGACGGGAATCTCGGCACGGGAGGCGGCACCGGTGGAGGCGGCGGAGGCGGCAGCTGTCGCATCATCAAAGTATGCGGCGGAGGCGGCGGCTGCTGATGCTGATGATGAGGCTGCTGTTGCTGCTGCTGAAGCGACATCATCCCGTTGGTAACAGAGCCCCTGGGCCTGGCATAGGTACCGAGGCCAGTTAGGTACATCTGCTGCTGCTGCTGCTGCTGGAGCAGCTGAGGCCCGCACAGGGTGGTGCTGGCGTAGGCGTTGGCATCACCGGACGGCTGAATCAGAGGCGAGAACGAGGCGGCAGCGTAAGTGTAGGCGTCAGTGCCGCAACTGCGACTGTCCTCGCCGCCTGCCACCGTGTCCTCGTCGTTATTGTTGAGCGTCTTGTAGGAGGCCGACGGCCCGAGATGGCCGCCCCCGCCTGCGGTCGACAAGCCGCCGCCGAACAGTACAGCCGGCCTGCCGTTGCTGAAGTCCAGGTGGATGTTCTCGGAGCCATTATACTGGCCGGGTTGGAGGAACTGCTGCTGCTGGTACTGCTGCGCGAACTGGTCCTGCTGCTTCTTGCGCAGCTGGCCCCGCCGGACGCACAGGACTCCGATGACTATCATGAGGGCCAGAGCGCCCAGCAGGATCGCCACGATGATGGCGATGTACATCAGCTCGTTGTCGCGGCTGGGCATCTGGCCGCCTCTGCCGCCGGCTCCGGGCAGATCGACGCGCTCGCCTCGATCGATTTTGCCGGGCAGAGATGGCGGATCCGAAGGCGACAGCGGCGTCGGGGTTGCCGGGCCCGGCCGCGGCTGCTGGCCGCTGCCGCTGCTCGTCTCCGAGGTCTCCGCTGGCGGCGGGTTGGTCAGCACTTCTGGAGGGGCGATGGTGAGGCGGATTCTGTGTTATTGTTGCGTTTTTGTGTCAGAGGGTGTCATAGTTTTGTGTCAGAGGGTGTCATAAGTTTGTGTCAGAGGGTGTCATAATTTTGTCTTTGCAAAGCAAATTCTAATTGGAGCCAAATTTTCAAACGATTTGTGGTGCCAATTTAAATTTGAGGCAAGGACATTTACAACCAAGGACATTTAGAACGTTCTAGAGCCGCCTCTAAGAAAAAAGTTCCAGTGCTTGCCAAACCTGAAGTCAAGAGATTTTCTGACCGACAACACGCGCGGCCCTTGGAAACTAATTGAAAAAATGCCCCCCTATCTCACGACTTGAAAAGCTGGGCCCAGAAAAATGCATTGATCAACCAGCAAATCTATGAGAGGCAGATTTCAGCAGGCATCAGACGGGACTGGACCCAATTCATCAACATGGGCCCAGGGCAGATTTCGGCAGCAGGGAACCATATTTTGATCGGCCTTTCATTTTCAGTCGAATGGCGAACATTTCGCGAAGATTTCCCGAGGCCAACGCTAGTCGACTTCCCGGTGCCAAAACACGGCAAGGCACGTTCTTGGCCAAGTGGTCTCTGTGTTGCCAACTGATTTGCTTCCAGCCTCTCCGTCTCCGGGCGACAGACTATTAGACAATTGCCTTTTACTTTTCTCTGGCCAGTGCGATAACACAGGGCAGACTTTTGGGCACCGTCTGCTGACCTTAGGGACAGCAGATGCGCCCTCGGCTGCCAGGCTTGCCTCTTCCTAGGTTTGAACCGATCTTCTAACTTTTATTTCACAATCGACTCCCTCTGTGACTCTGAACTCTTTTCCCAGACCTCCCTCTTAGACTTATGGACATCTTCCTCTCAGACTCATTGACCCCCCTCTCAGACTCATGGATCTCCCTCTCAGACTCATTGACTTCCCCTCTCAGACTCATTGACTTCCCTCTCAGACTCATTGACTTCCCTCTCAGACTCATTGATCTCCCTCTCAGACTCATTGACCCCCTCTCAGACTCATTGACTTCCCCTCTCAGACTCATTGACTTCCCTCTCACACTCATTGATCTCCCTCTTAAGACTCATTGACCTCCGACTCAGATTCCTTGACCT
This sequence comes from Macrostomum lignano, assembly GCA_002269645.1. Taxonomy (NCBI): domain Eukaryota; kingdom Metazoa; phylum Platyhelminthes; family Macrostomidae; genus Macrostomum; species Macrostomum lignano. The sequence continues at coordinate 609,154 of NIVC01000001.1, read as the reverse complement.
CCCTCTCAGACCCATTGACCTCCCTCTCAGACTCATTGACCCCCCTCTCAGACTCATTGACCCCCCTCTCAGACTCGTTGACCTCCCTCTCAGACACATTGACCTCTCTGACTCATTGACCTCCCTCTCAGACTCGTTGACCTCCCTCTCAGACACATTGACCTCTCTGACTCATTGACTTCCCTCTCAGACTCATTGACCTCCCTCTCAGACTATTTGACCCCCCTCTCAGACTCATTGACCTCCCTCTCAGACTCATTGACTTCCCTCTCAGACTCATTGACCTCCCTCTCAGACTATTTGACCCCCCTCTCAGACTCATTGACCTCCCTCTCAGACACATTGACCTCCCTCTCAGACTCGTTGACCTCCCTCTCAGACACATTGACCTCTCAGACTCATTGACCTCCCTCTCAGACTCATTGACCTCCCCAACTCCCTATGACCTCTCTCCGACTCTCTTCTAGTCTTCTCTCACCAGTCCTTTGTTTTCCACTTTAATTCCCAATCAACATCGCTTCCCCGCAGTCTCATGGTCTCCAACAAGCCGACTTGCGGCTCAAATTTGAAATTCAATTTTCTGCATCATCGCTACCGCATCCGTCATTGATCATTTTTTGCGCATCACCCCCCCGGCGCCTGCCAGAGGCAGAGAGAAAATCTGCTTCAGCACCATTGGCCTAATCTAAAGAAGCTGGAAGTTCTTCTCGTCAAAAAACACACACGCGCTACCGGGCCCAACAAGACGCTAACTATATGAGAAAGCAAATCAAATTCTCGCCCGTCAATGGGGCCTAATTAGTGCGCAGGGGACCCCCGCGAGATGCTTGATACTTCCTTGCCCCTGGGGGGAGCGAAGCCGGCGGCCCCCTTTGTTTCTTGCGAGTCTGCCAGAGGGGTAAGGGATACGGCCCCTCCGTATAGTGACATTAATTGGCACTGGAGGCACAAAGATTTCTTCCAAAAGCATCGAGAAGAGTCCTGACTGAGACTGGCGATTCTCTGGGATAGCGCGAGGGATTTCCTCTTGCTCTCCTTCCCCTCCGCCCTCGGCCATTTAGTCATACAGGCCGAGTTTGTTCATTCATCTGCGTCAACCGCTAAGCTCGCTGAGCTGCTCGGTGAGTCACGTTCTCGAGTCGGCTATACTTTCTGCAGCCGAGCGGGGTGAGCGGGTCAGCTGGCGGTGGAGGGAGGACTCAAGAACGCCTCAGCATCTGTCGTTTTTGTTTTGTCTGAGCCTTCAAATTGAAAGCGAAGTCTGGGCGGGGTCTCCCGCAGCACCTCCCATCACCGAAGCAGCGATAGGCGCTTTGGGGATAAATTAGGGAGGGAGCTCGGAGTGTGTCAGCGAGCCGGGAAGATCACTCAAGACCGCATTAATGACTGTGTGTGTTTCTTTCTCTTGGGAAAATTGGAGATGCAAGTAAACCCGGCGAATTTAATTCAGGTTCTCAAGACTCTCCTCTGACTTACCTATGACGTAGGCAAAGCGACGGATTAATTGATTATCGAACTCGCTATCTCATTCGAACTAGGGCAGGGGTAAGACATAGGACTAAGAGTGAGGAGTCATACAGCCAGCCTTCGGACATTCTGTGCTAGTTGCAAATCTACTCTGCCATTGCAAATCTACTCTGCCATTTGCAAATCTACTCTGCCATTGCAAATCTACTCTGCCATTTGCAAATCTACTCTGCCACTTGCTAATCTACTCTGCCATTTGCTAATCTACTCTGCCATTTGCTAATCTACTCTGCCATTTGCAAATCTACTCTGCCACTTGCTAATCTACTCTGCCATTTGCAAATCTACTCTGCCATTTGCAAATCTACTCTGCCACTTGCTAATCTACTCTGCCACTTGCTAATCTACTCTGCCATTTGCTAATCTACTCCGCCATTTGCTAATCTACTCTGCCACTTGCTAATCTACTCTGCCACTTGATAATCTACTCTGCCGCTTGCTAATCTACTCTGCAACTTGCTAATCTACTCTGCCATTTGCAAATCTACTCTGCCACTTGCTAATCTACTCTGCCACTTGCTAATCTACTCTGCCATTTGCAAATCTACTCTGCCATTTGCAAATCTACTCTGACATTTGCAAATCTACTCTGCCATTTGCAAATCTACTCTGCCATTTGCAAATCTACTCTGACATTTGCAAATCTACTCTGCCATTTGCAAATCTACTCTGCCACTTGCTAATCTACTCTGCACTTTGCAAATCTACTCTGCCACTTGCTAATCTACTCTGCTATTTGCAAATCTACCAACCCAATTTTACCAAGTCATTTAAGCCTACTCAGTCACCCGTGAGTCTGCCTTAATTGCGCACAGATTAAAGCACCCGCATCAGAGAACTACTCACTAAGTGAATTTATTGCAAAAGTTAAAAGATTTTTAGCCTTCATCGCTAATGGACTGACGAAGCCAAGAACCCGAGAAAATTAACAGTGTAGCACAGATAGACACACACATGTCCCAGAAATCAAGCAGGCTTTGAACTTTCAAAGCCTATGCTGCCTAAACACACTCAGTTTATAATCCCGATTTCTGCAATGTTCAGCGTGACCCAGATTAATGTCAGCGCATAAACACACGCGTTAATATTGACACTAAAGCGATATTAGAGGCTGCACGATTTAGTAAAAAGAGTACAGTAAACACGGTACTAGATGAACTCTGCGATAGAAACCAACTGGCTATAGCAGGTGAAAATGTGCAGCAGGTAAAATAAATCTATCCGGCCTTTAGGTCCTTTGAAACTTCACAATAGCAATCCGGCTCGCTTAAGTTTTGTCTCTTCTCAGCTCTCTTCTCTCCTTTCTTTTCTCTTTTCTCTTCTCTTTTATCTCTTCTCTCATCTCATCTCTCGCCTCTCATCTGGTTGGCCCTTAAACTAAAAAAGTTTGGTTCAAACTCCACCTCCAACTTGGGGGGGGATATTATTCCCAATAAAAATTGGCCCCCGGAGTCTGCGGGGGGGCGCGACAAAAATGCAGCCTTCTAAGCAACAGCCTTTTGCGGCAGCAGATGTCAGCGAACGCGAAAAAAACAGTGCGCCAAAATTGAATAGGGAATGCATTGCAGACTCTATAGACTGTCCAATGGGGTGGGAGATTTATCCTCACAAGTCAGCTGCGCAGGATGAAGATGAGAAAGGCAAGGGGGTGCAGAGACGCAACTCGGATGAGGAGGCTTGAGAAGGGAGTAAAAATGACAGGGTGGGTGGATACTGCTCCGAGCCGAGCGTTAGCTTCTCTCAAGAGCGGCGCTAGGCAGCAAACATTCGATGGGAGAACACGGGGAGCAGAGAGGCGGCATGCATGATTGATGAGGCGGTGTCAGGACCGAGAGAGCCACAGAGAGAGGGGGAAAAAGTGAAAGTGAGACGTCCGCCTCAGGCCAGCAACACACAGAGAGCTAGTTGGAGAGGCAGGGACAGGCACCTAATCTAGTTGGTACAATGCATCTATCTATCCAATCAGTCTAGCGATGCCAACTCAGCATTGGAGGGGCAGTTCGAGACCGCCCAGCTCGGAGCCCGCATTGTCCGCAATCGAGCATAACAAGGAAATGAGCGAGGGAGAGGATAGATAGAGATAGAGAGGCCGTGTCTGATGGGAATCCTCGCGAGAATTCTTCACAGAGGAAAACGAAGGCATAAGACGCCTCTCTATTTCTCCTTCTCATCTCCCATCTCTCTTTCTCGTTTTACTTTCAAGTTTTCAGAGAGTTTAATAGCTATGAGGCTGTGCCAGAAATTACGTAACAGCACGGCATTTTCGTAAGGATGATGTCTTTAATTTAGTAAGAGGACTGGATGAGCGGCTGGGATCAGCATGCGATGGGGGATTTGCGGGTCGCGGGGGGGGGGGGTAGCGCCTGTATGTCCAACTGTATATTAAGGCTCAATATATAGCGATGGACAGGGAAGCAGATTGGCCGTCCCGTCTGACGGAATTAAGCCCCGGGATTATAAATACATCCGGCGGGCGATTCCAAAAACTGATAAAAGACGCCTGTACGAGGCTGGTCCATATACGAGTATTTAGTTTCTTAAATTAATCAATAATTCGAGCAGGTCGAAATATGTTTTGACCTGATGAAAGGTGGCCAGATGGAAAGGTTGGCATGCAGCCACATCTGTATTTCTCTGTATTTGTTTAACTTTATTAAAGTCAACCAATTCAATCTATTGTAGCTTGTACATAGCCATCTATCTAGGATGTGGATCTGAAATATGACTTTCAGAGACACCCTAGTGCTTGCTTGCGAGTTATTAACATAACGAAAAAATTCCGAGTTCAATAATGATGTAGTGAGAGCTGAGCAGTGTTCTCAAACATAGCCTGATGTTGGCTTGCAAATTCTCAATCTCCTCCAGGATTGAGAAGGTTCCGGCAATGAATTATGGCGTGTCGAGAGTGTAAGACTGGAGAGAATATTCGCGCACGAGTGAGCCCGAAGAGGCGAGATGAGGATATGCGCGGCGACTGGGATGACGAGAGGAAGGGAGCTGCTCCTAGCCAGCCTCCTGTCTCTGATTCCGACTCGGGCAAGAGATTATGCCTCATCTCATATCCTCTTCTCAGTTCATGGATTTGTGATTTACACCTTGTTCAATTTGAGCTTGTCTGCTTTCTTGCGCTCTGCTTCTACATTTGTGTTGGCGCTGCATTTCTGCATGGCTCTCTGCTTCTACATTTGTGTTGGCGCTGCATTTCTGCATGGCTCTCTGCTTCCACATCTCTGTTGGCGCTGCATTTCTGCATGGCTCTCTGCTTCCACATCTCTGTTGGCGCTCTGCTTCCACATCTCTGTTAGCGCTGCATTTCTGCATGGCTCTCTGCTTCCACATCTCTGTTGGCGCTGCATTTCTGCATGGCTCTCTGCTTCCACATCTCTGTTGGCGCTCTGCTTCCACATCTCTGTTAGCGCTGCATTTCTGCATGGCTCTCTGCTTCCACATCTCTGTTGGCGCTGCATTTCTGCATGGCTCTCTGCTTCCACATCTCTGTTGGCGCTCTGCTTCCACATCTCTGTTAGCGCTGCATTTCTGCATGGCTCTCTGCTTCCACATCTCTGTTGGCGCTGCATTTCTGCATGGCTCTCTGCTTCCACATCTCTGTTGGCGCTCTGCTTCCACATCTCTGTTAGCGCTGCATTTCTGCATGGCTCTCTGCTTCCACATCTCTGTTGGCGCTGCATTTCTGCATGGCTCTCTGCTTCCACATCTCTGTTGGCGCTGCATTTCTGCATGGCGCTCTGCTTCCACATCTCTGTTGGCGCTCTGCTTTCACATCTCTGTTGGCGCTCTGCTTCCACATCTCTGTTGGCGCTCTGCTTCCACATCTCTGTTGGCGCTCTGCTTTCACATCTCTGTTGGCGCTCTGCTTCCACATCTCTGTTGGCGCTCTGCTTCCACATCTCTGTTGGCGCTCTGCTTCTATACACCGCGGCGCTTACTCAGACATTCCTACACGAATCGCTTCACCCCCTAACAGCAGCGTGGCAATTCAATCAATTAGAAGAGCTTACAAAAAGAGAGCTCGAAACATGCTGGTGCCGCAGCCCCCCAGCCCATCCAACCCCGGTGCCCCTTCCTCTGGAGAGAAAGGAAAAAATCTGGGGAAAATGGGGAAATTTGAAAATTTTAAAGGCAGAAGCTCCGCTGCAGTGAAAAAGAAATGGAGACACGAGAGGAAGGGAAACGAAATGAAAAAGGGAGACGGGCAGACATAAAGACAAAGGCTGCGAGTCGGGTCGGCCAGATGGGATAATTCTCCCACTTCCTATCTAATAACGCAACTGCCAGCCACTCTGACTCATGTGCGGCAGCTGAGAGCCTTGGTTAGAGTCGTCATGGGGAGCGAGGTGAGGAAGGTGAGTCAAGGTGAGCCCCCCACCCCTAATAACTGGCGACATGCAGAGGGGGCAATTCTACCAGCTTTGTGAAATTGGGGAAAACACGATTGAGCAGGGCAGGGGAGGTGACGGTCGGTTCGCGTAAATTTATTGAGCATTATTGTATTGAGTAAGTCTTTCTTCTCATGGGCTCTAATGCAGTTAGTTAGATTAAATACGCATACGAGTATATTTGTTAGTGCAACAACATGCTGGGCCTGGGCAGTCCACGCAACAGTGGACTGCACATGCTCCAAGACAGCCGGTACACCAGTACATGCATAGAGTGGGCTGGGACTCAGTGTACATATATTCAGACTGATGTACATCTAAGATTGGACTCAATGTACATGTATTCAGACTGATGTACATCTAGGATTGGACTCAATGTACATGTATTCAGACTGATGTACATCTAGGATTGGATTTCAATGTACATTTATTCAGATTGATGTACATCTACGATTGGACTCAATGTACATATATTCAGATTGATGTACATCTACGATTGGACTCAATGTACATGTATTCAGATTGATGTACATCTACGATTAGACTCAATGTACATATATTCAGATTGATGTACATCTACGATTGGACTCAATGTACATGTATTCAGACTGATGTACATCTACGATTAGACTCAATGTACATATATTCAGATTGATGTACATCTACGATTGGACTCAATGTACATGTATTCAGACTGATGTACATCTACGATTAGACTCAATGTACATATATTCAGATTGATGTACATCTACGATTGGACTCAATGTACTGTACATATATTCAGATTGATGTACATCTACGATTGGACTCAATGTACATGTATTCAGACTGATGTACATCTAGGATTGGACTCAATGTACATGTATTCAGACTGATGTACATCTAGGATTGGATTTCAATGTACATGTATTCAGATTGATGTACATCTAGGATTGGACTCAATGTACATGTACATGTTTTCAGACTGATGTACATCTAGGATTGGACTCAATGTACATATATTCAGATTGATGTACATCTACGATTGGACTCAATGTACATATATTCAGACTGAGGTACATCTACGATTGGACTCAGTGTACATATATTCAGACTGAAGTACATCTAGGATTGGATTCAATGTACATGTATTCAGACTGATGTACATCTAGGATGGGACTGTGTACATATATTCAGATTGATGTACATCTACGATTGGACTCAATGTACATGTATTCAGACATCTAGGATTGGACTCAATGTACATGTATTCAGACATCTAGGATTGGACTCAATGTACATATATTCAGATTGATGTACATCTACGATTGGACTCAATGTTATATTCAGACTGAAGTACATCTAGGATTGTACCCACCCATACAAACTGATAGGCCCGTCTACCGACTCGCAAACGGTGACACATACATAATGTACTGTACAAATGTACATCTACGTAACAACAAGAGGCAAAAAACTCACCCGACTTAAAGGAGAACTCAGACAGCAAAATCCAGTCCGCGGCCGAGTCAAAGTACAAGCGCACTTTAACAAATCGTCCGACTCGATTGCCCAACTGGATGCTGATTGGCCGAGTGAACTGGCCCACCGAGTCGCGGCTGACGGCGCGCTCCACGGGGCTGTACAGATAAGCATAACAAACAAATATGACTGACTGACTGACTGACTGACTGACTGACTGACTGACTGACTGACTGACTGACTGACTGACTGACTGACTGACTGACTGACTGACTGACTGACTGACTGACTGACTGACTGACTGACTGACTGACTGACTGACTGACTGACTGACTGACTCTTCTCACCTGTCAGCGAACCGCTCGCCGCCAATGCTGAAGAAGACCTCGGCCTTAGAGAACAGGCGCGTGTGCCAACTGAGGAAATCGTTATTAGTATCAATGTCGACGCTTTTGAACTGGCGCACCTTGTCGAATTCGAATAGCAGCTCGACGTTGTCGCGATTGTCGCCGAACTGTCGCCGATTCCAGCCGACGTAGGGCAGCCCGGCGATGCCATCGTCCATAGGGTCGGCGCCGGGCGACACCTTGCTGGTGACGTAATCAGTCAGCTGGCCCAGGCCGCCCGACATCCAGCCGTTGCTAATGACGCCGTCGTAGTAGTGGTCGGAGAAGTCCGCCCGGCCGGAGGGCACGCGGTGGCCCTGGGGCCCGGAGTAGGCCACCACGCCCTGGTAGGTGGGGCAGCCGAACAGCTCCAGCTTGAGGCAGACGCTCACATCGCCGGAGTCGGGATTGATGGGATAGATACGCAGCACCTTGGCAACTAGGGGCGGCTTCAGGCTCAGGTAGTTGCGCTTGTCCTTCAGGTCGGAGTTGCCTTTGATCATCTGCGATGGGGATTGGGAATGCCATTAAGCTGGGTTGCAGCCTAGAGGTCAGAGCGTCGGACTCACGACTGACTGAAAGGTCGGGGGTTCGATTCTCGATCTACTTGGAACAATTTGTGTCCTTGAGCAAGACACTTAACTCTGCATTGCTTCAGTTCACCTAGCTGGGGTAATTGAGGGTGTGTGGTGACCCCCAGTCCTTGGACTGAACAGCCGTACGCAGCCTTCAGTTGCGCCGCGCAATAGCTGCGGCTGAGCTGTCGGTTGTCGGCCATAAGGGCAGGTGTAATGAGTTATTTTTGTGCTTTTCTTGCCTGCTTTGTATTGAGCACTACTCTGCACTGCTCAAATTATGGATATCAATAGGCTTCATAATCTATCAAGACGGTCGCTATTTACCGACCCAGCGGAGCCGTGAGAATCAATCGAATCTGGCAGGCGGGATTCTCAGCAGCTGTGGCCTCCCATCATCGTCTCCCATTCGGTGGATGGGTCGAGCTCTCAGCCTAAAAACAATACCTACTCAAGTGGAATCGACCGGTACAGGTGGGAGTCTAGATATGATTATCAATGAGGAGGTTAAAGAGTGAGAAGAAAAGACACACGAAATCCAAATCCCAATAATTAGACTGGCCGAGTGGGGGAGGCGAGGGCGGCATCGTTGAGGCTTGAGCATAAAATTCCCATAATGAGGATTTTTCGGTCCTGGAAGAAGCGAACCTTATGCCGATAGCTACTCGAGTAGTTTTGCTATTACGTAACACAATCAGAGCCGAATTTCCGTTCTTAAATTTTCATCCCAGTCTTTGTCACTGACTCACTGAACAAGGCGGATAAAGACTTTGTAAGGAGAAAAAAGGCGACTTACAACTTGTCTGTGGAATATGCCGTTCGTGCTGCTGCGCAGGGTGTAGTTCCTGAACGGCTCGTCCTCCGTGCGCTTGTACTGGATCACCATCATCTTGGTGAACTCGCCCTGCGGGTGGCGGGTGCGGCTCGCCTTGCACTGCTTGGCTGGGCAGACCGGACCAGACAGACAAACAGACAGACAGACAGACAGACAGACAGACAGACAGACAGACAGACAGACAGACAGACAGACAGACAGACAGACAGACAGACAGACAGACAGACAGACAGACAGACAGACAGACAGACAGACAGACAGACAGACAGACAGACAGACAGACAGAGACAGACAACAAAGAAAAACCGCACAGTCCAATTCCACTGTCAAACATTGCCCTCATAAATCATGGTTAATTTCCTGAGATATGAAAACTCTGGCCCATTCCACTCGGCAGCGCATGTCGCGGGATAAACACAGTGCCCGGCAATGAAAAATTGCTGATTAAACAAACTCATTTTCAGACGTGAAAGAAAAAAACGAGGGAAGACAGACAGAAAGTAAAACTGAGAAGCCCCCTGAAAAGTGAGCAAACACACAACAACTGGCTTACAAGGAGGTGGGCTGAGCCACACACACACACGCGCGCACACACTTGTGTACAGAGCGAAAGCACCGCATGTTTAGCAAGCGAAAGCACTCAATTTTCAAAAGTGGCCCCACATACACCAGTGCTCATGTAACACGCATATATCACAGTGTTTGTCAAGACCCCAATCGAGTGCAGTTTGTGAGTTGTGTTTGAGCATAGCAGAACAAAGACTCAATATTGTTAAGTGGGTGGGGATCGTGCCCACTTATTCGGCGGTCTGTACACTCGATTCGGGTCTGGATTAGAAAATCTGATTTAAACTCTCACTTCACGGGTCTCTCATACGACAGCAGGCTCAGGCACCGACCGCTATTTACTCAGCGGAGCAGTGGGGAGCATGGATAGGAAATTCCAAACCCCCCTGCAGCAGGGAGGGTGCAACAGAGTCAATAAGGACAAGGCCTAGCCAAAAACTTTGCTGCCTTGCTTGCCTGCTTCTGCTAGCAAAACTAAAAGAAGAATGGATGAGGAAATTTCAATAGATTCCTAACGGGAGAAATATCCCCATAGTTTTGGGACGCGATTGCAAGCCCAAGACTGTGGTTAAAAAGACAATCAATTAGAAAATTTCAAACCAATTGATACAGAAGTTGATTTATATCGACTTGAGTCATCAACTTGGCTGGCAAAAGCGCACAACAACACAACTCAATCAGACTCGCTGAATCACAATTGCATTGCAGTACCGACATACAGACTTAGTCATTCTACTAAGCCTCAGTTCGGCAAGCTGATAAAGCTTGGCTTGGCCAGAGCCTCACTGATAAGACGGACCCAGTCCAGTATTTGCACAATAATTCCAAATGCATTCGTCCATAGCCATAGAGATAAAGACATTCATAATTTCACCGATGGCTTGGGGGGGGGGCGGGCGAAGGCCGGTGATCAGAAAAGTCGGCCTAAAACCCCCAGTTAGGAATTCGTGTGATGCGGGACACATAAAATGTAATGCACATTGTGCGCCGTTTGTATATATTAAGATATTAACCGCCACCGCCAGCGCTGCAACAGGGGCTAATCAAATATTAAGACTGGGAGACAGAGGAGGCAAAACAGAGATAAAAAAGACCTGCAAGGCTGAGTCACATTTAGCGGGCAGAAGCAGAAATCATTTTCAGCGCGACATGCACAAAAGCTATGCATGGTTACCAGACAGAAAAAACCTATTAGAACCCCCATTCAGCATAAACTTTGCCAGCGCAATATCAGTTTGTATATACAGAGATCAGATGTTTCAGTTTTTTTATATAGAAAAAATGCTGAATCTCAGGCTGAAAGACAAAGACAGAAAATGAAATAGAGTGTAACCCGATTCCAATAGTTTGATTGACAAGGCTAATCTTGACAGGCCTAGAGTCTGTAGCTTAGCCTGCTGCTCTTGATTCCGTGATCAAAGTGATGGAGCAAGGGCAGACGGGTGACGAGAAGCAGGTTTTTGTCTCAGGTCTTTTGCTGGCATCATTAATTAGGCCGATTGAAGGTGAGAATAGAGAAGCAGTCAATTCAGCGCCACAGGCAGTATTTTAGCGCCAATTCAGCGCCACAGGCAGTATTTTAGCGCCAATTCAGCGCCACAGGCAGTATTTTAGCGCCAATTCAGCGCCACAGGCAGTATTTTAGCGCCAATTCAGCGCCACAGGCAGTATTTTAGCGCCAATTCAGCGCCACAGGCAGTATTTTAGCGCCAATTCAGCGCCACAGGCAGTATTTTAGCGCCAATTCAGCGCCACAGGCAGTATTTTAGCGCCAATTCAGCGCCACAGACAGTATTTTAGCGCCAATTCAGCGCCACAAGCAATATTTTAGCGCCAATGCAGCACCACAGGCAATATTTTAGCGCCAATTCAGCGCCTCAGCAGTATTTTAGCGCCAATTCAGCACCACAGGCAGTATTTTAGCGCCAATTCAGCTCCACAGGCAGTATTTTAGCGCCAATTCAGCGCCACAGGCAGTATTTTAGCGCCAATTCAGCGCCACAGGCAGTATTTTAGCGCCAATTCAGCGCCACAGGCAGTATTTTAGCGCCAATTCAGCGCCACAGGCAGTATTTTAGCGCCAATTCAGCGCCACAGGCAGTATTTTAGCGCCAATTCAGCGCCTCAGCAGTATTTTAGCGCCAATTCAGCGCCACAAGCAATATTTTAGCGCCAATTCAGCGCCACAGGCAATATTTTAGCGCCAATTCAGCAACCACAGACAATATTTTAGCGCCAATTCAGGAACTACAGGCAATAGTTTAGCGCCAATTTAGCGTCGCAGGCAATACTTTAGCGCCAATTTAGCGCCACAGGCGGTACACTTGTTCAAAAGTTAGTTGTCAGGCAACAAAAACTGAGAACACAGTCAGCTGTAACTCACCAGATCCACAGATTTGTGCTGCCTTGGCACAGTGAGCAGGTTGCTCATAATTCTCGGCTCGGGATATTCAATCTGGAGCCATTCCAGCATCTCGTTGGTCTTCAGCTGGTGCTGGGGGCACCAGGCCTGGTCGCTGGAGCCATCAACGATTCTGTCAATTTGGTGTTGGATGCGAGGATAATTTGAGTGTTTGGGTTACTTTTGGGAAAAGTTTTGACAGCGTGAATGATATAAGATGAGATATGGAATGAGATGAGACATTGAAAGAGATGAGATATGGAATGAGATGAAAGATAGAATGCTAAATCAATTCAACAATTCAAGCAATTTAACACGCAAGAAAATATCATTTAAAAAGCAGAAATCGGCACAGTATTTCTTGCAGCAGCATTTTGAATGCCAAAAAGCGAAAGGTACAGTGTAAAATTCTAAAAAAAGCAATACAACCCCTCCGAAAATCAGAAAACCCCCAGAAAAAGCACACTGCTTGTCGATTAGTCATCCTATCCCTAACTTTAAAACATTCAAAAGAAACAGTTTAGATTGAATCTAAAAAAACAAAGAAGCGAGAAAAATCATAGTGAGTCACCGACAGGTACGATCGGCATTCCATTCTGTGTCGTATTGCGCTTTTTACGCTCAAATGAGGTGACAGATTTTAATCAGAAGCCATTTTTTAATAAAAAACGGATTTTGCACCAATTATAATGGAAGACGCTTTTTGTTTGGAAGGATCCTACGTTCTTGGCGTCCCTAGCAATCCGTTCTTTCTATCTCGAGGCCTTAGCAACTCCGCACCTTTGTAGCGTCCCTAGCAACCTGTACCTTTCTAGCGTCCCTAGCAGCCCGTGTAACTTTCTAGCGTCCCTAGCAACCTGTACCTTTCTAGCGTCCCTAGCAGCCCGTGTAACTTTCTAGCGTCCCTAGCAACCCCGTACCTTTCTAGCGTCCCTAGCAGCCCGTGTAACTTTCTAGCGTCCCTAGCAACCCCGTACCTTTCTAGCGTCCCTAGCAACCCCGTACCTTCTAGCGTCCCTAACAACCCGTATACCTTTCCAGTGGCCCTAGCAACCACGTTCCTTCTTTCTGAAGCCCTTTGCAACTCCGTACCTTCCTAGCGGCCCTAGCAACCCGGTACGCAGCGCTTTCCAAGCAATTCTCTTTTAGCCCTAAAATGAATCTCTAAAGAAGAGCAGTGACAACTGATTTGTTTTAACATGCGAATGCATCTGGCAGAATGAAGGCATTTAAATAGGACAAATTAGCGAACTAAAGCCTTGGGGCTTTCTGGGCAAAATTGCATTTAGCTTTGCAGCAGACAGCAAAGAACTAATCTCAGCCTCCCAATTCTTGCCTCAATCTCCCCATCTGCTCAGGTCGCGACCCCTATTTTGGCTTCCAATAAACCAAAACCCATCAGCCCCCTTCTCCGATCCCAGAAGAATCGCAGGAGCACAATCTGTAGCTAAATTATATCTCCCCACCAGCAAAAAACGAAACTCCGAAAGCAATTTTCCCTGCCTTCGTTAGTTAGAAGCGCAAAAGGGAGGGACAGCAGCAGAGCGAATTCTGCTTCTAGCTTTTAAGTTCCTTCGCTTCGGGCTTCGGGCGAGAATTAGGGAAGGGGGCGGGGGAGACGAGACGTGAGCTGGAAAGAGGGAAGTAACAAACACAGTGGGATCTGCAAGTAGCGGTTTAGACAGGGGGACCGGGCAGTTGGTTGCCTTGAATTCGTATTTGCAAGGCAGGAAGCAACAAAAATTGATACTCGCTGCTAACAAGAAGCGACAAAGACATTGAGGCTGAAGAGGAAGGGCGGGAGAATGAGAGTAGAAGAGTAGGAGACAAGGTAGAAGAGACAGAAAGGGGAGAGTAGGAGAGTGAGATGTGAGAGTAGGAGAGTGAGAGGGGAGAGTAGGAGAGTGAGAGGTGAGAGTAGGAGAGTGAGAGGGGAGAGTAGGAGTGAGAGGGGAGAGTAGGAGAGTGAGAGGGGAGAGTAGGAGAGTGAGAGGTGAGAGTAGGAGAGTGAGAGGGGAGAGTAGGAGAGTGAGAGGTGAGAGTAGGATAGTAAGAGGTGAGAGTAGGAGAGTGAGAGGGGAGAGTAGGAGAGTGAGAGGTGAGAGTAGGACAGTGAGAGGGGAGAGTAGGAGAGTGAGAGGTGAGAGTAGGAGAGTAAGAGGTGAGAGTAGGAGAGTGAGAGGGGAGAGTAGGAGAGTGAGAGGTGAGAGTATGAGAGTGAGAGGGGGGAATTGGGAGGGAGAACTTTAATGAAAGCGAGGAGAGAGTAAGAAGAGGAAGGCTCCAAAGCCACACCATTGTCTAAATAGCCTCATTGATTGCTGATGACATACACGCATGCTGAGGCAGGAGAATGAGAGAAACATATTTGATGCCATCAGCAGATCGCAAATCAATCGTCACCTTCGCATTGTGATATAATCCAAATTTTTAACAGGCTATCTAACTCCAAAGAGTTCTGTAGTATGTAGCCATGTAGCTGTGACAGTCCTGGCAATTGCTACATTTTGTCGTTAAAGATCTAAGCCGTGGTGAAGCATCTGGTCCTCATCAAATATGCCTCTTATAATTTCCTAGCAAGACTGGCTGGCTGCACACACAGGTCGCACAAAGTCATCCAGCGCTTGAATTTGTTTGCAAACCGAGGAAAGAGAGAGAGAAAAAAAACTGGTGCCTGCACACAAAGAGTGTTTGCAGGCTCCGAGGCTGCCGTTTCTGGCGCGTTAGGGGCGGCGTAGCAGCCAGGGGAAGTCGTCGATCTTTGAACGGGGACTTGGCTTTTCTTGTTTCTGTTGGCTTTCTTTCAGCAGTGTCTGTCCTGTGCACACATCAACTAAACACAGGCAACACTCAGCACACACCCCGCACAGAAACACTTGTGTTCCTGCAGAGAGAGAAGTGTTGTAGCGAATTGCGTAAAAATAATGCGATAATAACAGAATAAACACTGCTGGAGAGGCCGTGGGGAGGGGGGGTCTTCGCTCGTAAAGAAAAGTTGCAAATTTCGCGCGTTCCGCATTGCCAGAGGCCAGCGTGGCCGATTCTTTCGATCAGTTCAGCCAATAATTAATTCATTTATTGCACGTCGCAGTTTGCTTAATATTGGTATTTTACTGCTGAACTAATTTGTTACAAGAGGGATACGCGGGAGGCCAGCGTGTCGTTTGGGTTCTTGCACCTCCCGTACACCGCCCTCTGGCGCTTATTCATAGCGCACTTTTTGAAGCTATAGTCTTGCTGATGGCGCCCTTCATGACATCCTGATGGCGCCCTTCATGGCAACCTGATGGTGCCCTTCATGACATCCTGATGGCGCCCTTTATGGCAACCTGATGGCACCCTTCATGGCAACCTGATGGCGCCTTTCATTACATCCTGATGGCGCCCTTTATGGCAACCTGATGGTGCCCTTCATGACATCCTGATGGCACACTTCATGGCAACCTGATGGCGCCTTTCATGGCAACCTGATGGCACCCTTCATGGCAACCTGATGGTGCCCTTCATGACATCCTGATGGCGCCTTTCATGGCAACCTGATGGCGCCCTTCATGACATCCTGATGGTGCCTTTCATGGCATCCTGATGGCACCCTACATGCATCCTGATGACGCCCTTCATGGTATCCTGATGGCGCCCTTCATGGCAACCTGATGGCGCCCTTCGTGTCATTTCGATGGCGCCCTTCATGGCATTCTGATGGCACCCTTCATGGCATCCTGATGGCACCCTTCATGGCATCCTGATGGCACATCGGCACCCTTTATAAGCTCAACCTGGCGTCTCCTCCTCAAACAAACCAGAGCTCAAAACCACGCAAGTTGCAGTCCCCCCTCCCTAACATTTCAGACGTGAATCCAGTTCGCCTACAAGTGTAAAATTCGATAAGCTGGCCTAAGCTGAGTCACGCACTGGAAACTCAGCAGTAAAAACATGGGCCATGCTCAACATGACATAAAATATACACTAAGGTTGTTTTTTTCGAAAAAACGACATCAAAACGCACGCAAGGGATGCTCAATTTCAGAGACATTTTCGGTGTAAAAAGTCATACTTAAATAGGCTGAGCAACACTGGAGTCGATTCGATCTCACAGCTGCAGAAAAGCACATGGCGTTCTCACACAGGACAAAGAGCTTTAGAGCAAGGGTAAGGGGAACACGCGCATCGGGGATAAAGAGGAGGAGCTGAGTCTGGCTGACTCAAGAAAAACAAGCGACACCCAGGCGGTGACTGGAAGGGCAGCCAGACTGACTTCTGATGCCTAAAAATAATATCAGGATGTACTAATAACATGACGAGGCGCCTGATACTTGAAATGTATAGCTAAAGATACTCCCGCCGTTTACCCAGATAAAAGAAATTAGCAATTCAAATTAACTTACACGGCTTTCCTGGCATAAAATTCTGCGTACACCGAGCTGCTGCTGAAGCTGCTCGGCGGTAGATTTTGCACCAATCGAGTGGTCGGGACTTCGCTACAGGAGACATCCGGCTCGGAGCCTGCGGAATGGCGAGGATGACAGTCGCGTTTGAGTCTCCAGTAGATCAGCCACTCTACTCATGACCTCCAATGGATCTGTCACTCTGTACTCATGACCTACAATAGATCTGTCACTGTCACTCTACTCATGACCTCAGATAGATCCGTCACTCTACTCATGACCCCCTCAGATAGATCCGTCACTCTACTCATGACCCCCTTAGATAGATCCGTCACTCTACTCATGACCCCCCTCAGATAGATCCGTCACTCTACTTACTGACCCCCTCAGATAGATCCGTCACCCTACTAATGACCCCCCTCAGATAGATCCGTCACCCTACTAATGACCCCCCTCAGATAGATCCGTCACTCTACTCATGACCCCCTCAGATAGATCCGTCACCCTACTACTGACCCCCTCAGATAAATCCGTCACCCTAATAATGACCCCCTCAGATAGATCCGTCACCCTACTCATGACCCCCTCAGATAGATCCGTCACCCTACTCATGACCCCCTCAGATAGATCCGTCAACTCATGACCCCCCTCAGATAGATCCGTCACTCTACTCATGACCCCCCTCAGATAGATCCGTCACTCTAATAATGACCCCCTCAGATAGATCCGTCACTCTACTCATGACCCCCTCAGATAGATCCGTCACTCTACTCATGACCCCCTCAGATAGATCCGTCACTCTACTCATGACCCCCGATAGATCTGTCATCAATACAAGCAACTGCAGCATTTTACAATCCTAACTTTTCTAGTTTTATCAACCAACTTTAGCCAGGATTCCCTGCCAATGGCTTATATAGGACAACAAGAAGGACACCCAGGGACAGATTTGATGCCCAAGAGCGGCCTGGCAGCTACACTTTAACTGCTTTGCCTTATCTGTAACTAAAGCCCGGGCTTAGGAGTCGGAAAGCAAAAGAAGCGCCAGAGATAAAAGCGGCGGGCGGGCGGGCTGGTGCAGGCAAGGCAGAAAAGTTAATACGAGTTTGCAAGCTATAAAGTAAACTAGCAGCTATGGAGTGCAATGCCAGAGAAGGCAGATGGGTCAAGATGGATTGATTTGAAAACTTGGCCCCTATCTGTTTATCGCAATACGCGAGCGTATAGTCCACTGCAGTTTTCTAGAGACTGGCTGGGGAACTGGAAGAGTCACATACGCTTTGGGGGGGGGGGCTCTATATACGTGGGCAGTTAAATTCGTGTAAACTGAAACCTTACACAGTTAAAATGCATGAATGGCCTAAAAAGTTTCTGCAACAGCCCCGCTCGGTGCCCCTAGGAGCAACCCCTAAACTCCCATAAAGCCTTGGAAAAGTTTTTTAAAACCACCCTTTGGCATCTGTCTGTCGCATTGCAACTTGCCTAAAGCCAAAGGTGACTCATGCATGCGAGCCGCGCAACCGCTGGACACGGGGGTCATTCAATACCAACCCGGTGCTAAGAAACTTTAACACTGGCGGCCTCGATTGTCACAGACTATCTTTAACCTTGCATGCGATATTGTTTACACGATTGCTTTATTTACTTTATAGTTATACTCTGAAGAGAAGACTGGTTGATACAGCGCGTGACTAACAGGTCAGGTCACGGAATGTAACGAATCGCTTTTGATATTGTCGCGCATTTTTGAGATGTAAGCTGAAATTCTCAATTTGCAGCAGGATTATAACAAACTCTGTCATTTCGACACCCAGTAAAAAGTATAAGTGAATTTGGTCATTTGGTGATCACACTCCAGTCATTTGATCATCACACTCCAGTCATTTATTCATCACAGTCCAGTCATTTGGTCATCAGACTCCAGTCATTTAGTGATCACACTCCAGTCATTTGGTGATCACACTCCATTCATTTGGTGATCACACTCCAGTCATTTGATCATCACAGTCCAGTCATTTATTCATCACAGTCCAGTCATTTGGTCATCAGACTCCAGTCATTTAGTGATCACACTCCAGTCATTTGGTGATACCACTCCATTCATTTGGTGATCACACTCCAGTCATTTGATCATCACAGTCCAGTCATTTATTCATCACAGTCCAGTCATTTGGTCATCAGACCCCAGTCATTTAGTGATCACACTCCAGTCATTTGGTGATCACACTCCATTCATTTGGTGATCACACTCCAGTCATTTGATCATCACACTCCAGTCATTTATTCATCACAGTCCAGTCATTTGGTCATCAGACTCCAGTCATTTAGTGATCACACTCCAGTCATTTGGTGATCACACTCCAGTCATTTGGTGATCACACTCCAGTCATTTGGTGATCACACTCCATTCATTTAGTCATCACAGTCCAGCCATTTGGTCATCACAGTTCAGTCATTTAGTCATCACACTCCAGTCATCTGGTCATCACAGTCCAGCCATTTGGTCATCACACTCCAGTCATCTGGTCATCACAGTCCAGCCATTTGGTCATCAGACTCCAGTCATTTAGTGATCACACTCCAGTCATTTGGTGATCACACTCCATTCATTTGGTGATCACACTCCAGTCATTTAGTGATCACACTCCAGTCATTTGGTCATCAGACTCCAGTCATTTAGTCATCACACTCCAGTCATTTAGTCATCACACTCCAGTCATTTGGTCATCACACTCCAGTCATTTGGTCATCACACTCCAGTCGTTTAGTCATCACACTCCAGTCATCTGGTCATCACACTCCAGTCATTTGGTCATCACACTCCAGTCGTTTAGTCATCACACTCCAGTCATCTGGTCATCACAGTCCAGCCATTTGGTCATCACACTCCAGTCATTTGGTCATCAGACTCCAGTCATCAAGTTATCTGATTAGTACACTCACGTCATTAGCTGATTTTCCTAAATCCAGCCATAAAATCTTCAGTCATAGGATTAATTTACCAACCGATACGATACAAGCTAGCCTAATTTGATACAGTACATGAATTGATTCCACCCCTGGGAAATATCCCTAATGCAACTCGAGACAAGCATGCAGAATGGTTAAATGGGTTCCAGCTCTATTGGATAATATATGCTGCACGTATGTTCGGTCGGGTCAAGCAGGGCAGGCACCACTGTAGCCATACAGCTGTAGAATTTGTCAAAAGCCCATCCAGCATTTCGGGGGCAAAAGAAGAGATGGGCTCTTCAGTTTTCCCCTTTCTTCCCCTTCCCGGGGGAGCCGCAAAAGCAGAATCTTGGGCTAGAGTTATATGCAGCTAGACAGGCGGGGAGCAGTGAGACAGTCCGACACCCGACATTAAGCAGCTTAGAGGCCACTTTTCAAATCCCAAAACAAATTATAAGGGTTGCCGGCGCTATGGCTATAGACTCGAGAGTAAGACCGCGTGTGGCAAATGCGTTCCATTTTGCAAGTCGGGAAATTCCAGATGAAGCTGACAGCATGCGGGGCGCGGTGCAGAAACTGGATACCGTACGAGTATATAGGCAGGCATTAAAGAAATTAACAAGCCACAAAGAAGTCAAAGAAGAAAGGCGCACACAAGGGTAAACTGATCCAGGCTTCAACTCTGTTCTTCGAAAAGTTTTCACTTAAAAATGATGGGGTCGGCAAACTTTTTTACCTCAGGGGCTTTACTTTACTTCAAGATAAAAACGCTAGCTAATGGTTGCATGCCAGATGAGAGCGGAAAGAGGAGGGGATAAGATGTGAGGGAGAGAAGTGGAAAGAGATGAGAGAGAGGAGAGAAGAGAGAGGAGATAAGAGGGGAGTGAGGAGAAACGAGAAAAGAGAGTAGAGGGGAGTGAGGATAGAGGAGAGAAGAGAAAAGAGAGAAGGGGGAGAGAGGAGAGGGGAGTGAGGAAAGGGGAGAGAGGAAGAAGGGAGTTCGAGTGGGTCGGATTGCTGTTGTGAAATTTTAAAGGACTGGAGAGCCGGATAGAGAAGCTTCCCTTACTTTAAATATATATATATACACAACTAGATGTTTATAGATTAGATTAGGTTAATCTATAGGTTGAAGTTGAATCAATCTCAAATAAAACACTGCACACATGGACAGCTGAAGTAGCAGGACGCAACAATTGATTTTCTTAGAAATAAGCTGGAGAACTTTGCTCATTTGCGATCTGGATTCTCCGAAGGTGAGGGACAAAACATGGAGTCAGGAGTTTCACATGCGTTTGACTATTTCCCTGAGAAAGGAAAAGCTACACAGAATAGGACGACTTCTTTCATTCTATAGACACATCTGAGTCCACTTTCAGGACAACTTGACTATCCAATATCCAGTTCAGCGTGGAAAATGCACCCCCTGAATGGCAGTTCGTGGCAGACCAATATAGGTGGAGCCCTGCGCACTCCGCAAATTCAAATGCGCAAAAGCAAAAACTATAAGATTATTACGAGCATCAATCAATGTCACTTTCTCTTCTCTGGTTCTCTGGAATCTGTGCTCTTTGTGCTGCTCTATTGAGTACTACAGCATAGAATATAGAACTGTCTGACTATAGAGTCTCGATGCCCAGATACTCTAAACGCAGTGAAAGATTTATTGAAATGAAGCTTCATTCAATAAGCAATCCAACCAGCTCAAGGTTTGTGTCGCTTCTCAGCTCTCTTCTCTCTATACACTCTCCCCTCTCAACTTCTCTCGTCACTCCTCTTATATCTTCCTCATCTCTTCTCTAATCTTATCTCTCATCATCTATCCTCTCATTTCGTCTCTCCTCACATCCTCTCTCTTATCTCATCTGTTTTACTCTCATCTCTCCTGTTATCTACCTCATCTCATCTCCTCTCGCTCTCGTCCGTTATCTATTCTCTATTCTCTCTTCTTTCTCCCCTATAATCTCCCCTCGTCTCACCTCTCCTCTCATCTCTCTATTCCCCCTCCTTTCCTCTTATCTGGCCCTCGTGGTAAAAATATTTTGCCGATATGCTGAATATCAGCATCATTCAGGAGGCAAGGAAAAATTATTTTTTTCACTCTATGCACATAAACCAAAAAGCCTGTCAGATCCGAAATCCCTGCAAAGGCTAAAACAAACTCACTCGAGCACAGTTGAGAGCACAGATAGATTATAGATAGATGCATGGATGCCAGGCAGTTAAAATAATTGCCAGCATGCATGGCGGTTGGCGGCCATTTTTTGGGAAGAGTTTACGCAGCGCAGCTCACCACGTCCAGCTGCAGTCTCCATCCGCTGAATACTCTGATTTATCGCGAGTCCCTACAGCCGCGAAAATCGCAAACTGCAGAGCCAGCACAGCCGTCCCATCTCTCAATCCCAAATATTTGGCCAGACTATCCCTACTCCATATCTAAACTGACCATTTCGAAGCTCCCCTATGCATTGTTTTATAAGCTTATTTGTTTTTGTGTTACCTCAGTTCCGATGAATACTAGACAATGGTCATCAATTTTACAGAGCTATTAATTTATTTATCCCATTGTATGCATATATAACAGATTGCCTTCCTAATTAGGAAATATAAGGTCCGCTGAACTTTCCTATGTAAAACTAAAAATATATGCTGCATTACAGCTTGAAGCTTACATGTATGCATACATAAAAATATATATAGTAATACTTTCTTAACTTTGCACAGACAAAAGGAAGCAATTCTGCTTTCTTCAATAAAGCTAAACAAAGAGAGCAAACGAAGATTTGCTTTCAGAGAGAGAGTTTTACCTATGCACAATGCAGGTATAAAATGTGTACAGGTGGGGTCACTCAGCTAAGTGCGAGTTTAGTGCGTGGGTGGACCGCTACATTATAATATAGTTATCAATGTACAACAATGCACTGTAGCAGTGCAAAGTGCTTCGTGTGTGGCTGAATGCAACCTCATCTGCACATGCTGAGACCTGACCCCGTCCTGACTCCCATTTATATTAGTAACTAGTAACATGCATATCTATACGTATGCTATAAAACGCTGAACTGAGAGGTCTTTGTTGATTGAGACTTGAATTGAAAGACTGCAAAAGAGAGGCTTAGAGAGGTGAGGCGTGAAAACATGCTTCTTTGTCTTGCTGTGCACGCGGCATGCTTGAGAGACAGTGAGAGGCAAGGGTTGACAGAGTGCAATCTTCTTACAAACTGTAAGTAAATCCCCGGACTCCAATCCGATCAATGCAGAACAGACGGGGTAAATGGATGTTGCTTCAATTAAATTAAAACTAGATCTTTTTAACGATGTCTTAGTAGGACTAGGAGGACTAAGAGGCGGTGTATTTACAAAAGTACAAAAGAACTACGATTAATAAGGTTATTTTATTCACCTATTATACTTTACATCAAGACCATTTATTCACCAATATTATTTCACAAAATATTCACAAATTCACCGAAGCTGAAGCCAGGATAATTGAGCCAAGATAAGATAATGGTCATTATATTATTTTATCACTGATTTGAAAAGTCTATGCCTGTATTCTTCGCTTCATAATAAACGTATAACTTGGGCAATAATCTTTCCGAGAAATGCCCGCTCCATGCGGTCTTGGATTTATTGAGTTGAGTCACACATTTCCCGAATTCGGGAGTCCCATACGTTTGGAGGGGGAGGCGGGGCGACTGCTCACACTGCTCACTCATATTTCGTCTTTTGCGATGTTTGTTGTGCGCCCCGCTGTGCGAGTTGAGCAGTTGAGCAGTGGGCTTCTTTCTACATCAGTCAGCCTATCTAAAATCAACATTTTATCAAGCAGCATATGGCAGATCTCGAGTCCTTGACTAACCTAGCTCTAAAATTGCTTATAAAGTTAGTAAGCAGAGATACAGAGCTGGAATCCGCTGATTAAACAGTTGTGGCTCAGTGGGTGGCTGCTTTTTTCAAGCACGTGCTTTGAGTACAAACTAACAGGGGGTCCCATTTCAACCAATCCTTCCCTATCCCTGGCTGGGCCCCGACGCCTTACCAATCAAATATTCAACTTAAATCTTATCTTTTTTAATTTTAATTTCTCTATTCGATTGATTTCTCTTGTCTTGGACAGGACCTGTCCTGAGATAACCCCAATTCCAGGCAATTAAGTTAAATAGCATAAAATAACAAAAACACTTACACATTATTCGACTTGGCATCCACAGCAGGAGCAGACACGGCAGCAATAGCTGCTGCAAAAAAGAGACGCTAGATTGTCTGATCTGACTGATCATGTCGATGCGATCTCTCTCATTTACGTGTTAAGTTTCGGATTGAATTCAACGATAAATACGGACGGCTGTAGTTACTTAAAATCCTGACACTTGTGAAAACAGTGCAGACAAGGCAAACGGGGTACTCAAGCGGCAGGTCCCTATTTGTGGGCCGGGGACAAGGGCATTGGGGTTGAAGAATTTGGGCCTGTAGGCCTTATTTATTATACCTCTCTGGGGCTGGGGGAAAGGAAGATTGGGGGTGGAGTGGACGGGGGCCCCAAAGCTGCTGCAGCCAATCAACGATCGCGGAGGCAATTTTGCGCCCCAACCCCCCACTCTGACCATTTAGGGCCAAAAGATCGCTCGGGCAGGGGACCAGCCTTGTGTGAGACTAATAAAGTGACTAATGTACGCACAATAGAAATGTGGACAAATAAGGGAACACAAGTTCTTGAAATTAAACTCTCTTGACTCGCTCTTCGATTTTCTGTGCTATGCTAGTATTAGCCTATAGATAGAGACCAGAGGCCAGACTAGAGAGTGAAACAAAAAAAGCGGAAATCTACCCAAAGTTAAGCTATTTTTTCTATAAAAATGTCTAGCTAGCCAAGCTATCATCCTAGCATGTGAATCATTTACTAATTATTTCTGCCAAGCAGTTTGCTTTTATAAGCTTTCTTTCTTTTTATAAGCTTAGTTACTAAATATTGATCCTATATCGTCGCAATATTCTGGCAGCGAATAAAGCTATTTACGGGCAATAAAATACGGTAACTCAAGTAATCCAGTTAATTAAATTGTAATGAAAAGTTGGTTCCGCCATTTTAGGCAAAAATATTCCAGCACACTTGGACTAAATTTTATTTCAGCGCCGCTTTGCCTTTTAAAATGTATCCAAAGCCAAATTGAGTCAATATAATGCAAAGAAATTAAAGTGAAGCGGTGTGAGTTGATTGGCTTTTCAACAGAAGCTACGCATATAATACAAAGGTCTATGCACTGAGTTTCTACATTTGAACTAGTCTTTGTTAATCTTTTGTTTGTCCCAAGTTCTAACTAAAAAGATTACAGAATACAATTTTGAAAAAATGTGAAGACTTGCCATAAAAAAGACTAAAAAGTAAGACTTTGATGGGATTCAGAGGGAGAGAGTCAGAGGGAGAGATTCGGAGGGAGAGTCAGATGTTCAGAGGGAAAGTCAGATGAGATTCAGAGGAAGAGAGTCAAAGGGAGAGTCAGATGTTTAGAGGGAGAGTCAGATGAGATTCAGAGGGAGAGAGTCAGAGGGAGAGAGAGTCAGATGATCAGATTCAGACAGAGAGAGTCAGATGATCAGATTAAGAGGCAGAGAGAGTCAGGTGATCAGATTAAGAGGCAGAGAGAGAGTCAGATGATCAGATTCAGAGGCAGAGAGAGAGTCAGATGATCAGATTCAGAGGCAGAGAGAGAGTCAGATGATCAGATTAAGAGGCAGAGAGAGTCAGATGATCAGATTAAGAGGCAGAGAGAGTCAGGTGATCAGATTAAGAGACAGAGAGAGTCAGATGATCAGATTAAGAGACAGAGAGAGTCAGATGATCAGATTAAGAGGCAGAGAGAGTCAGGTGATCAGATTAAGAGGCAGAGAGAGATTCAGATGATCAGATTAAGAGGCAGAGAGAGTCAGATGATCAGATTAAGAGGCAAGAGAGAGTCAGATGATCAGATTAAGAGACAGAGAGAGTTAGATGATCAGATTAAGAGACAGAGAGAGTCAGATGATCAGATTAAGAGGCAGAGAGAGTCAGGTGATCAGATTAAGAGGCAGAGAGAGATTCAGATGATCAGATTAAGAGGCAGAGAGAGTCAGATGATCAGATTAAGAGGCAGAGAGAGTCAGGTGATCAGATTAAGAGGCAGAGAGTCAGATGATCAGATTAAGAGACAGAGAGAGTCAGATGATCAGATTAAGAGGCAGCTAGAGAGTCAGATGATCAGATTAAGAGGCAGAGAGTCAGATGATCAGATTAAGAGGCAGAGAGTCAGATGATCAGATTCATAGGCAGAGAGTCAGATGATCAGATTAATAGGCAGAGAGTCAGATGATCAGACTCAGACAGAGAGAGTCAGATGATCAGATTCAGAGGCAGAGAGAGTCAGATGATCAGATTAAGAGGCAGAGAGTCAGATGATCAGATTAAGAGGCAGAGAGAGTCAGGTGATCAGACTCAGACAGAGAGAGTCAGGTGATCAGATTCAGAGGCAGAGAGAGTCAGATGATCAGATTAAGAGGCAGAGAGAGTCAGATGATCAGATTAAGAGGCAGAGAGAGTCAGATGATCAGATTAAGAGGCAGAGAGAGTCAGGTGATCAGACTCAGACAGAGAGAGTCAGGTGATCAGATTAAGAGGCAGAGAGAGTCAGGTGATCAGATTAAGAGGCAGAGAGAGTCAGATGATCAGATTAAGAGGCAGAGAGAGTCAGATGATCAGATTAAGAGGCAGAGAGAGTCAGGTGATCAGACTCAGACAGAGAGAGTCAGGTGATCAGATTAAGAGGCAGAGAGAGTCAGATGATCAGATTAAGATGCAGAGAGAGTCAGATGATCAGATTAAGAGGCAGAGAGAGTCAGGTGATCAGATTAAGAGACAGAGAGAGTCAGGTGATCAGATTAAGAGGCAGAGAGAGTCAGATGATCAGATTAAGAGGCATGCAGAGAGAGTCAGGTGATCAGACTCAGACAGAGAGAGTCAGATGATCAGATTCAGAGGGAGAGATTCAGACAGAAGAAGATTCAGAGGGGAGAGAGTCAGAAGGAGAGATTCAGGAGAGATTCAGAGAGAGATGCTCAGCAACAACACCCCACTCAGTAGTTCGATCAGTGAGGTAAATAAAATCAGTCATGCATTTTTAATAAAGGGAACACCTCATTGCCGTAAATTTTTTTTTTACTTTGACTGCAAAATAAATATAGAATTAAGTCACTGATTAATTTTAGAACGTTGCTTTGAAAAAAACAGTGAATACGAACTGCATGGTCATCAAAGGTTTTAAAACCTTTCACATGTCCATGTCACTGCGACACTGCTGCAATGCATTTCTAAACTTGACTGTCTTACATGTAGATAAAAATAGAAATTACAAACAGCAGATAAATAAATGCCGCCTTAGGCCTTATTAAGAGTTTTGCTGTCTAACTGGCAAACCTGCCTGTTTAACGAGTTAACTTGCTAGATTAGCCAAAATTTATACTTTTTCTTCTGTGTATTTGGTGTTGCTGGGAGAGAGGAGAGGAGAGAAAAAAAGAGGAGAGGGGAAGAGAGAGAAGAAATGAGTAAGAGGAGAGGGCCGGAAAGGGAAGAGAATAGAGGGGAGAGCAGGGGAGAGGGGAGAGGGGAGGTTGGTAGAGTTTGGTAGGGGAAGGAAGAAACCAGTACACATGAGAGGATATACATGTACAGGCTTTAGAAATCCTATTCATGGGGTAGAAAATAGACCTAGTTTCTAATAAATCGGTCTAAATTTATAAATAAATTATCACTTAATTTGGCTCACAACCACCCAGCCAACATCGCCTAGTCAAGAGCCGCCCAAACATTAAACAATAAACATGCTCGTACAGTGTCAATCCAAACAGAACTAAAAAAACAAATCAATAGCATCATTTGTATGCTGTAGCAATTTTTCTATTTATATACCAATTTTCTTACTATAACAATACATGTACATTATGTAAACATGTTCATCTATACATGTGCATTTCCATGACAACAATTAACTGCTGCTAAACGGACTACAAATTAAATAAAAATCAAATCAAAATTAAACGCCGGAATGCAAGAAGTACATGATGTACGCGATGTACAGTAATATAGCAATTGTGGATGATCGGGTTTTTCCTGGAAATGCACTGCTTTTAATCTAAATGAATTGGAACTGCGCATATTTTATATAGCGCCATATATCAACTGCGTAATTCGCGAAGATATGAATTAATACAGTTAAAAAAAGTTGCAATTCTGATGGTACAGTTGCTATGGTGCATATTTTCCTTTATTTGAATTTCGCTGTAATTTAGAACCCACGGGCCACATGTACATGTATCGGCTAGGGGTGCCAAAAGTCGAGGGTGCCAACAAGACTTTAATTTAGCGTAGTGTGGCTCCATAGTAATTATGTTAGTGATGCCGGAAAGACACAGAGCGAGATCTGAGCACCATTTAGAACTGACGATTTATATGTGCATGGGTGCGTTAGAAAATTTCGGCGTTTTATAATTTGTTGTTTAGTATAAATACCATCAGAACGCAGTGCTGAATGGGGTTGCCCGCCATTGACAAATTTGGTCGGCAAAATCTATTTTTAGGAACATGCTAAATTTACTGTCAATACGACAAATACTTCGTATGCGTCGCTTTTAAAGGCCTCCCAGCTAAATTTCTATGACGATCGATGGTAAAATCACATACATGTAGGCATTCCAATCCCGGGATCCCGGGATTTACGAGCGTAGCCTCAAAATACGGGATTTCAATCCCGGGATTTTTTGGGACTTGAAATTTCGGGATTTATGATCCTCGGGATTACAACAGTGCGGGATTGGGATCCCGGGATTGTAAGGCTTAAATCCCGGGATTGTTTCGGGATTCAAACTGATTTTAATTCTCTTTTTTCAACTAAAATAATCATGTAAAATATGAAAAAAAGATTCAACTTTAAAAAATATAAAATAATACAACTGCAGCCTGCATGTCTGTATCGAAATCACACATAAAAAGCAGCAAAATTTGTTAGAGCAGTTTGTTAAGCAGAAATTTATTTTTTTTGTTTTCGTAAGGTGTAATTTAATTTCACATGTTCGTCAGTTGCGTGATGTCTAACACTGTAACGTGGCATTAAACATGACATTCACTTTGATAATTTATATTGATATTGCATAGCTAGCTATATAACCTATATTAAAACAAGTTATTATTGTTGTAATCAATTATTATCAATTATCTTTTATGGATAAATATTATTTATCATTATCAAACAATTTTCTATTTCTACTACTTGTACAATAACTAAGCAAAGAGAAGTTTATTGCGTAAATATACCAGTTTGGACCATTAGCTATCATTAGATAATATCATAATTATACTTTGTGGTCGTGGTGGAAGCTGGATGCAGATGTTTCAATACATTTGATATCGGGATCCCGGGATCCCGGGATTTTTTTGAACTTCGAAGCGGGATCCCGGGATTGGGAGTCGGGATTTTCCGGGATTAGTGATCCCGGAATTTTAAACCATCGGGATTTCAGGATTTCTCAATCCCGGGATTGTAAATTGTCGGGATTTTGGAATCCCTACATACATGTACTCCAGTTGTATACTCGTATGGTACCATAATGGCACAATTTTTCGAACTTTCTCGAAAGCATCGATGAGTCATTGTTTTTGTGTCGAAAGATTTTATTTATGTTTAAGCCAATTACGTCAGCTCCATAAAAATATAATCCTTTTGATATTAACCTCGAATCCCCGGGGACACAGATTTCGTTCGCTCTGTGTTAATTAGGTAATTGATTTCCGGTTTTATTAATCTTTGGTCTTAACAGGTAAAACAAATATACCAAGGTCTGCAATTCATGAGACGTAGATAGTAAAATATCTTTAAAATTAGGTCATAATAAAGTATTTATTATATTTCAAAAATTCTAAATCTTTTACGTATTTGGAGTTTCCTAGTAGGCTGAGACGATAGCAAAATTTAATAGAAAATTTTAGAGTTTATTTATTCTTGAGGCTTGCCTTCTAAACGTTTACGATCACAACAGGCAGTAGTGAATTGTTGTATCCTGTTAAATTAATAAAACTATCATAATGTTTGTGGCCCCTAGTGTCACACATTCCGTCAAAAACAGTACACTATCAGTTTATGAACGTCAAGTTCCAAGCCATTACGAAGATGGAGCTGGAATCCAGCTCGGTGCTTACTCGGCTCAGTATTTCCCTGTTAGGCCACTGCTCAGAGCCGGAGAATCAGGTATGCGATTTTTTCGAAATCATTGAACTTGTACACTTTATTTGTTAAATAAGGTTTTACTACAGTGAACTACGAGCGAAATTGTTTTTTGTATTCGTATCTATTTGGGATTGAACAGCGGACGGCCGATAAAGCTTTAGAAATCCAGCTTCTAATTAAATTAAAAAGTGCCAAAAATTTCCAAATTTTCTTGCATGATTACAGTTTTTGATCAGCTAAGCTTGTGTAGAGCTAAGCTAAGTATTTTAAATAAAGCTTTTTTCTTTTCTGTGAAACCAATAAGAAGCAGCAAAAAACTATTTTATTCTTTCATGCTTACTGTTTAGGCCCCTCTTAAATTTTTTTTAATTCGGACATTATGTTGTATGATCAAATCTTAGTTAACTTCAATAATTTCTACTCTGGGGTAATCACCTATTTTCATTGATATTTTGTTCACATTTCTTTGAAAAAAGTTATCATGCACTAAGCTTAGTGCTAATATTTTTATCTTAATAAGCCAAATAAGCATTGTGTATTGATTATAACCAAGTTCAAATTTGTTAAAGTAGCTCCAGAACTTGAAAATTAACTTCCAGACGTTGATTAGTTTTACTGTTTTAATATCAAACATGCATATAGAATTTTAAGTATTTTTGGAAATCTAATAGTAAGAAAGTTTCAGTTTGTCTGAAAAGTACAATTTGAAGACACTTCTCGATATGTGCGCTTAAATTTATTTACACCATTTTCATGATTAAATGACAATTGTGCTAATAATTCACAATTGGCTCTGCAGACGGCGCCTGGCTGGTTGCTCACAAGGCCGAGGAGCGGCGGCGATTCAACGAACTGCTGTCTAAGCAGCATCGCGCCAGCAAGCGCCAGTCGGCGGCAGCTGCCGGATCTTCTGGCCGCGGCAACAGCGGCGGAGCTGGTACCCAGGCGGACGGGGAAGAGCAGACCTGTCTCGATGGATTCTACCTGGTCAGACAGAGTGACAGACTCAGGGTCGGCTAGGGGCTTTCTCAGATTTAGAAGCAGCAAGTGGGATAGTCCTTAGGCTATTCAATGAAGAAATGGTGTCCCGCATCTGATCTGATAAATCTCATTCATTATGCAGCTTCGAGTTGTTCGCGTTGACGATCCTTCGTTTGTCTGCCACGTGGACGTCAGCGGGCGGAATCTGACTGAAGTGAAAGAGGAAGATTTGCAGCTGTTCGACAGTGTGACCAGTTTGAAGGCTGGCGAGAATCTGCTTAGACTGGGTAAAGGAATTTTAGAGTATAAATCAAGATGAGCAGCGTGAGGTGGGTGTGCGGAGTGAGGTGGGTGTGCGGAGTGAGGTGGGTGTGCGGAATGAGGTGGATGTGCGGTGTGAGGTGGCTGTGCGGAGTGAGGTGGGTGTGCGGAGTGAGGTGGCTGTGCGGAGTGAGGTGGCTGTGCGGAGTGAGGTGGCTGTGCGGAGTGAGGTGGCTGTGCGGAGTGAGGTGGCTGTGCGGAGTGAGGTGGCTGTGCGGAGTGAGGTAGATGTGCGGAGTGAGGTGGCTGTGCGGGGTGAGGTGGATGTGCGGAGTGAGGCGGATGTTTGGTTTAGCGAGTAAAGAAGTAGTATGAAACAATTTTAAAATGCAAAGATGATTTCAAACTATTACCTAATTATTCTAATCAGAGCCGCTGAATGGATTTCCCAACCTGCGCGAACTGGAGATCCCATTCAACGGACTAAGAAATCTACAATTGACTGCTGACTCGTTTCCTAATTTAGAGGTGAGGCGTCGAGGTGACTGGGCGATGTTTTTAGCCCAGTAACATTATTGAAGTGAGCCACTGATAGTTTGTACCCTATACATATAGCAATTTAGAATCCGCCCACAATTTCCAGTTCCTGGATGTGTCCTACAACGAACTGACAAAAGATGATCTTTTCAACATCGGCCTCTTGAAACGGCTTCGTCGACTACACGCTGGTGGAAACGGACTCGCTGAACTGCCCGAAGATATGGCGCTGCCAGATATTGCTGTTGACGGGTGAGCTGCGTGTGAGAGTGAAGTGATGATGGGAGCTGCGTTTGAGAATGAATTTCACCTACTCATAGTACTAACGTGTTTCTAATGCTTGAACTGTAATTTTCAGCCACGGCAAAATGAAGTAAGCCGATGCGGGATTACGATTTACCTGCGTATTGCTGTTTGCTTGAAGCCTCTAAATACGATGGCTTGATGCCAGCATTTATGATTTTAGCAGAATTGGCTTTTTGATTCTGTTTGCCAACCTTCTTCGATATGCTTTTGAATACGAGATTATTAATTAGCTATTATTAATTAATTTACACGTAGCTGTCCTTTTGGTTGGCATTTAATGCAAGACAATAAGCAATAAAATTGTTCTTTTTTTCAATTTTAGAGAGGCACAGCAGAGATTTCAAAGTCTCGAGTGCCTCATGCTGGACGACAACCGACTGTCCGATCCCAAGGCGTTTGCGTCTCTGGCTACCCTCAGAAAGTGAGTGCGGAGAGGTCACGGCCTAGGGGCAGCCACACACTGACAGAGGGGGCAGCCACACACTGACAGAGAGGCAGCCACACACTGACAGAGGGGCAGCCACACACTGACAGAAGGGCAGCCACACACTGACAGAAGGGCAGCCACACACTGACAGAAGGGCAGCCACACACTGACAGAGAGGCAGCCACACACTGACAGAAGGGCAGCCACACACTGACAAAAGGGCAGCCACACACTGACAGAAGGGCAGCCACACACTGACAGAGAGGCAGCCACACACTGACAGAGAGGCAGCCACACACTGACAGAAGGGCAGCCACACACTGACAGAAGGGCAGCCACACACTGACAGAGAGGCAGCCACACACTGACAGAAGGGCAGCCACACACTGACAGAAGGGCAGCCACACACTGACAGAGAGGCAGCCACACACTGACAGAAGGGCAGCCACACACTGACAGAGAGGCAGCCACACACTGACAGAGAGGCAGCCACACACTGACAGAAGGGCAGCCACACACTGACAGAAGGGCAGCCACACACTGACAGAGAGGCAGCCACACACTGACAGAAGGGCAGCCACACACTGACAGAAGGGCAGCCACACACTGACAGAGAGGCAGCCACACACTGACAGAAGGGCAGCCACACACTGACAGAAGGGCAGCCACACACTGACAGAAGGGCAGCCACACACTGACAGAAGGGCAGCCACACACTGACAGAGAGGCAGCCACACACTGACAGAAGGGCAGCCACACACTGACAGAGGGGCAGCCACACACTGACAGAAGGGCAGCCACAAACTGACAGAAGGGCAGCCACACACTGACAGAAGGGCAGCCACACACTGACAGAGAGGCAGCCACACACTGACATAGAGGCAGCCACACACTGACAGAAGGGCAGCCACACACTGACAGAGAGGCAGCCACACACTGACAGAGGGGGCAGCCACACACTGACAGAAGGGCAGCCACACACTGACAGAGAGGCAACCACACACTGACAGAAGGGCAGCCACACACTGACAGAGAGGCAACCACACACTGACAGAAGGGCAGCCGCACACTGACAGAGAGCTCACAAGCCATCGAACTCGTGCACCCCTGCAGACTGAAGGTGCTCAGCCTGGAGAAGAACGAGTTCAGCGGCATCCCCTACCTGCGAGTGACGGAGGACGCAGATGGGCTGTCGGTGTCGCTCTCGCCGACCTCGACTCGCCGACAGCGCTCCAGCAAGAGCGCCCGCGGCAGCAGAGGCTCGGCGATGAGCTCCGCCAGGAAGCCGCAGCTGCAGCAGAAACAGCCGCAGCAGGCCAACGAATCTGGCGCTGGCGACGAACTGACTGTGGTCGGGGGTTCGAAACTCGCTTTTCAGCGCTCGCCTGAACGACCAGCAGCGCCGAGTAAGCAAAAGTCTTCGGAAGAAGAAAAAGAGGCTGCAAGCGAAGCAAAAGAAGTTCCGCCGCCATCGGAAGTGAAGTCGCCAGCTGCGGTTGTGGTGCCGTCATCCGTTAGCGCTGAGGAGCCCGGCGCCACCGAAGAGGCTGCGAATGAGGCACAGGAAGCCAAATCTCCCAGCGAGGTGAGTTTAGATGCTGGTTTTATTCAAATCTGCGTTGCCATAACAACCCAGTCGTTTAGATTTTGAAGGCTGCACTTTACATAGTGAATAACTTCATTACATGTGGCATGATGAGGACCGAGCAGTCGGTGTGATAGATTCCGGTAATCAGAGGTTTGGGTTTCCATTCCAATTAGTTAGATTACAGAAGTTCAAAGTTATCTTTAAAGCGCCTTAAAACATTCGCAGGCGCAGCAGGCCCAAGGCCAGGAAGCTGAGACTTCCGGTTCGACAGGCGAGCGCGACGCTGGCAGCTCCAGTGACGCTCAGCGGATTGCTCAGGAAAAGCCGGAGCAGGAGCAGCAACAGCAGCAG
Organism: Macrostomum lignano; assembly: GCA_002269645.1. Lineage (NCBI taxonomy): Eukaryota > Metazoa > Platyhelminthes > Macrostomidae > Macrostomum > Macrostomum lignano. The sequence continues at coordinate 574,967 of NIVC01000001.1, read as the reverse complement.
CAGGAGCAGCAACAGCAGCAGCAGCAGCAGCAGCAGCAGCAGCAGAAGCAGCAACAGCAGGAGGAGCAGCAGGAGCAACAGCAGCAGCAGCAGGAGCAGCAACAGCAGGAGCAGCAGCAGGAGCAGCAGCAGCAACAGCAGGAGCAGCAGGAGCAGCAACAGCAGGAGCAGCAGCAGGAGCAGCAGCAGCAACAGCAGGAGCAGCAGGAGCAGCAACAGCAGGAGCAGCAACAGCAGCAGCAGCAGCAGGAGCAGCAGCAGCAACAGCAGGAGCAGCAGGAGCAGCAACAGCAGGAGCAGCAGCAGGAGCAGCAGCAGCAACAGCAGGAGCAGCAGGAGCAGCAACAGCAGGAGCAGCAACAGCAGCAGCAGCAGGAGCAGCAGCAGCAACAGCAGGAGCAGCAGGAGCAGCAACAGCAGGAGCAGCAGCAGGAGCAGCAGCAGCTCTTTTCGACTGCCCACGTGGGTTCGCGGCCCGCCCCGGCGAACAAGACGCACTCCTGGTTGACGCGAGCCTCACCATCAACCTTCTTCGCAGGCTGGGGCGCATCTAGCGCCCCCGTCTCTTGCAGCTCAGCTGACATCGAGACGTGCGGTGCAGAGAGAGAGAGAGAGAGAGAGAGCAGCAACAGCAGGAGCAGCAGGAGCAGCAGGAGCAACAACAGCAGCAGCAGCAGCCGAGAGCTGTTGCAGAAGCTGCAGAAGCGCCGATGGCGCCCGAGCAGCCGCCTGATGCGGCGCCGCGCCAGCCCTCGGCCAGCACCAACGAGCTCAACCGCAACATCCAGCAGGTCAATCTGGAGATGATGCGGTTAAACCGGCCGGCCTCGGCGCCCCTTGTCGAATTGGCGCCATTCGATCTGCGCGAGATCGAGCTCGCTATCGGGCGTCGATTTGTTGAAAGGCGCCAGGCGCCAGGCAAACCGGCGCCATTTCCGGCTCTCAGGTTGCTCAACCTAGGCGGTAACCGGGTGACTCGCGAGGAGGCGCTGACGGCCAGCGGGTTGTGGCCGTCCCTGAAGGAGCTGCTCATCTACGACAACCCGCTGTGCCGGACCAGGGCCGGCGAGCTGCCGCTGTTGCACCGGCTGCTCACCCACCGACTGGGCATCCGGGTTGTGCGCCACCGGCCTGAGCAGGTGCGAATGTTTTTACCTGTCAGCGATGAATTAAGTGAAGGTCTTTAAACTGTTGAAGACACTCCACTTTGTGTAGCATGTATATTGCTCGTCTTAAAACCCACTTTTCCTATGCCGCCTTTCTAGACCTCCCCAACTCCCACTGCCTCTGTGGGAAAGAGGGAAAAATATTTTGATTGAACATGCATAAGAGAGTGGAAGGGAAATAGGGAGGGTTATAGAGGATTAGGGAGGGTTGGAGTGGATCAAAGAGTGTTGGGTGGATCAGGGAGGGAAGCTCACCAGTAACATTTGAAGAGGATCAGGGAAGGTAAAAGCTCATCATTAAAATTTGTAGAGGATCAGGGAGGGTAAAAGTTCACCAGTAACAGTTGGAGAGGATCAGGGAGGGTAAAAGTTCACCAGTAACAGTTGGAGAGGATCAGGGAGGGTAAAAGTTCACCAGTAACAGTTGGAGAGGATCAGAGAGGGTAAAAGTTCACCAGTAACAGTTGGAGAGGATTGCGAAAAAACAGGTTCCGAGTTCTCCTGACACCAGGATAAACTTCAGGCAGTGTCTTATCCAGCCATGCAATCCTCACCACCGCAGGGCCCGAAGCCTCGCATCGAAGTGGAGCAGCGTCCCAGCCGTCGGGTGGTGACCCGAGTGCCGCCCGTGCCAAAGGTGAACGTCGACCGGCTCCTGCTGAGCATCGGCGCTGCCGCCGATCAGCCGCCGTCCGTGCAGCCTCAAGGCGGCGTCTCCGCAACAGAGAAACAGCAGCCCGAAGAAGTCGCGGAAGCAGCCGAGGAGGACACAGCCAGCGACTGGGGCGACGGAGTCTTTCTGACATCCGTGACGGACCAGGCCGCTGAGGCAGGCGCTGTCGCAGCTGCGGCAAGTAAGACTGACAAAAAAGAGGAAGAAGATGAAGATGAGGACAACCTCGAAGACGACATCGACCTGCTGCTGACCTCCAGGTTCGGTGATGTCGATGATGACGAGGATGAAACCCTACCGCAGGATGTGGCTGGCAGCGTGAAGGCGCTGCAATACCTCCTGGATCATCCAATCACTCTTGACAGCCGCCGGCCTCCCCTGGCCGAGGCTGGAGCCGCCTATCGCGAGCATCGGCCGAGTCGGCCAGCGCCGGCGGCGGCGCCCCGTCCGACACGCGCCGAAATGGCGCGCAACGCGGCCGAAACAAGCCGTCAAGCGAATCCTCGAGTTGAGCTGCCGCTGCCTAGCCTGCTGCGCCCGCTGCCGCCGCTTCGCGAACGCCGCCGCCGGGTGGAACCGCCGCCAGCCGGCCTGGCGCCCGCCCAGGTCCGCGGCCTGCTCGGCGGTGTCGAACGCCGCTACCAGGCCGTGCGCGACCGCTCGCTGCAGCAGGCCAAGGAGCAGGCCCGCGAGAAGATCGCCGCCATGGTTGAGGATATCCGGGACAGCGTCCACAAGTCGCTGAGGGCGCGTCAAGCTGAGGATTCTGCGACGGAATCGGCTGCGGATGAGCAGCCTGCGGCAGCCGCCTCCTAAACTAATTGTAGAGTAGCTGGCACTGCTTAAAGTTAATTTTTTCTGCAAGATTTTTTCATTTTTAAGGAACTACATATTTAACACGTAGCTTCTATGTAACTTTTGTATGGATTCTTAAAATTGTAGATCACTTTTAATCGTTTTCTGTTTGGTCCAGCCCATTTGAAATAAATGCATCACTTTGATGCATCTTTAAAATATTCAACGCGCATCTGACGTATGTCTTGCAAAGCATATAAATACAACTAAAACTACTATATTGGTGTTCTCCTATGGTAGTGATGTGTTCTTAACGTGTAGAAGATGTAAGAAAGCATTAAATCGATTCCCTGATCTGTACGAGTATATATACATGTAGCACTATTACACTGAACATGCAGAAGTTTGGGTGGCATGCCACGAGCGACCGCAAGATGATGTACCGAATAGCTTTTTACGAGGACTGAGCTAGTTGTGAATTGTACATGTAACTTCAGGTGTTCATTTCTTTTTACTTAAGCTACATAACCTATCAAGCCGTGCAGTGTAGGCCAAGGACTTCTAGACTAACAGGACGTAAAACTCAAAGATCGTGCATTTTTTTGGAGGCCACGATTTCCTGGAAAAAATACACTGCAAAGATAAGAAAAAATCAGTTTCTCGTCACAAAATCAGTGATTGTATTTGATCTGGGGCAGTAAAGACTACCATTGTTTTAATTTAACATGCACAACATGTTACTCTATTATATTTTCATATAATAGAGTAAGTATTTGCAACTTTGGGCTCATGAAATAAAGTGAAAACAATATGAAAATGAAAAATTCACTACAATCCCAATATGGAAATGCTTCTATATATATGATGTAGATTGAAATCTTTGTTTTTTCTTCTACTTATTCCATTAAGCCTACTGGCCCCACTATATTGTAAAAAACTTTCTAGGCTTTAGTATTCCTTTATTAAAAAAGTGATCGAATTAGGGTGTAACTCTATGCTTCCGTTTTAGTTTACGTATAGTTTTTTACTTACAATCAGCAAGCGTAATAAATTTTAATTTAAAAAAAGTATTTGACTGGTCTTTTCTAATTTACACTTGTTTAATGTTATTAACAGTTGTTTTATTTTGTTTAAGAAGGTACCTATAAAGGCACTAGATTTTTAAACTACGCATTTTCACAAATTCTAAGAACATGAAGCCATGGCGGTCCAAGAGCTGCTGTTGTTCTGAAAAGGAACTATGCCTTATATTGATGCGAAAAGCGTGCAATGGTTGAAGATTTAGCAACTATTATTTCTTTAATTAATAATGCAACTGATCTTGATAAAAAGGTAAGCCCCGTTTTTCATTTTTAAGGATTTTAACTTTGGGCACCATTTGGGCCCTATACTCTAAGGCTTTCCTATGTCGGTTATATATTGGAAACGTGTATTCCACTTTTTGGGGGGAATCATGATTAATAAAAAATGCGAAGCAAAGTAACTTGTGTTACTAAAAATAGAATAATGTCCGCGTCCCAACCGTCAGTTTTTGTAAATAATTGCTTCTTTCTCTGTTTATATCCTTTCATCCCTTGTTTTCTGACAGATTTAGGTTTATTTCGTTGATTGCACAAACTTTAAGTTTAAACATTTGATTTATGAGCACCAGACTTCAGCTTTACTCTGTTATTACTATATAAAATAATACTTGCACACTCAAAAATACAATGTTAATAGGTAGGTATGTATGTTCACTGCTCGCAATTGTTATGTATAATATTCTACTTAACTTTGCCATCAAGCTTTTGGAAATATTTTTCACCAACATCTATACATTGCTAATGTAGTGGACCTGTTGTATCAATTATATCTAGATGCTTTGCTTTTTATAATTTATTGGCTGGGGCTTGGCCTACTATTTATGGCTATCCATATTTATTATATTAGGTAGGGGTATACTTTTATATAGATAAGTAATGCCTAAGCTTTAATCTAAGAAGGCAAAGAAGATAGAGAATCTAGTTTATTAAAAAAAGTTTACCTAGCTTAATTTTTTATTTTTAAATTAGACTGCCTTTAGACTTAGAGTTTAGTCTAGTTTTGCACATTTAATTTTAGTTATTATTATTATTATTATTATTATTATTATTATTATTATTTTACAAAAAATAATGACTTCCTTACTTAAATATTTAAACTCACACAGGTTTCAGATGTGTGATGTGGCAATATATCAATGCATCAATTTTATGTTTAGGCAGTACTTATCCCCACGGTACCCCCTAGGCTATTGAAATAAATGTTGAAAACCCACGGACGTGCGCTTTAGAAAAAAGTCAAACTATTTTACCACGCTTTAGGATTATTAAAGATGTTCCAAAAGATCTGCAGTTTTGTCAAAATCAAAATTCGCTAACTTTTTAAAAATCAAAATTGAAATTTCCTGAAATCATAATTCAGAAAAAAAGTTTAGTATGATCAACATTCACTTATTCACTTTCAATTTACTGCTTAAGCAAAAAGTAATACATTTATATTTTTAGCAACTTTTTAGACACTACCAAAATTTTCACTTCTAAAGTTTTTTTAAAATTGAAATTTGCTCTAAAAAAATTCAAATTTTGGAAAATTGAAATTGAATTTTAAGAACATCTCTAAGCTTAATAAATTACGAGTGTATAAGCCCCTTCCACAGAGGTATTATACCCTTTTCCATATATATTTATTTGCTAAAACAGCAGCCAGTAAGAAAAGGCAGCACGCATGCAAGCGCTGCGCCTATGCACGCGCTGCACTTTAGAAAAATTCCAAAAGTGCGCCAGACACCGTCCACAGTTTTACAACTTTTTCTTATAGGGACGGTACCATAAAAATAATTTCTGTCTTATTTCAATGGTACAGTGGGAATAATTTTCTGCTTATCCACACGACACACTAACAAGATAGCTGCCATATCTTCTACATATATATACTGTACATGAATTCATAGTTTATAGCTTTTTGAAAGGGAATTTGAATTAAGGATACTAAGAAGCTGTTGATCTGGATCAACACCACAACCAGCGTTTTTTGCATAAAAAGGCCATTAAATTTTTACTTTTATTAAACAAATTGTCAAGCAAAGTTATATTGTTATACTGCACTCAAACTGTAAGTACTAAACTAAATTATTCCCATGGCATATGTAGAAGATAGGCCAGCTATCTTGTCAGTGTGCCATGCGGATAAGCAGAAAATTATTCCCATAGTACCATTGGAATAATTATTCCTACGGTACTGTGGGGATAAGCACTGCCTTATGTTTATGTCTACTACTTTAAGATGGCTATTGGCTATGACAATAGCCAAAACCTGTAATTGCTTGCATTTAAAAAAAAAGGACTAGGATTTTTTGTCCATCCTAAGCAATAACTCTTCTGAGCCACAGTTTGGTATACCCTAAATGTATGCTAGACTAAAATCTCCTACAATTTTTTTTGTTGTACCAGTGAATAAGTATATACCAAATTTTTTCCAACCCAAAATTATAATCCTGGAAAAACAAGCCTCATTATGAGCCTCATTTCTGGTGTTGCAGCATACCAAATGACCTTTTTTTGCTTCTTTGTTTCACTTTTTTGCTTTTTCCCTAATACTCTTTATGGCAAAAAGTTACTACATGCTAAGATTTCTTTCATTCTTTCAAAATGATTACTTTCCATTTAAATTTACTTTTTTTCACAATTTGATGCTGCAACTGCAAGAACATACCATTTTTTCACTATCCATTTTTATATGCCAAATAGTATACTAGATTTCAAAAGAAAATTTGTATGCCAAGTGTACGCCAAAAGTTGTGAGTATATGCTAGATTAATTCGGCATACCACCTCTCTTCCCATGCTTGGGCACAACCTAGGGATTCACATAGCCATTTCTATTGGCAACGCACATGTGTAAGTTGTTATTGGATGGAATAGTAGTCATGTGACTACTCTTAGCCAATAGCAACTTAAACTTATGTTGCCAATAGAAATTGCTAGGTAAATCCCAAGGTTTTGCATGTATGCCTCTTCCAGACTATGGCTTTTGAGCAATCATGGCTAGATGCCTTGCAATATCCACTTTGATAATTCCTAGGCCTATTGCTAATATATGTCCTGCAACAGAACGCAACAACAGAACTTAGAAGTAGCTAAGGCCTGCTTTAGGGCCATGCATTGTATATCCAAGGCCTTTTTTGACACCCATCTCAATGAGTTTATATGGCACCATTGCCACCAATACAAACTTTCTAGCAATATCCTATTCTGAGTGACACGCATTACTACAAAGTCTAAAACTCAATTTAGTAGTTTAACAAACTCTAGTAAAAACTATTATTTTAGTTTTAAATATAATAATACTTAATTTGGAATGTTGTCACAGTTGTGTCAATAAACTATTTAGTAAATAGATTCCTAGAAGCATATAATAGACTTGTTTCACTGGCTGCTATTAATCTTTTTTATGCAGTGATGATAAAAAACAAGTCGCAGTTAATCTTTAACTATTATAATGTAACCCCATTCTACTAAATCCTCACTTTACTATAGCATTTTGCAGTCAAGTTTGAACTGCGGGCATTCAAATTAGACGCTTGACCAGATCTCACTGCTGGCACAAATGCTATCTATGGCCTAGACAAAATCACACTGGTGGGCACTCAATTTAGACAAGGGGCATTCAAATTAGACAAGTTCTCAGGCGCATTGGCTGGGCAATTCAAGATCGTGTTGCGTCTGTTGTCAGACAACCATTCTGTGAACCCTGAACTGAAGATAAGAACAAGTTATAACAAAGTAAGCATGTGTGAACAAACAAAACAGGGTGCTCAGAACAAACTTGTTCCAGATGTTGTACACTGATGATCTCTTGACATCCAACATGTTGGCAATTTCAGCCACAGAGTCACCACGTTGGCATGCCCCAATAATGAGGTCACGCTTCTCTCTGGAAATTCTTACATAGCGACGAATCGGATTGTCCATGGTCTTTCTCTCTGGCACACATAGACTTTCCGCTGCTTGTCTAATTTGAATGCCCGTTGTCTAAATTGAGTGCCCGTCAGTGTGTTTCAGTTTGTGCCACAGACATAAAGTTCTGCTTGACTTGGGGACGGATTCTGAAATTTGGCTCTTCCCTTCTTGTCTAATTTGAATGCCCGCAGTTCGGGCTTGACTGCAAAATGCTATACTGGCATTTGTTTTAGTAGTGCAATTGGCATTTTTTCGAATTTATAAACTGAACTGCGCACCTCACATTTCACTAGATGGTGACCAGCGCCCAGCAGTTGTCGCAGGCCGCCTCCATGTTGGAGTCGTTTCCAATGACTCGGGCCCACCTAGAGACCACTCGGCTGGGCAAATTGCTCAACGAGGTTCGCCGATTCACCGATTCCACGGATTTGCAGCGGCGTCTGCGCCGATTATTAAAAGGCTGGCAGCCATTGGTGTCGGCTAACGATCCCAACTATTCAGTGGTTGTCAATGGCAACGGCTCGAATCCGGTGCCTGCACCTCCTGCTCAGGTTGTTGCAGTTCAACCCGCTGTTGATGAAGCCACCGTTCCTGTCGCCAATGCCGCTTCTGTCGACGGCGAGTCCGGCTCTGTGGGCTCCGTCGGCTCATCGGCCTCTGCGATCGTGCCGCCGCCTGCCGCCACCCCCTCCTCTGCCTCGGTGCGCATTCGGAAACGAGCGGCAGCCAATGCTGCGGCAGGGGATACCGCCAGCTCTGCCCCTGCTGTTCCCGCCAAGCTGGCTAAGGTGAGTGCGTGTTCACTGCTTTCTGTGATAGTCCGCTTTTCCTGATCCTTCAGTGACCCCAGGTGCCCCTTCCTGATCCTTCAGTGCCCCTTTCCTGATCCTTCAGTGACCCCCCCTACTACCCCTTCCTGATCCTTCAATGACCCCCAGTTCCCCTTCCTGATCCTTCAGTGACCCCCAGTTCCCCTTCCTGATCCTTCAGTGACCCCCAATGCCCCTTCCTGATCCTTCAGTGACCCCCAGTGCCCCTTCCTGATCCTTCAGTGACCCCCAGTGCCCCTTCCTGATCCTTCAGTGACCCCCAATGCCCCTTCCTGATCCTTCAGTGACCCCCAATGCCCCTTCCTGATCCTTCAGTGACCCCCAGTGCCCCTTCCTGATCCTTCAGTGACCCCCAATGCCCCTTCCTGATCCTTCAGTGACCCCCAGTGCCCCTTCCTGATCCTTCAGTGACCCCCAATGCCCCTTCCTGATCCTTCAGTGACCCCCAGTACCCCTTCCTAATCCTTCAGTGACCCCCAATGCCCCTTCCTGATCCTTCAGTGACCCCCAGTACCCCTTCCTGATCCTTCAGTGACCCCCAATGCCCCTTTCCTGATCCTTCAGTGACCCCCCTACTACCCCTTCCTGATCCTTCAGTGACCCCCCTACTACCCCTTCCTGATCCTTCAGTGACCCCCAGTTCCCCTTCCTTATCCTTCAGTGACCCCCAATGCCCCTTCCTGATCCTTCAGTGACCCCCAATGCCCCTTTCCTGATCCTTCAGTGACCCCCAATGCCCCTTCCTGATCCTTCAGTGACCCCCAATGCCCCTTTCCTGATCCTTCAGTGACCCCCAATGCCCCTTTCCTGATCCTTCAGTGACCCCCCTACTACCCCTTCTTGATCCTTCAGTGACCCCCCTACTACCCCTTCCTGATCCTTCAGTGACCCCCAGTTCCCCTTCCTTATCCTTCAGTGACCCCCCAGTCCCCCTTCCTGATCCTTCAGTGACCCCCCAGTCCCCCTTCCTGATCCTTCAGTGACCCACAATGCCCCTTCCTGATCCTTCAGTGACCCCCAGTACCCCTTCCTGATCCTTCAGTGACCCCCAATGCCCCCTTCCTGATCCTTCAGTGACCCCCAATGCCCCTTCCTGATCCTTCAGTGACCCCCAGTGCCCCTTACAACTGAACTCGAACCGCAGTCTTACCCTTTGTGACCGGCCTTTCTTTCCCAGGTCCGGTCCACTGCCGAGCTGCTCACAGGTCGCGAAGGCCTCAGGCCGGAGACTCTGGCCCGAATTTTAAACAACGAAGTGCCTCGAGAGACGGACGGCCTGGCACCTGAGCAGACGGCCGCCCGGCAACAGCAGCAGCAGCAGCAGCAAACTGCCGGCGGCTCCACTCGGAAACGCCGCCGACTTGACAGTCCCGCCTCTGCTGCCTCCTCCTCAGCGGCTGCCCTCGCCAGCGCCTCGGCCGCCGCGCTGCCCCCGGACGGCGAATCGGCTCTGCTGCACAAATTCTTAGAAAGCGCCGTCAGCCATCCCGTGGTTGAAGAGGCCGCAGAAGTAGCCATCGACCATGAATCGGCGCCGTACGCTGACGCCGTTGAAGCCGACGCGCCGGTCTCTGGGCCTCGCCTGCTGCCGAATTTCCTGCACGACTGGCCAACCCTGCCTCCGCTAGTTGAAGCCTCAGCAGCAGCCGATGCTGAGTCCGAGAGCGAGCAGGCGACCTCCCGGTCCCTGCTGGACATGTACTCAGTGCCTCTGCCCGGGTCAGACGCCAGCGTGCACATCCTGCCCTGGGTGGATTTGGACGGCTGGCAGAGGCGATTCTTCCCTAGCGATGCTTCTCCAGACGATGGCAAAGCCGAAGCTGCGGCCTCCTCTGTGTGGTGACCTTGGCGCGGCAATGCTGTGCGCTTTCCCTGTTTACAAAGTAGGCTATCATTTGTAGCGCCTCTGGCCTGCCAGAGAATCTTCCCGCTTGTGTCTGTCGCTGTCGCGTGCCCACTCTATAAAGCATTTCCTTGTGTGTGTTTTTCAAGACCGCCTGTAGCAGTGAGTAATGTTTGAGTCCAGCTCCAATTACATTTCACAGGAAAATGATGCGCTAATTCTGGTACAAAATGATCAATGCAATTCACTTTCAATTTCTTGTCTTGTTCAAGCTGTTGCGCCTCATGTTAACTGTTCGATTGGAGTCGAAATTAATTTTCTCTAAATAGAAATAAATTCGCCAATAGATTTTGACAGTCCGTTCGTTCATTCCCCTTTAGAAGTACATGCTGAATTAATTAATTTAAGTCATTATCACCTTCGATGTGCTCTAGTAATGGCCATTTTGTTTTAATTCCAATTCCTGACAGGCGCGTTGATTTTCTCATTTTATGCTGCTTTAAAATTTTGTTAATCAGGAATAAATAATGTCAGTGCTTGTTCATTTAGGGCAGGTAAATGAGGGCAGGTAGGTTTATATCTGATTAATATGATTTTCTTCTCGCCTTTGTTAATTGCAATCCTTACTCTGTTTTACCTGGTATTGCTCTGCCTGTGTCGGTTGGGGGGCAAATCTTTTGCAGATAGAGATTACTAATAGTAGTTTAGTAAGTAGGCGGCATGATTGGTGCGAGACCAATTTGAGGCGAGGAACATGCGCTGCTTACTACTATTAATAATATGAATTCTATGCGTTCAAATTTCTTTCGGTTGGTTTAATATAACTATGTTAAGAAAAGGTTTGGCATTGAAAACTTTCTTCATATGGCCAACGTGTTGTCTTTAATAGCAGCAGACAAATGCAATTGTTTTTAAATGGCGTTTCAAATCTTCATTCTTTATAAGCTACTTTGTTCTTTATGGAGGGCCTTGGTAACAGGTACAACCACAGCTTCTCGAAAGGGCCACTCAGCACATTTTCGGATAAGCTACTGTCAGTTCAGTAGTAAATTAAACAGAAAGAGTTTTCATGTACTTTTCAAAGACGAGGCTTCCCCTCTCCACCCACACCCAGTAACCTCGTGACCCGTTATCGAAATCAATATTTTTCTTCACGGCGCCAAAATATAGCGCCTGCGGCGCTAAAACGAGTGCCTGTGGAGCTAAAATGAGTGCCTGTGGAGCTAAAATGAGTGCCTGTGGAGCTAAAATGAGTGCCTGTGGAGCTAAAATGAGTGCCTGTGGAGCTAAAATGAGTGCCTGCGGCGCTAAAATAAGCACTGAAAACACTGATTCTGAAAATAATGTACATGTAGAGTTCTTGGCTTTGTCCCCCCACCATAAAATCCATGGCAACGCCCCTGTTTATTGGTGAACGGTTTGATGCAGTCTCATCCAAATGAAGAGACTGCATAAGATGAAAAATAAAATTTTAGAGAATCAAGCGAATTGAGCATGAATTGAAAATGCTGAGTCATCATATGACTTGGGTGAAGCATCTAAGTACGTGTTCATAAAAATTGGGTCAAGCATCTGAGTCATCATGAGAATTGGGTCAAGCATCTGAGTCATCATGAGAATTGGGTCAAGCATCTGAGTCATCATGAGAATTGGATCAAGCATCTGAGTCATCATGAGAATTGGGTCAAGCATCTGAGTCATCATGAGAATTGGGTCAAGCATCTGAGTCATCATGAGAATTGGGTCAAGCATCTGAGTCATCATGAGAATTGTGTCAAGCATCTGAATGTTCATGAGAATTGGGTCAAGCACCTGAGTCATCATGAGAATTGGGTCAAGCATCTGAGTCATCATGAGAATTGGGTCAAGCATCTGAGTCATCATGAGAATTGGGTCAAGCATCTGAGTCATCATGAGAATTGGGTCAAGCATCTGAGTCATCATGAGAATTGTGTCAAGCATCTGAATGTTCATGAGAATTGGGTCAAGCACCTGAGTCATCATGAGAATTGGGTCAAGCATCTGAGTCATGAGAATTGGGTTCAAATATAATTTAACTGTTTTGTCTTGAATTCAGCAAAGAAAGAATTATTTATTTAAATCTACATATGGAATCATACTTTTCTTGTGGTAAGTCTTACAATAGTAATGTATACATTTATTTACGACAAACTCAATATTACAGAGCTTTGAAAACAATCATATCGATTTGAATTCATCCATAATTTGGCATGATCTCCCCTTTCATATTCAAACGTTATTCAATATTTTAAAACCTTGCTGTAACTTATAATATACATGGCATGCACTTGTATTTCCGAATGTAATACTAATCATCTCTGCCTGCACTGATCAAAGAAATGAAAATTTAAGTAATTAACTTATTGAATGACACAGGTTGATTCGCAGTTCAAGGCATCTAATTGGTATAAGCCCGAGATAAAATCTATGGTTTATGGCCAATAAAGCATAAAAGGACGCATGATTGATTTTTGTCTATGGCCAATGAACAATCAAAGCGCGTAGGATCGACTATTGTCTATGGCCAATGAACAATCAAAGCGCGTAGGATCGACTATTGTCTATGGCCAATGAAAAATCAAAGCGCGCAGGATCGACTATTGTCTATGGCCAATGAACCATTAAAGCGTGGCAGGATCGACTATTGTCTATGGCCAATGAACCATTAAAGCGTGGCAGGATCGACTATTGTCTATGGCCAATGAACAATCTGACATACGCTCGTGCAATAGTCTATGGCCGCTGCGCCCAAATGCCGCCTCCCTCATCCCTTCCTAATATATAAGTGTCCTAGTTTCATAATCTTGTTACAACCCCCGCTAGCATTAATGTGGTCCTAAAGCCAAATAAACAAGCAAAGCAAGATACGAGCTTCGTTATTTATCAAGCACTAGAGTTGCCAGCAGAGCATCACACAATCAAAGCGCGCAGGATCGACTATTGTCTCTGGCCAATGAACCTTTAAAGCGTGTCAGGATCGACTATTGTCTATGGCCAATTAACCATTAAAGCGTGGCAGGATCGACTATTGTCTATGGCCAATGAACAATCAAAGCGCGCAGGATCGACTATTGTCTATGGCCAATAAACCATTAAAGCATGGCAGGATCTACTATTGTCTATGGCCGAATCTCCCCAAAGACGCGCTGCATGATTGATTCCAGGGCTACAAACCCCCATTATTGTAGTATATTATGAGCATCTACAGCATTATGAGTGCTGGGATTAGCGTCGAAATATTCTTCTCTTGATTCTTCGATATCTCCATTTCCTGGATATCCATTATTAATTAGGGGCTGTTGTGCTTCATCTGCTGGATGTTGTCGAGCTCGAAGATTTTTATCAGTCGGAATGCCGCTGTGAAACTTTAGGCGATAAATCATGACAAGACCAACTAACGCCATGGCAACCACAACAAGCATCAGTGCGGACATAATGATGTTGAAATTTTCATTGAAAAACTTTCGATATTCGCTGACTGGTAACTGTGAAGTTTGGTCACCTTGTACGTTAAAGAGTGACTGCTCAAGCCACATTGGGTAGAAGTCATCGGTGCCGCCTAAGGGTGCTGAGCAGGCAAAGTAGTGCTGCTCATTCGGCCGCTCCAAAAGTAGATAGGCTGATGGTGTTGGCCGGAGCAAGCCGAACAGCTCACCCAGCTGACAGGCAGACCCAGAAGACCAGGTGTAGCCCGAACGGCAGGTCAGGAAGTCGGGGTCTCTGGATTTGTTAAAGGTATTGAAAGTGGCTCGAATTTTGTGGAATTTTGAACAACTGATTGTAAAATTGACGTTGGTCGGGATTGTGAATATTAGGGATTGTGAATATTGGAGATTGTGAATATTGGGGATCGTGAATATTGGGGATTGTGAATATTAGGGATCGTGAATATTGGAGATTGTGAATATTGGGGATTGTGAATATTGGAGATTGTGAATATTGGGGATCGTGAATATTGGGGATCCTGAATATTGGGGATCGTGAATATTGGAGATCGTGAATATTGGGGATCGTGAATATTGGGGATTGTGAATATGGAGATTGTGAATATTGGGGATCGTGAATATTGGGGATCGTGAATATTGGGGATTGTGAATATTGGGGATTGTGAATATTGGGGATCGTGAATATTGGGGATCGTGAATATTGGGGATTGTGAATATTGGGGATCGTGAATATTGGGGATCGTGAATATTGGGGATCGTGAATATTGGGGATCGTGAATATTGGGGATTGTGAATATGGAGATTGTGAATATTGGGGATCGTGAATATTGGGGATCGTGAATATTGGGGATTGTGAATATTGGGGATTGTGAATATTGGGGATCGTGAATATTGGGGATCGTGAATATTGGGGATTGTGAATATTGGGGATCGTGAATATTGGGGATCGTGAATATTGGGGATCGTGAAGGTTGGGGATGATGCATATTAGGGATTGTGAAGATTAGGGATGGTAAAGATATGGGATTGTGTAGGTTGGGGATCGTGAATATTGGGGATCGTGAATATTGGGGATCGTGAATATTGGGGATTGTGAATATTGGGGATCTTGAATATTAGGGATCGTGAATATTTGGGATCGTGAAGATTGGGAATCGTGAAGATTGGGGATCGTGAAGGCTGGGGATCGTGAAGATTGGGAATCGTGAAGGTTGG
>NIVC01000001.1:520000-555000 GCA_002269645.1 Macrostomum lignano | reverse complement strand
TTAACAAAGAATTTAATAATAATATTAAAACCTCTTACCATTTGCCGATCCTAGCCTTACGATACGAATTGAAAATTGATTGCTTTTGAACATATGAACTATACAGTAATATGCGTTTAAATGGAACTACTGTGCCTAAAATATCATGGCTAAGAGTATGCAAAAATTTCAATACAAAAGTACGAATACTTGATTCAAAGCAGGAAAAAATATTTTATAGTAATCTACAACTTTGGTAATTTGGCTTATGAACTAAACAAAACAATATCAAAGTGCAACTTTCACTATACAACTTTTGAAAATACAACGCAGTAAACATGCTGTGCGTCCTAAATTAAAGGAATGGCAATCTTCACTGCCCCAGATCAAATACAATTGATTTTTCCTATCTTTGCAGTGTATCTTTTTCCAGTAAATTGACCTTTTAAAAATTACCCAAACTTTGAGTTTTACGTAATGTTATACATGTACTACACAAGTAGATACTACAGTACTACAGTAGAGTGGTCCTTGGTTACAGCCATAGACAAAATAACGGTGACCATGTGGATGAGAGCTTGAAAATCAACGTTTACCAATATAATATTTAGCTACAAGAAGTTGAGGATGTCTTCAATTCAACTGCTCTGCCTGTGCCATAGACAATAGACGGTGTTTTGACCATAGACGGTGTTTTGACCATAGACGGTGTTTTGACCATAGACGGTGTTTTGACCATAGACGGTGTTTCGACCATAGACGAAAGAGGAAACACATGAATTGAATGAACATGATTGGCAGTGTCGCAAAATGAAAATGCTACATGCATGTATTGCTACCAAAGCAAGGTATGAGTTGCATTGCACTAAAGAGCAATATTTAGGTCAATCAATTATAGCAAAATATTGCGAGCATTAAACAGCTAACTCGATTCTCACACTATTATAAGCAATATTAGGCTTAATTATGGATAAGAAACAGCTGTTATAAAAGCTGCGCTACTAGAAACTAATTGATTTTTTTGCATATGCAATCTGTCGCCTTCTCACGCCCTAAGCGCTGGTTTTTTGTGCCATACATGTAATAGTTATGGATAAGAAACTGCATGCATTTTTAGGATCCCAGCATATCATGGGTTTTAAATGGCATAATGATTTTGATCACTTGGTTTTGTGCCAGCCTGCGTCATCATCAAATTTATTTCGTAATTTTGGCATTCAGAATTTGGACACTTTTCCTTGATATTTTTGCCTATTATATGTTTCATTTGAAGCATCGATAATATATATAATGTCATAATTATTATTACTAGAATTGCAGTACTATTGTAATCTGTAAACATATGGAGGGTTGTAGCCTAGTGGTTAGAGTGAAAGTCGGGAGTTCGATTCTCGACCTACAAGGAACAATTTGTGACCTTGAGCAAGACGCTTAAACTCTGCACTGCTTCAGTTCACCCAGCTGTAAAATGGGTGCCAGCATTAGCTGGGGTAATTGAGGGGGTGTGTGGCGACCCCCCAGTCCTTGGACTGAACAGCCGTACGCAGCCTTCAGATGCGCCGCCCAATAGCTGCGGCTGAGCTGTCGGTTGCACATCTGGTCATACGCTCGTAAGGGCAGGTGTAATTAATTATTATTATTATATAAAGTCTACAGACTTCTGAAACCTGTGTGGGTCAGCTATGTAGGCTCAGCAGTGTAAAAAAAGTAGATATGTTGGTTGTTTATTTGGCTATTTTAACTGTTTCACTGATACCAGTTGGCATTCTGGTTTTTGGCATCCGAGTTTGGATCCGGAATTGCACAATCATTGGGTTGGAGCACACGCATAATTTGAAAGGCACTGGTTCGTACTTGCACCGACAGGCCGAGCAGCAAAGTAGAGTCACTGCATGCACAACGCGCCTTCTTGGTGATCACGTCACGGCCCTTTTGATTGATCACTCTGTGCGTCAGAGAGTCTTCTTCTCTCCTCTCCTCTCCTCTCCTCTTCTCTTTTCTTCTTCTCTTCTATCCTCTCCTCTTCTCTCCTCTCCTCTCCTCTTCTCTCCTCTCCTCTTTTCTTCTTCTCTTCTATCCTCTTCTCTCCTCTCCTCTTCTCTCCTCTCCTCTTTTCTTCTTCTCTCCTCTCCTCTTCTCTCCTCTCCCCTTTTCTTCTTCTCTTCTATCCTTTCCTCTTCTCTCCTCTCCTCTTTTCTTCTTCTCTTCTATCCTCTTCTCTCCTCTCCTCTCCTCTTTTCTTCTTCTCTTCTATCCTTTCCTCTTCTCTCCTCTCCTCTTTTCTTCTTCTCTTCTATCCTTTCCTCTTCTCTCCTCTCCTCTTTTCTTCTTCTCTTCTATCCTCTCCTCTTCTATCCTCTCCTCTTTTCTTCTTCTCTTCTATCCTTTCCTCTTCTCTCCTCTCCTCTTTTCTTCTTCTCTTCTATCCTCTTCTCTTCTTCTCTCCTCTCATCTCTCCTCTCCTCTTTTCTTCTTCTCTCCTCTCACCTCTCCTCTCCTCTTTTCTTCTTCTCTCCTCTCCTCTTCTCTCCTCTCCTCTTTTCTTCTTCTCTTCTATCCTCTCCTCTTCTCTCCTCTCCTCTTTTCTTCTTCTCTCCTCTCGTCTTCTCTCCTCTCCGCTCCTCTCATCCTCTTATCTCCTCCACCCAGCCAAAAATGGTACATAATAGTAAAATATAACAAAAACGACAAAAAACAATCAAATTTCGGACAGATCTCACCATCGACAACATCGTATAAGCTCAATAATTTCGGTGCCGATTTCTAATTCGCCAATTATAACAATAATTATAGTATAATAAATGAATAAATGAACTATAATAGTACGAGTAAGCATAGCTAACGCAGGCAGTTGCTTTTATTTGTCAGGTATTTTAATAACTAATCGCGCAAAGGTAACACTCAATACGGTAAAATAGTAATGAACAATAATGAGTCAAAGAGAAAAACGAGAAAGGACACAAACCGCTCTGTGTGGTACTCACAGTAGTAGAATACTCCATGCAAAGCAGAATATTGCAGCAACAATGAACTCGCGGCACAACACAGTTGCTGATATGAGAGAGACGAAAACAGCGGGGGTCACTTAACTCTCAGGATTTGTTCGATAGATTGTTGTTGGGTTAGCAGATTAATAGCAGACAAAGGATGCTGGACACAATCAAGGACAGTAATACCAAATATCCGGGTCCAAGAAAACAAACAATAAAAGGGAGACAAAGGAAAAAGTCGGAACAAAACCCATCGATGGGAAGACAAAATATAGAAACACAAAAAATAACTCAGTCACCAATAATTTCATGTTTTCATATTCCTGGGTACCCATCTTGATAGAGGCAACTTGGGGCTTCGGTACTTGGTATCTGAGGATTTTTGAGTTGGGATCTCCATATGATGAGTTGGGATCTCTATCTGATGAGTTGGGATCTCCATATGAAGAGTTGGGATCTCCATATGAAGAGTTGGGATCTCCATATGAAGAGTTGGGATCTCCATATGAAGAGTTGGGATCTCCATATGAAGAGTTGGGATCTCCATATGAAGAGTTGGGATCTCCATATGAAGAGTTGGGATCTCCATATGAAGAGTTGGGATCTTTGTATGAAGAGTTGGGATCTCTGCATGAAGAGTTGGGATCTTCATATGAAGAGTTGGGATCTTTGTATGAAGAGTTGGGATCTCTGCATGAAGAGTTGGGATCTTCATATGAAGAGTTGGGATCCCATGTGAAGAGTTGGGATCTTTGTATGAAGAGTTGGGATCTTCATTTGAAGAGTTGGGATCTCCATATGAGGAGTTGGGATCTCCATATGAAGAGTTGGGATCTCTGCATGAAGAGTTGGGATCTCCATATGAAGAGTTGGGATCTCTGCATGAAGAGTTGGGATCTTTTTATGAAGAGTTGGGATCTAAATAACCAAAATCCCAACCGAAATCCTCACTCATAAATTCCGACTAGCACCATGAGTCCAACGCCAAGCACGAAGGCCAGCAGCTCCTTGATGGTCTGTCCCAGACTGCTGGGCTGCAGCAGCTCCGGCACCACGGTCACCAGGGCGATGTACACGAACCCGCCGGCGGTGAAGGGCAGAATCCAGGCCGTGTAGGCCGGGTTGGCGCCACCGCAGGCCAGGGCGACCACTGTGCCAGCGATGGCCCCGGCGGCAGTCAGCAGCTGCAGGGCGCGCGCTTTCCACACCGGCACGCCCGACTGCAGCAGGATGGCGTAGTCGCCGATCTCGTGTGGCACCTCGTGGAACAGAATGGTAGCCGTGGTCACCAGGCCGACGCTGCGGCCGAGGGCGAAGGAGGCCCCGATGGCGAGGCCGTCAGTGAAGTTGTGCATGCAGTCGGCCAAGAGGTTCAGGTAGCCGGCCAGCTTCACCTCCTGCTGCTGCTGCAGCGGCTCGGCTGGGGCCGGCTCTGCGGCGGTCGGGTAGGGGACGGCTTTTCATAGACTGCCAAAGGGGACGGCACTTCATGGACTGACAAAGGGGACGGCTCTTCATGGATTGCCAAAGGGCGACGATTCTTATCTACTCGTATTAAAACACAGGGATCGGCAAACTAATTTTACCTCAAAGGCCAGATAGAGAATACAGTGTATGACTGCGGGACAAAAGATGGGAGACAGAGAGGGGAGATGGTCAGAGGGAATAGAGAAGATAGAATAGAGATAGAAGAAAGGAGAGGCGAGGGAATAAAGGAGAAGAGGAGAGGAGAGGAGAGGAGAGGGTAGGAGAGGAGAGGAGAGAAGAGGAGAGAGGAGAGAAGAGAGGAGAGGAGAGAGGAGAGGAGAGAGGAGAGGAGAGAGGAGAGGAGAGAAGAGGAGAGAGGAGAGGAGAGAGGAGAGGAGAGAGGAGAGGAGAGAGGAGAGGAGAGAGGAGAGGAGAGAAGAGGAGAGAGGAGAGGAGAGAGGAGAGGAGAGAGGAGAGGAGAGAGGAGAGGAGAGAGGAGAGGAGAGAAGAGGAGAGAGGAGAGGAGAGAGGAGAGGAGAGAGGAGAGGAGAGAGGAGAGGAGAGAGGAGAGGAGAAAAAGCGAAGAGATTATAAGAGAGGAGAGCTGAGAAGAGCCGCAAACCTTGAGCGGGCCGAATTGCCATTGTGAGGCTACAAAGGAACTGAGACCGAGGGCCGGTGTCTGTGGAATTTTGCATTAAAAAAGCAAGTTTTAAATACCTACCGCCAGCCTTCTTGGTCTGCTTCTTGGCATCTTGCTGCTGTTTCTTAGAAACCACAGCCGAATCGCCGTCGTCTTTTTTGTGCTGCGCGGCGGCCGCTTTAGTTGGCGGTTTCGAATCCTGGCCATCGTCTTCAGCAGCGGCTGGGTGCGAATGCGAGTGGCCATGGCCGGCCGTCCGCATGGCTTTCTCGGCCAGCAGGAAGGCCATGATGCCGGCCACAACCCATAAGCCGACCTGCATGTGGCGCGAGTGTGAGTGGCCGTGACCGCCGGCGTCTCCGTGTGAGTGCGAGTGGGTGTGACTGTCACCTGTCACAGGGGGGAGCGGTGGAAATGAGCGATGTTGACCTTTGACCTTCAAAGCCTCTGAAAATCTACTGTAGCTCAATCCATGACTTGAGAAGCCTCTGAAAATCCAGCTCAGCCCATGACTTGAGAAGCCTCTGAAAATCCAGCTCAATCTGACTTGAGAAGCCTCTGAAAATCCAGCTCAATCTGACTTGAGAAGCCTCTGAAAATCCAGCTCAGCCCATGACTTGAGAAGCCTCTGAGAATCCAGCTCAATCTGACTTGAGAAGCCTCTGAAAATCCAGCTCAATCTGACTTGAGAAGCCTCTGAGAATCCAGCTCAATCTGACTTGAGAAGCCTCTTAAAATCCAGCTCAGCCCATGACTTGAGAAGCCTCTTAAAATCCAGCTCAGTCCATGACTTGAGAAGCCTCTGAGAATCCAGCTCAGCCCATGACTTGAGAAGCCTCTGAGAATCCAGCTCAATCTGACTTGAGAAGCCTCTTAAAATCCAGCTCAATCTGACTTGAGAAGCCTCTTAAAATCCAGCTCAGTCCATGACTTGAGAAGCCTCTGAGAATCCAGCTCAGCCCATGACTTGAGAAGCCTCTTAAAATCCAGCTCAATCTGACTTGAGAAGCCTCTTAAAATCCAGCTCAGTCCATGACTTGAGAAGCCTCTGAGAATCCAGCTCAGCCCATGACTTGAGAAGCCTCTTAAAATCCAGCTCAATCTGACTTGAGAAGCCTCTTAAAATCCAGCTCAATCTGACTTGAGAAGCCTCTTAAAATCCAGCTCAGTCCATGACTTGAGAAGCCTCTGAGAATCCAGCTCAATCTGACTTGAGAAGCCTCTTAAAATCCAGCTCAATCTGACTTGAGAAGCCTCTTAAAATCCAGCTCAGTCCATGACTTGAGAAGCCTCTGAGAATCCAGCTCAGCCCATGACTTGAGAAGCCTCTGAAAATCCAGCTCAGCCCATGACTTGAGAAGCCTCTGAAAATCCAGCTCAGTCCATGACTTGAGAAGCCTCTTAAAATCCAGCTCAGCCCATGACTTGAGAAGCCTCTGAAAATCCAGCTCAATCTGACTTGAGAAGCCTCTGAAAATCCAGCTCAATCTGACTTGAGAAGCCTCTGAAAATCCAGCTTAATCTGACTTGAGAAGCCTCTGAAAATCCAGCTCAATCTGACTTGAGAAGCCTCTTAAAATCCAGCTCAATCTGACTTGAGAAGCCTCTTAAAATCCAGCTCAGTCCATGACTTGAGAAGCCTCTGAGAATCCAGCTCAGCCCATGACTTGAGAAGCCTCTGAGAATCCAGCTCAATCTGACTTGAGAAGCCTCTTAAAATCCAGCTCAATCTGACTTGAGAAGCCTCTTAAAATCCAGCTCAGTCCATGACTTGAGAAGCCTCTGAGAATCCAGCTCAGCCCATGACTTGAGAAGCCTCTTTAAATCCAGCTCAATCTGACTTGAGAAGCCTCTGAAAATCCAGCTCAGCCCATGACTTGAGAAGCCTCTTAAAATCCAGCTCAATCTGACTTGAGAAGCCTCTGAGAATCCAGCTCAGCCCATGACTTGAGAAGCCTCTTAAAATCCAGCTCAATCTGACTTGAGAAGCCTCTGAAAATCCAGCTTAATCTGACTTGAGAAGCCTCTGAAAATCCAGCTCAATCTGACTTGAGAAGCCTCTTAAAATCCAGCTTAATCTGACTTGAGAAGCCTCTGAAAATCCAGCTTAATCTGACTTGAGAAGCCTCTGAAAATCCAGCTCAATCTGACTTGAGAAGCCTCTTAAAATCCAGCTCAATCTGACTTGAGAAGCCTCTGAAAATCCAGCTCAATCTGACTTGAGAAGCCTCTGAGAATCCAGCTCAGCCCATGACTTGAGAAGCCTCTGAGAATCCAGCTCAGCCCATGACTTGAGAAGCCTCTGAGAATCCAGCTCAGCCCATGACTTGAGAAGCCTCTTAAAATCCAGCTCAGCCCATGACTTGAGAAGCCTCTTAAAATCCAGCTCAATCTGACTTGAGAAGCCTCTGAAAATCCAGCTCAGCCCATGACTTGAGAAGCCTCTGAGAATCCAGCTCAGCCCATGACTTGAGAAGCCTCTGAAAATCCAGCTCAATCTGACTTGAGAAGCCTCTGAAAATCCAGCTCAATCTGACTTGAGAAGCCTCTGAAAATCCAGCTCAGCCCATGACTTGAGAAGCCTCTGAAAATCCAGCTCAGCCCATGACTTGAGAAGCCTCTGAAAATCCAGCTCAGTCCATGACTTGAGAAGCCTCTGAAAATACAGCTCAGTCCATGACTTGAGAAGCCTCTTAAAAAATCCAGCTCAATCTGACTTGAGAAGCCTCTTAAAATCCAGCTCAGCCCATGACTTGAGAAGCCTCTTAAAAAATCCAGCTCAATCTGACTTGAGAAGCCTCTGAAAATCCAGCTCAATCTGACTTGAGAAGCCTCTGAAAATCCAGCTCAATCTGACTTGAGAAGCCTCTGAAAATCCAGCTCAATCTGACTTGAGAAGCCTCTGAAAATCCAGCTCAATCTGACTTGAGAAGCCTCTGAAAATCCAGCTCAATCTGACTTGAGAAGCCTCTGAAAATCCAGCTCAATCTGACTTGAGAAGCCTCTGAAAAAATCCAGCTCAGCCCATTCAGATTCAGAAGTAGACAAAAGCCACATGCATTACCATCAGCGCTAGGCTCGTGCGGATCGATGGCATGCGGAATCAGATGCAGGAACGCGTCGCCAAGCAGGCCTCCACTGGCGAAGCTGAGCAGCAGGTGCAGCAGCGGTTTGTGCTGGTCGGTGTTCTCCACCCGGATGAGGAACAGGATGGCGTAGGGCACGAGGCTGATGAGCAGGGTGCTGGACAGGGCCTGGAACCACAGCTGCCAGCCAGCCAAGCGGATCGGTTCCGCTTTGTCCCAGTCGACGCTGGACTTCGGGCTGTCACCGTCGTGACTGTGACTGTGACCTCCATGGCTGTGCCCATGACCTCCATGGCTGTGCCCATGACCTCCATCGCTGTGCCCATGACCTCCATGGCTGTGCCCATGACCTCCATGACTGTGCTCATGACCTCCATGGCTGTGATCATGGTCATGATCATGATCATCTTCAAAGTCGTGACTAAAATGATTTTAGGTTTTAAAAACTGATTTTAGAAACTTTGAAAAAGTGACAACTTTGGTAAAAGATATTCATATGAATACAAATTCAGATAGATAGACATATAAAAAACTCCTATGAGCATATAGAGATACATGAAAATATTTATAGGACATAGTTCTTTAAGTATATAATAAGCATATCTATAGTAATATAATAACAAATTCTAAAATAGATACTATCAATTAACATTCAGCTGCAAGAATAAGCTTAATGTCATAAGTTGCTATATGATCCCTATTGTTATAAAAGTATTACAAGCTAGAAGAAGATAAAGTCAATAAATAAAAAGCATGCCCTACCTTTGAACCCTGAAAAGTTTTAAAACAAATATTAATTTATAATTATTTTATTTAAAAAACAAAAAGTAACATACATGATAACATAGTTAGGTATTGAACTTTTTTATTTTAATTTCATTTTGTATTTTTTATTCTAATAGAACCTATATAAAGATAATAGTGAAATTATTACTATGATATTACACTTGTCATTTATTAATTGCATATTATTTGTTCTAACTAAATAGGTGTCATAGCCTAAGTCATCAATTTCCTTAATTTCTTAGAAACTATTAAGATATATTTAGACACAAGACAATAAGACCTAAGCCTAAGACTAAAACTACTAATTAAGCAATAGGTCTAGGAGAGTTTACTCGATTTCTAAAAATTATATATATTATTTTAGTTTTTAATTTAAGTTTAAGACTAATAATAAGAAAGTAATGCCAACTAACAATATTTAAACATTATTAGAAAGCAATTTTATTCTATGTAACTTATCTTGGAAGAAGCTTTAGGCTTATAAATTAGACTTATTTCCAAAAAATGTTATTATAAATTTTATATACTTTTGCCTATGACAATAATGCATTATACATAACTTACATAAGCCTTAACATTTAGAATTAGAAGTTTCTATCCAAACAATGAGATATGTTACAATAAAAAATAAATAAATAAACTTGTTATACTGATCATAAGCATATACTATTATTTTTTATGTATTATAAGCTACATAACATGAGTACAAGTACAACATACAACTAAATTTTGTACTCATCCATGCCATGCAAAGATAAAGAATTCAAAATAAATAAGCTACATTCAGATGCATTGAAAATTATGTCTTACCATCGAACGATTGTTAGCAGGAGACACGACAATATAAGCATAGAAAAAAGTGAACAAAACCATATTCTTGTCATATTTGGGGCTTAGGCTTTTATCGACTTTTGATCGTTCAGAGTAGTAAGGTTATTAATGGTTAATCTCGTCTTTAATTCTTTGTGGTTTCATAGGATCAATTATAATTGAAATATTTAACACGTTGACTTAAGCAGGCTTTAACAAAGTATATATAACCCGAAAATAATATGGATATAAGCAGTCAAAAATAAAGAACATATCAATAAGTTGAAGAAAACAAGCGATAATAAACATTAGTTTGATAAAATTTAGTTACAAGCCCGAGGTTGTACGTAAGTATAGGGTGCAGTCGAGTAGCTTAGGCAATTATGGAATTGGCTTTGAGATCGTCGGCGATAGCCGATGATACTGACCGTATCTCCAGTTTGGCATCGACCTGATTCGTAGCAGAAAGCCATCGTAACGGGACACAGGAACGGCGCGCGCCCTACTAGCGTATCGCTGGGCATGGACAGGACCCCAGGGCAGGGTGCCATTGCATGGCTTCCCTCTCAGTCGTCGCTAAAAAAATTGGGTTATACTTTTTTGGCGCGTGTAACTATGCAAGGTCTATTTTCTAGTATTGGCTGAAGTAGCTTAAATTGGTGTTTTTGTCCCCACCCATGCATCTTACATGTATTCGGATCTGCCCCCTGCCTGGGGCCTGGAGCACAACAGAGCTGATATGGAGGTCCGATATAGGCCGTTCTATTTGATAGAAACAATTCCAGAATACACTTTGAACTGCAGGGTTCGTCCGTCGGCCATCTGTATAAAATGAAAAAAGCAGAATTGAGTAAAAAGTTGTACGTGTCACAGTGTAGTAGCTCGTATGTACACACTATTGTATAAAAACTTGCACGCTTAGCCCTAACTGCTTGAGTGTACATAATGTAAAAAATAATTGTCAAATAAACATTTAGATATGCTAAAGTATAAACAACATGTATTCGATAGACTGGCGCTCTTAATTATCTGGATATCCTCTCGTCTCTTCTTAAAAAACCCTACGCATTTCAGTCACGACTATTCTAGCCCTCAGAAGAGCCCATATTAAAAAAACATGCAAACCCTAATTAAAATTTGAACATTCGGCTTCCTCAGTAAATATTTTGTTCGTCGAAACAAAGCTTTCTTCAACGAAAAACTCTACTCAAAATACAAACAATTTCTTTTCTGATCCCAATGTAAATAAAACTCTCGCGCCGCAACTCCTCGGCCAGTTCGATTCCGCATTTACATGTACGAGCCGTATTTGGGGCTCCGGCAGAAAATTGACGTGAAGACCTGGGCAATTCTCGCTCATTAGGGCCAGCTCCAATTGTCAACAGATTGCAAAAAGGACTGATGATGAGAGTCAGCACCACCCGCACCATAGTCACTTTACACACCGTGTGAGTGTGTGAGCATACTTGCGTATCCTCGAGTGCTTAAGGGTCAGACGGATTGGACATGACTGCTCACCTGCTCATGGTCGCCTTGATTTGCAGCAGGGCTCACGAAATGACCAAACATATGTGTACATGCAGTGTTCAGTTTAGTGCACCACCAATCCCACACAATCCCAGCTCAGTGCCCCACATCCCACACAGTCCCAGCTCAGTGCCCCACATCCCACACAGTCCCAGGTCAGTGTCCCACATCCCACACAGTCCCAGGTCAGTGTCCCACATCCCACACAGTCGAATGTCAGTTGCCTAGCCCTCAACGTCACGATTATCTCACAGTTATCTCGAAAAAATTGTATCGTTTTTTTACCTTAACCTCCACCATTTTATCACACCAATTCGAATTCTTCATAAGCGGCTTAAAACTGCTTACAGAAGCACACAGCTTCAGTTCGGTCATCTGATTTCAACTGCAGTACAATGTGTCACTATGAACTATGGGTCCTGCCTTATCTGATACAAGTCCAGGCTGAAGTCAATCTGATAACTACGAGGGAAATTAATTAAACTTTGACGTCTCGTAAACTGCAAGCTAAATTATTTCAACCATTTCACGAAAACCTGCATGTACGACGTAAATTATTGTGAAACAAGCGAAACCGCCCTAGCAAGATCAAGATTTACAGTTGCAGCTGCTAAAACATGGCCAAAAAGGCCACAGTGTGACAGACTTTCAATGAATCAAGTCACGAGTGATGTAAGTTCAGTTGGAGCCTTCATTAATTTAGAAGAAGCAAACGCAACTTCGAGGAGATAACAATAATTCGATTAGAACAGAGAAACCTCTCTGAGTTTGGTCAGTACCTTTGTTTAAATTTCCTTCCTTTAAAGCAATTGTATACCTACTGAAGCAGCAGATAAGACGGCACAACTTTAAAAGCCCGCCAGTCTAGTTAGGAACACGTGACCAAGCCATCAGCAATGCCAAGTCCAGTTTTCTCGCTGATCTCTCTGCTCCTGCTGAGCAGCTCCTGCAGTTTCTGTAGCGCTAGCGCGAGTCAGTTGTTCTGCACCAACACTGACTGCAACTCGCTGAGCGCCAACCTGTTGCTACACCTGAACTGGAGCGCAAACCCGTGCGATGACTTCTACGAGTTCGCGTGCGGCGGCTTCCAGAGGCAGGTTCGCTACGACATCAACGACTTCGAGTCTGAGGCCTACACTGACGCGCCGAGGCGCATGACGTTGGAAATTGAGAACCGACTTCACGAAATTCTAATTGACAGCAGCTTAGACAAGCCGTCTGGTGAGCGAAGCCTGCGGGACGCAGTTCGACTGACCAGAGCATTGTACAAGAACTGTCTGCGGTGGGGCACAGCGAGGTCTGCGCTACCTAGAGATCCGGAGTGGCAGCTCGGTACTGCCATCACAGATATGAATATGCTTCTGGAACACCTACTCGGCAACAGCATGAAGTTGCTAGAGATGTCACTGGAACAGCTTCTGGCTCGAACAGCGGCAATGGGACTCGGTACTGTTTTTGACATCAGTGTGTCGGAAGAACTCGGCAGCTTAGGGTCGTTTAACTTTTCTTCACAAGAATACGCCAACGCCCCCAAACTGACCCTAGTGGTGAGCACCTTCAACTTTACCGCGGATTCTTCTTACTGGTCACCTATGCTGGGCTTTTTAACACTGAATAATGTGTCGCTTTCCGAAGCGATCAACAATTGTTCGGCTCTCGGAGCTGAGACTAAATACGTGATGGCTACAGTCGCAGGTGAAGTTAAAGCAATCGTGGAGTCAACGCAGAATCTTAGTAAGCCTTTTAATGGTAGTTTAAATGCTTTGGAATTGGAGCTCCGTTCCGCGGTGCCCGGATTCAATCTGTCTCTGTTTCTACACGAGCTTCGGCCGAACGGCGTGAACAAAAGCACCATCGTTGAGGTCGACAACATGCCAATGCTGAAGGCTCTGCTCAACTACTTTAGTGTGGGGAAGGCGATCAACAATGGCCCTGATGCGCCTACGGACTCAACTTTGGAGATGCGACGGGTACAGCGGCACACGTTTTTAACTCTTGACGCCATGCTAGAGTTCGTGGATCTTCTGCCAGTGCTTTCGCCTGCATTGAAGCCTAGCCCGAGTTCGCTGTCGTTAAAGGAGCGCATCAGCGGAGGCCAGTGCCTGGAATTTACAGTGCGGCTGATGGAACCGGCCCTCGTCTGGCTCTATCGGCAGCGCTTCCATCCGACAAAGCTGAACGTCATTGAGAAAGTGATTGAAACTATGAAAGTTGCCTTTGTAAACCGAATGGTTGATCAGAATTGGATCACAGAGGCGGACAAGGCTAAGATGGTCGATAAGGTGATCGACATGCGGTATAATGTGGGGCACCAGGAGCTCACCGATGAACAACTGGCTAGTTTCTATAGGAGCACATCTGCTAAGCTGCGGGGGTCAGCAGTGCAGTCGTTCGGCTTTACACTCGGCTTAGCAATGAAAGCAAATGCAAAGCGGCATCTTGACCTTTTGACCAACAATCCAATAATTAAGCCATCAATGGTTGATATCGAGCATACTTTTACTGTGAATGCTTACTATGCAATTGACAGCAATAGTTTGTGGTTTCCTCTCGCCATCCTGACGCCTCCGATCTACGCAGCGGGCTACCCGGACTTTGCTGTCTATGGCGCATTCGGGTCTCTGGTCGGCCACGAAATCGGACACGGATTCGCTGAACAATGGATCAACGATGCGTCATCGGAGCAGAGCACATTCATGCAGCTCGAGACAGACACTCAGGCCAGCTATCAGGAACGAGTGCAGTGCATGCGACGCGAGCTCGCTGAACTCAAGCGGGATAGCTTCTGGAATGAAACTCTGGCCGAGGACATTGCGGACAGTATGGGTTTGAGCGCCGCCTACAGGGCCTACACTATGGCCAGGTCAGCTGAAACCGATCTACTGCCAAAGGGACTATTTGATCCTTTTAACATCGCTTCATTACTGAGCTGCCGTTTCGATCTTGACGGGCGGTTGAGCTGGCAGCGCCAGCAGCTGGATCGGCTCTTCTTTGTCATGGCTGCTCAGCCCTATTGCACCAAAGCCAATTCGCAGGGCATGGCAGAATCATTTCGCAGCGGCAGTCACTCCTCTGGGCCGGTTCGCGTCAACGCTATGATGCGCAGCTCGTCGGACTTTGCGCGCACTTTTCAGTGCCCGTCGGCGAGTCGCATGAATCCATCAGTGAAGTGCGTATTTTGGTGACTAACGAGTGCAGGTACTGTTTGACGTTCCGCTGTGTGAGATTAGCTCTGAGATCTAGTTTAGTGATAATGATCATGTTTATTTGGATACAAATTAGCCCTAGTAGATGTAGACTGAGATTGTGTTCTACGAGTAAGGCATCTATCTTGATGCTTGTTAATGAGTTATCCCAATAACATCATATTTGAGGACATCTGTTCTTTTCACAATTGTTGCAACCGAAGCGAGCGAATGTGTTTGCAAACAAAAATAGACCAAAATATGCAAAGGACTTTTTATTTATTTTATTAAATGCAGGGGGCTGTCTGCACCCTGGCGCACTTTAGGCGACATTTTCACACAACCGGCGAGAGGCATTACTGCCAATTCCGCCGACTCCCCTGAGCAGGCACACTAGCGCGCTCATACGTACGCAGTTAAACTCACACAGGAGTGCACAGCGACCCTGACTTTATTTATTAGACATGTAAACTTTACTGTGCCTTGGGGGTTGGTCCCTCAAGGGCGGTAATTGCACGAGGCACGAGAATAGCCAAGCCGAGATTTCAGTTTAGCCCCAAATTATTGCGACTGCACTTGGAATCGAGCCTGGGCCGCTGGCACATCAGAGCGCCGCGCCAGACCACTGGGCTACGGTCCCCCATGCAATCGAATTCAATTGACTTCAAGTCACCAGTTGTGACCTTCATAAATTTCCATAAATCCCTGCATTGATGGATTGGACAGGGATGCAGGTGACGAGCCCAGGTGGGGTCGCCCCTCCCCTTACTAGCTCCGTTAGCTCCATGTAACCGGTTGAAGCCGTCTGCCCTTCTCCTGCTCCCTGCATAGTTCCCATTTCCTCTTTTTCCTGCCCGCTAAAGAAGCAGAACAGCAGGAGCTGACGAAAGGAAGAGCAAGTCAGAATTAGCGCACACTTTTCAATCCCAGCTGATCGAACAGGCTACTTGCGCCCCTATCCTTTCTGTCTCTCTCTTTCCGTCTATTTTTAATCCGATCTTCATCGACCTACTTCGAGCAGTCTCGATCCCGCGACCACCACCCCAAACTCTCCCTTCTTCTATTCGGTCTGGAAGGCAGAGTGAAGTTGGGGGGGGGGGGGTTGATGCAATCCGGACTTCACACCGAGAAGCTAGACTCATTTTTTAAGCAACGAGCAGTACGTCCAGCCATGCAGTGTAGCTATAGAAATTTACCAACCGAAGGTCATTGAAATAATCGTATTAATCAAACTGATGAGACTCTGCATCTTTGCTAAAGAGCTAATCAATTTTCTGAGCTGATGGAAAGCAGATCTCCCAGCGGCGGCAACAAATCACCGGATGCATTCAGACAGTTGCTACCGGAAATTTCCGTTGAACTTTGCTCCTCGAAAGTGGTTGAAGCGGTAAGTTCTGCGCGCTGATGTTCTCTTTAGCGACGCCTTCCTGTGATTATTCTACGAACTGCGCTTTGTTACGTCCAGACCTGCTCCGATCGGAGCGACGAAGATGAAGCTACGCAACAGCTGCAGTCAAGTCGTTCGCCTGGCGCCGGCAGTGAGCAAAGCTGGAGTGAGAAGGACTTTACTGGACTTGTGAGTGGGTTGAATAATTGACAAAAAAGGACAAGCACTGTGTTGTGAGGTGTGTCCGGAAACTTTAACTTGTTGCAAGTCAGCTTATCGAGTGACGTCCAAAACTATGGTTGCGTGTGTTAGGATGGCTTGATGCGTCGGTGTCAGGATCTGATGCCGGTGTTCACCAGTAAGTAGCTCCGCGGGTCGAATATTGCTGAAATCAATTTTCAGACGAGTTACAAGTAACCCGGAGCTACAATCGTTTATGTGAGCCGGTCTTCTGCTATGATCACGACTCGCTATGATTTCTCCTGATAGTAGTATGATTAGAGAATTTTGGAGAAGTTTTGAGTAGCTCTGTCGCTTTATCAAACAAAGCAAAGGTCAGGGAGTGGTGGTTGAGTAGGTGACGCGAATTAAAACGTTGTTCAATCAGCGGCAGAATTGGCTACCAAAAAATTGGATTGTACGAGCGTATCTAAGAACTAGGCCTTTCAACCAGCACACAGACTGCCTTCAGTCCCTCTTTCCCTGTTTGTTTCAAATGGGGGCATTCGAAGTATTGCAGCTGTGATTAGCGCGTACACTATATAATCAGAAGCGACTGTTCGCCCCCCCCCCCCCTATTGCATTGCCTTTGAGCAAGCGAATTCTCTCTAGCCATTCAGAGGCGCTGAGAAAGCTGCACTCGGTTTCGAAAACGAAGCTACAAAATCTTATCTGACACTCAAACTTGTGCGCCCGTCCCGCACTTTTCCCTCCCAGCTCGACTCCCTCTGGCTGTCTGTCGAGTTGTCATATTTCCTTTGCTAGAGCAGAGAGTCGGGTAGAGAGACACAAGTCCCGTAGATACGCTTACATTGGAAATGGCCCTAGAAAAAGAGAGAGGGAGAGAGAGATAAAGGCAGTCAAGACTCGAACCAAGCCAGAATCGGGCATGTCGTCAAACCGGCCATTGTCGGGACAGCATTCGAAAGAAGCGGACAAAGTACCCGTGGACGATGGATCGGCGGAAGGAAATGTGAGAAAGAGCAGCGGCCTGTTCCAGAAGATTATTGATGACCAAAATTCAGCTGCTAGAAGGCCGAGAAAATGGCTGTCGACGGTTGAGCCGCCTAGACTGGAAGCTCTGGATATCGGGGTGAGCTCTGTTCGGCTAGCCGAAAAATAGATAGAAATGTCTATGCTTATTATCAGGTCCGATTGATAATGGAATAATGAACTGAGGAGCGTCGGGCACCCATAAACTGGGGACTGTGGGGTGAGGTGTGTCGGGCACTAATAAACTGTGGGGTGAGGGGTGTCGGATACGAATAAACTGTGGGGTGGGGTGTCAGGCACTAATAAACTGGGGACTGTGGGGTGAGGGGTGTCAGGCACTAATAAACTGGGGACTGTGGGGTTAGGGGTGTCAGGCACTAATAAACTGGGGACTGTGGGGTTAGGGGTGTCAGGCACTAATAAACTGGGGACTGTGGGGTTAGGGGTGTCACGCACTAATAAACTGGGGACTGTGGGGTTAGGGGTGTCAGGCACTAATAAACTGGGGACTGTGGGGTGAGGGGTGTCGGGCACCAATAAACTGGGGAATGTGGGGTGAGGGGTATCGGGCACCAATAAAATAGTGATTAGTGCTTTAGCACTAAAGCAACCCTTTAAGATACTTTCAAGGTCAAGTGCAATGTGAATACTATTTACAAGCATAGGTTGCTTAAAAGGGGCACAAGACTGCAACTAAACGGCCAGTATTAGTCACCCAATTCAAGGTCAAAATAAGTCACGTGATGCAAAACTTAAGTGAATAAAAAGTCGCAGAAGTTTATTTTGTTGTTTAGTGGATAAATCTAAAAGTTTGGAAAAAAGCTTCTTTGACTTGACTTGTATAAGCAGGTCGCTACTCGCTTGATTTCTTATCTAAGAGATAGTAGTGAGGGCTGAGCAATCTCTGTAATGATATGCAGGGTTTTTTGTAATCAGTTCATTGGCTGCAGAATCTACAAAAACACAAATCCATAAATAAGCTTCCATCAATCCCATTGGCTCTTGAATATAAATTCAAAACTCCAATGCGCGTAATTTATTAGCTTCATCAACTCTCATTTACCTTACATGTAAGTCTCCCAAGAACAACGTCAGCCCCATATTGAACCCATAAGTATTGAGATATCAAGCAGGCTGCAATGGATAGGGCTTGGCAAATCAGGCAGCGGACCAGCAGCGATTCAAGCCAGCTGGTGCTGCAGAAATCGAAACGACGGCAACAGCAGCAGCAGCAGAAGCAGAGGAGGTACTATAGATTTCCAGCATCTCCGGCTCTCGGTGACACTCCATCGCCTTTGCTGCTCGACTCTCAGGTGGGTCTGGGATGCTTCCTAAGTCAGACACTAGAAGCATCTGAGAGGACTTTGGGGAGTTAGTTTTCAGGGGGGTTGTAGCTAGTAATTAGAGCGTCGGACTCACGACTTGAAGATCGGGGGTTCGATTCTCGACCCTCTATGGAACAATTTCTGGCCTTGAGCAAGACACTTAGCTCTGCATTGCTTCAGTTCACCCAGCTGTAAAATGGGTGCCAGCATTAGCTGGGGTAATTGAGAGTGTGTGTGGCGACCCCCCAGTTCTTGGACTGAACAGCCGTATGCAGCCTTCAGATGCGCCGCGCAATAGCTGCGGCTGAGCTGTCGGTTGCACATCTGGTCATTAGGACCAGGTGTAGTAAATTATTATGAATACTACCAGGGGCGTCGCCATGGATTTTATGGTGGGGGGACAAAGCCAAGAATTCTTTGTGTAACATGACTAAATTCCTACACATACATTATTGTGAGAATCGGTGTTGTCAGCGCTTATTTTGGCACCGCAGGCACTCATTTTAGCGCCGCAGGCACTCATTTTAGCGCCGCAGGCACTCATTTCAGCGCCGCAGGCACTCATTTTAGCACCACAGGCACTCATTTTAGCGCCGAAGGCACTCATTTTAGCACCACAGGCACTCATTTTAGCGCCGCAGGCACTCATTTTAGCACCGCAGGCACTCATTTTAGCGCCGCAGGCACTCATTTTAGCACCGCAGGCACTCATTTTAGCGCCGCAAAATTATTGATTTCCACAACAGTTCAACAAAGATGGGATGACGGGACAAAGAATTGGCAAGTCCCCCCATAACTTTTACTCGGGGGGGAATGTCCCGCCTGTCCCCCCGGTGGCGACGCCCCTGAATATTACCCTGATCACGCGCACAAGCACACAGGCCGGAGTCACTGAGCAATGCAGAACGGAACCCCCCCCCCCAGTGCTTCGATGAGAGGATCAAAATTTCAAGAGCATGCAAATTAGTTTAAAACTTCCTACGCTCTGAGAGTTTCCCTTTAGAATTAATGTTTCTCCCAATGCTTATCTCAGCTGTGCAATACAGAACATGCATGCCTCAAATAAGGTGAGAAAAGCACTGATAACAAGGTAAATTGTCAGGTAAATAATGTAATTATAGTGCCAGTGCCCAATTAGCGGCTGCAATAATTGACTCGACTGGAATAATTGACCTCCTCTCCCGAGGCAGACCGGACTTGCGCGGACAGTTGCTCAGTCACGTGACTCTCCAGCTAGCCTTCAGTGGCTTGCAGTAATCTTCTGACTGGCCTTATTCCTATTCTCTAATTGTCACCCAAATTTCACTCTCCTCACATTGGCACTCGGCCACTCGGCAAAAAATGGCAACAGCAGAAGCAATGTTAGTTTGATTACCCCCCCCCCCAGGTTCGTGCAGTCAGGCGCAAGGGTTCAAAACCCGCCTCTGCCTATCTGTCTTTTTTAGAGTATTTTTCCCGCTGTCGAATGAAGATGCACGCAGAATTAGTTTGTACTTTTCCGGTGCAGCCTGACTTAGCAAACAGCTCAACATACTTTCGGGTTGTCTATAGATAGATAGATAGATAGATAGATAGATAGATAGATAGATAGATAGATAGATAGATAGATAGATAGATAGATAGATAGATAGATAGATAGATAGATAGATAGATAGATAGATAGATAGATAGATAGATAGATAGATAGATAGATAGATAGATAGATAGATAGATAGATAGATAGATAGATAGATAGATAGATAGATAGATAGATAGATAGATAGATAGATAGATAGATAGATAGATAGATAGATAGATAGATAGATAGATAGATAGATAGATAGATAGATAGATAGATAGATAGATAGATAGATAGATAGATAGATAGATAGATAGATAGATAGATAGATAGATAGATAGATAGATAGATGGATAGATAGATAGATAGATAGATAGATAGATAGATAGATAGATAGATAGATAGATAGATAGATAGATAGATAGATGGATAGATAGATAGATAGATAGATGGATAGATAGATAGATAGATAGATAGATAGATAGATAGATAGATAGATAGATAGATAGATAGATAGATAGATAGATAGATGGATAGATAGATAGATAGATAGATAGATAGATAGATGGATAGATAGATAGATAGATAGATAGATAGATAGATAGATAGATAGATAGATAGATAGATAGATAGATAGATAGATAGAAGGATAGATAGATAGATAGATAGATAGATAGATAGATAGATAGATAGATAGACACATAGATAAATAGACACATCATCAACATGCTACTACCAGTAGCTGAAGGTGAGCGGCGCCGCAGCGGCAATTCCAAGCAGCTCCTCCCTCTCCCCACAGAACTCCAAAGCTGGGTGCTCATCAGCCGCAGTCGCCGGGCACTTCGCCAGACGGAATTCGTCCGACATTGCCAGCGCTTCGGCCGACATCAACAGCGAGGAGGAGCTGGACGATGACGTCGATATCGACGATCCGGAGGTCGCCGGTGGCAGTCGCCGCGGCCGGGGGAAGCAGCGCTTTGCCGTCCGCCGATTCCTGCTGGACAGCTTCCGCCCGTCCTCCTCCTCGGCGAAGACGAGGCGCCAAGCGTCGCTGTCAGCTGAGGACGGCGCCGCCGGCCAGTCGCTGCAGCCGCCAGAGGACGAGAAGCGGCCGAAAAGTCCTGTCGGCGGGCTGGTCAGCCGGCTGAGGAACCTCACGGGTGACAGGCGCAGCAGCGGCGGCGCCCTGGCGGCCGACGCGACCGTTGGAGTTGCCTCGCCGAGAGGGCCGCGGCACCCCAGCCAGATTCCACTGGACACGGCGTACGCGGCCGACGGAGTGACACCTGGCAGCAGCGGTGGTGGCGGCGGCGTCGGCGGCTCGACATGGGGCCGCTTTCTCACCGTGGACAGCGAAGACAGGCAGACCAACAGGCTCAGGAAGGTGGGGATGAGACTGCTATCGCTGTTTGCATGTCACTCCTGACCCGTCACTCCTGAACTATCACGCCTGACCCGTCACTCCTGACCCATCACTCCTGACCCGTCACTCCTGACCCGTCACTCCTGACCCGTCACTCCTGACCCGTCACTCCTGACCCGTCACTCCTGAACCATCACGCCTGACCCGCCAGTCCTCATCCGTGACTCCTCACCTGTCACTCTGCATCTGTCACTCTTCACCCGTCACTCCTGACCCGTCACTCCTGACCCGTCACTCCTGACCCGTCACTCCTGACCCGTCACTCCTGACCCGTCACTCCTGACCCGTCACTCCTGACTCGTCACTCCTGACCCGTCACTCCTGACCCGTCACTCCTGACCCGTCACTCCTGACCCGTCATTCCTCACCCGTCACTCCTCACCCGTCACTCCTCACCCGTCACTCCTCACCCGTCACTCCTGAACCATCACGCCTGACTCGCCAGTTCTCAACCGTGACTCCTCACCTGTCACTCTGCATCTGTCACTCTTCACCCATCACTCTTCACCCGTCACTCCTCATTCATCACTCCTCACCCGTTACTTCTCACCCGTCACTCGTCACGCCACACCAACATCAGATGAAACCAACTCCAACTTCAACTTCAACTTTCAGAGCTCCTGCCCCCCCGGACAAACTGCAACAGTTCAAGAACGACACAGAGACCTGTTCAGCAGCCTGGTGCAATGTGAGTAGCACCAGTTTGGGCGTTGCCTGCTCACGCTAGGCCCAGCCGCGCACTTGCACTTTTCTAGTCAAAAGGATTTATTAATAATCGCTTACAATGTGAAATATTGAATCTTCATATGCTCATAATTCACTATTCTCTCTGCACTGCACTGCACGTTCATCTCTACCCCCCTCTCTCTCTCTCCCTCGAAGTACAGAGTTTCACTCTCCGCTTTCCCTTCTGACTGCCACAGCGGCTCCCCTTCCACAAGCTGACCCGGGCGACGCGGCATTCACTGGCTGTACAGGGAGGGCGGCTGGCTCTGTCCCAGCCAGAAATCCCTCCGCTGCTGCACCCCCCGGTCTCCTCTTCCTCCCCCTGTTCCCTCAACTGACCGGCTGTACATCCAGACCTCTCCCCCTGGCCTGGCCTTCTCCTCTCGGCTGCGATCGCATTAAAGCTGCTGTCCCACTTCCCACTAGCTGGTGGCAGCGATTTCCTTGAAGCGCGAAACAGTCTCGAAAACCAGGTTGCTTGGGCGGTTCTCAAACTCAATCTGTGCAACTCAAGTCTGCGGTGAAGCCTGGGATACAAAGGTAAAATAGATAAACTAAATTTCTACAGCTCTTTTATTCAAATAAGATGGATTAGCAATCCATTCTATTCCTGCATCATTGTGGGCTAGATTAGCAATCCATTCTATTCCTGCATCCTTGTGGGCTAGATTAGCAATCCATTCTATTCCTGCATCCTTGTGGGCTAGATTAACAATCCATTCTATTCCTGCATCCTTGTGGGCTAGATTAGCAATCCATTCTATTCCTGCATCCTTGTGGGCTAGATTAGCAATCCATTGTATTCCTGCATCCTTGTGGGCTAGATTAGCAATCCATTCTATTCCTGCATCCTTGTGGGCTAGATTAGCAATCCATTCTACTCCCGCATCCGTGAGGCTCATCGAGCTCGCAGATTATTTTATTCATGTCTATGGGTCACTCAGCCAATGGCAGGACACCGGAATGCGTGCTTATTTTCATAAAAAGTTGAAAACTAAAAAAACGAACCACAAATTCAGTGATTTGAACTGATCGCTACGATCTCTCGTATTGCTTGCATTGCGAGACAAACCATTCAATGGTAAATTTAGTCCAACATTCACGCGCTGTTCTGCTAACGGAACCTTCACTCACCTCTCTGCCAATCAGCAAAGTCCGGGAGTCGCCAGGCCATGTCGGACCAGCAGCAACCGCAGCATCATCACCGGTCGACGTCCTCGTCGTCGTCAAAACTCCGACACAGCTCCAGCACCAGCGGCGGCAGCGGCGGAGGCAGCGGCGGAATCCAGGTTCGCGAGAACGACAAGTACATCATCATCGGACCGCAGCGGGACTCCAGCACCGTCGACTTGGAGGAGATTCGCGAGACCACGCTGCCGCATCCCGGCCGCGTGTTTGAGGTCTTCTCGCAGCGGCACCGCTGCTACGACCTGATACCCACCAGCAGCAAGCTGCTGGTGTTCGACCACAACCTGAATGTGAAGAAGGCGTTTTTCGCCTTGGTTTACAACGGCCTGCGTGCCGCCCCAGTTTGGGACTCGACGGCCCAACGATTTGTTGGCATGCTGACGATCAGCGACTTCATCAGCATCCTGCATCGTTTTTATCGATCGGCCCTGGTGCCCATGGAGGAGCTGGAGTCGCACAAGATCAGCACTTGGCGGGCGCAGCTGCAGGACCGCCTGCGACCGTTTATGTGGATCTCACCGGAGGCCTCGCTGCTCGACGCCATCCGCTTGTTGCTGCATGCGAAGGTGCGGAGTGGGGTTGTCTCGGAGTGGAGTTGTCTCGGAGTGGGGTTGTCTCGGAGTGGGGTTGTCTCGGAGTGAGGTTGTCTCGGAGTGGAGTTGTCTCGGAGTGGGGTTGTCTCGGAGTGGGGTTGTCTCGGAGTGAGGTTGTCTCGAAGTGGGGTTGTCTCGGAGTGGGGTTGTCTCGGAGTGAGGTTGTCTCGGAGTGAGGTTGTCTCGGAGTGGGGTTGTCTCGGAGTGGGGTTGTCTCGGAGTGGGGTTGTCTCGGAGTGGGGTTGTCTCGGAGTGGGGTTGTCTCGGAGTGGGGTTGTCTCGGAGTGAGGTTGTCTTGGAGTGGGGTTGTCTCGGAGTGGGGTTGTCTCGGAGTGGGGTTGTCTCGGAGTGGGGTTGTCTCGGAGTGGGGTTGTCTCGGAGTGGGGTTGTCTCGGAGTGGGGTTGTCTCGGAGTGGGGTTGTCTCGGAGTGGGGTTGTCTCGGAGTGGGGTTGTCTCGGAATGGAGTTTCGGTTGGACTTGTCCCGTCGTGGGGCTGTATCATTCCCAGCAGGTTATCACTGGTAATGAGCTCACGAAACCTTGACTTTATATTTGACTTTAAACTTTGACATTACAACTGCCGCAGGTGCACAGACTCCCAGTGGTGGAACCGCACACCGGAAACGCCCTGTTCATTCTGACACACAAGCGCATATTGAAGTACATCTTCCTGAATATGCACCAGCTGCCCATGCCGGAGTGGCTCGACCTGTCACTCCAACAGCTGGGCATCGGCACCTACTCAGGGGTCCTCACAGTGTCCGAATCCACCCCCCTAGTGAAGGTGCTGAGTCTGTTTGTTCAGCATCGCGTCAGCGCACTGCCGGTGCTGGGTGTGGACGGCCAGCTGGTGGACATCTACTCCAAGTTTGACGTCATTGTGAGTCCTGGCTGACTAGCTGACTGATTAGGGTAATTGTTAGAGAGCATTGGCTAATGATTAGAGAGCATTGAGTAATGATTAGCGAGCTTTGAGTAATGACTAGAGAGCATTGAGTAATGATTAGCGAGCATTGAGTAATGATTAGCGAGCATTGATTAATGATTAGCGAGCATTGGGCAATGATTGGAGTATTGAGTAATGATTAGAGAGCATTGAGTAATGATTAGAGAGCATTGGGCAATGATTGGAGCATTGAGTAATGATTAGAGAGCATTGAGTAATGATTAGCGAGCATTGATTAATGATTAGCGAGCATTGGGCAATGATTGGAGTATTGAGTAATGATTAGAGAGCATTGAGTAATGATTAGCGAGCATTGGGCATTATTGGAGCATTGAGTAATGATTAGAGAGCATTGAGTAATGATTAGAGAGCATTGAGTAATGATTAGCGAACATTGAGTAATGATTAGCGAGCATTGGGCAATGATTGGAGCATTGAGTAATGATTAGCGAGCATTGAGTAATGAATAAAGTGGGTTCATATATTACGTATTGGGTACTGAGCGTGGATTTTGGGTCCCAGACATTGGGTACCTTTTTGATACTTGATGGGTTACCTCTTACTTGCTGCAATCAATCCAATGGGTACCAGTCGGGTTGAAAATCTGCACAAATAATTTTGCAGAACCTGGCGGCAACAAAGACCTACAACAACCTGGACCTGCCCGTGAAGGAGGCCCTCCAGTATCGCCACGACCGTTTCGAAGGCGTCACAACCTGCAAAGCGACTGACAGCCTCCGGTGCGCCATCGAGAAGCTGGTGATCGCCGAGGTGCACCGTCTGGTCCTCGTTGACAATCAGCAACGTGTCGTCGGCGTGGTGTCACTCTCCGACATCCTCAGCGCTATCGTGCTCAAGCACGAAGATCTGCAGGGTCTGTCAGCCGCAGGGGGAGGCGGCGGCACGCCTGTGCAGGGAGATCCGATGGAGATGGACTGAGCGCGAGTGATTCGCGCTGGACTTCTCCCGTCTGTAGATTGAGGATTGCCCATCCGAAACTGTCATCCGTACTCCATCACTTTCACTCTCACCCGATCACGTTCCCCATAGACCTGTTGTTGTGAAAATGATAAGCAGTTTGTTTCGGCCAAATCGAAAACATTTCACTCCATTCGTGACGCACTGTGGGGTTTGGCAAGGGGCATTTAGGTGATGCTGTAGGTGATGCTGTAGATGATGCTGTAGGTGATGCTGTAGATGATGCTGTAGGTGATGCTGTAGATGATGCTGTAGATTATGTTGTAGGTGATGCTGTAGTTGATGCTGTAGATGATGTTGTAGGTGATGCTGTAGGTGATGCTGTAGGTGATGTTGTAGGTGATGCTGTAGGTGATGCTGTAGGTGATGCTGTATGTGATGCTGTAAAGAATTCTGTAGCTGATGCTGTAGGTGATACTGTGAAGGATACTGTAGGTGATGCTGTGAAGGATGCTGTAGGTGATGCTGTAGGTGCTGTGAAATATTCTTTAGGGTTGATGCATGGGGTGCACCTAAGCTGAGAGACATTTTCCATAGCCTTCTACACTGAGTATCCCAACCATACTTTTTGACTGCTTCTGCAGCGTTGAATGGATTCGAAGTGACAGAGCTAAAGGTTGTTATTGGCTGATAATTATGTCTACACAAAATATGATACAGCAGCAGTCTGGAAATCTTGTTTTAAGAGATCCTTTTTAGCTCTGCACTTATTGCGTTGATGTAGTTTTCATTGCAGTTTTCACTGCGAATTGTGTTATTTGTTCGTCTTACATGTACTTGCAAACCTTGACCTGCTTTGTCTTTGTGTTGTTCTTGTAATTTAGAACCCCAAATAGACACTACTTTATCTACCCTGCAACGATCTAGTTCTCTAGGAAAAAAAGCAGGTGGCACCAATAAATTTACATTGCAAGCCTTATTTAGTACTGTCAGTAGAAATGAACAAAACTTTACAGT
The DNA here is from genome assembly GCA_002269645.1 of Macrostomum lignano. Lineage (NCBI taxonomy): Eukaryota > Metazoa > Platyhelminthes > Macrostomidae > Macrostomum > Macrostomum lignano. The sequence goes on along the minus strand of NIVC01000001.1, from coordinate 528,233 downwards.
TGATAAAGTTTGAATTCAGCAGAAAAACTACGGTTGATAAACTCTCTGTAAACTTAATTACGCTACATATCGTTCAGTGCAGTCATCAGTCATGGCAGTTGAGTACTGATAATCTCTGCTTTATCATGTCAAATAATATCTGAAAGAAACTGATCTAAAATAGGTAACCTCACATGAAGTGATCTGGCGCGGCGCTCTGATGTGCCAGCGGCCCAGGCTCGATTCCTAGTGCAGTCACATTAATTTGGGGCTGAATTGGAATCTCAGCTTGGCTCTGCTCGTGCAATTAACGGCCTTGATGGCCAACCCCCCAAGGCACAGTGAAGTGTACATGCCAAACGATAAATAAAGTTAGGGCTGCTGTACACTCCTGTGTGAGTGTGTGCCTGTGCGTATGACTGCGTACGTATCCGCGCGCTTGTGTGCCTGCTCAGGGGAGTCGGCGGAATGGGCAGCAATTCCTCTCGCCGGTTGTGTGACAATGTGGCTTAAAGTGCGCCAGGGTGCACTCAGCCCTCTTGTCTACAATAAAACGCCTCACCAGAATAAAGTCACCCGTCAGTCACCACAGCCAATAGCATCAAGCCGGTCTCTGATTGGTCAATCGGAATCGGCGAGCCCGGACTTCAACCGAACCGGTTATCCGCGGGCGGGGCTCAGAAAAACAGCAAACCTCGAGCTTCCAGGATTTGTTGAGTTTTTGCCCAGCAGAGATAGTCGAGCATGAAGAATATTCGAGCGCCAACGAGCTGTCTGCAGGCCCTTGTAAGCCTTGTTCTGGCGGCCTGTCTCCCCGCTACTGCATCCTCCCTGTTCGCGCGCTCATCCGACCTCTCCATCCGCTACCTGGGCTGCTACTTTCTCACCAATCCCGACTACGTGTTGAACAAAGCGGAGCGCCAGGTGGGCGACAACTACGACCTGATGCCGTACTACCGGCACAGCATGACCGGCCAGGTCACTCCGGAGCGCTGCGCCCAGTTCTGCCTGACCAAAGGCCTTCTGTTTGCCGCGCTGAAGCGCACCGAGTGCTCCTGCGGCATCTCCATGGACGGCATGCGGCTGGCTGAGGCCGGCTCGCTGGTGGACCAGTGCAGCAGGCGGTGCACGGGCGACACCAGCCAGCGCTGCGGCGGCGACAACGTCATCAGCGTCTATCAGTCGACACCGTCGGTGCGCACCCAGCTGCCGCGGCGGTGCTCCGGTGGCTTCTGGATGGTCCGGTTGAACCGGTCGGCCGAGTACGAGCCCAGCCTGCAGGCGAGTGTCGCTGTCCAATTATTCTACGATACCCGCATAAGTGTACAGCGGTCTTGAATTTCTAGCTGTCAAGCATGTACGGTCTCTGTGCCTCGGGGTTGGCCTTCATGAGTGTAAAAAACGGCCTATTTTCGTGCACACAAGCCCAAAATTAATGAGGACGCGAATGAAATTGAATCAGGGAATCGGGTTGCGAGAATCAGACAGCTGAGCTCTGCCTCAAAATTCTGCTCCAAACCCAAACTCTGCCCCAAACTCTGCCCCAAACTCTGCCCCAAACTCTGCCCCAAACTCTGCCCCAAACTCAACCCCAAACTCTGCCCCAAACTCAACCCCAAACTCTGCCCCACACTCTGCCCCACACTCTGCCCCAAACTCTGCCCCAAACTCTGCCCCACACTCTGCCCCAAACTCTGCCTCAAACTCTGCCCCAAACTCTGCCCCAAACTCTGCCCCAAACTCTGCCCCAAACTCTGCCCCAAACTCTGCCCCAAACTCTGCCCCAAACTCTGCCCCAAACTCTGCCCCAAACTCTGCCCCAAACTCTGCCCCAAACTCTGCCCCACACTCTGCCCCAAACTCTGCCCCACACTCTGCCCCAAACTCTGCCCCAAACTCTGCCCCAAACTCTGCCCCAAACTCTGCCCCACACTCTGCCCCACACTCAACCCCAAACTCTGCCCCTAACTCTGCCCCACACTCAACCCCAAACTCTGCCCCACACTCTGCCCCACACTCTGCCCCACACTCAACCCCAAACTCTGCCCCACACTCAACCCCAAACTCTGCCCCCCTCAAACTCTGCTTCAACTCTTGTCCAAGAAAATTCGCATCAAATTATCCTAACAATCAAAACTAAAAAGCACACACCATAATTTTTCATCACTGCCACCACTCTCTCTCTCTCTCTCTCTCTCTCTCTCTCTCTCTCTCTCTCTCTCTCTCTCTCTCTCTCTCTCTCTCTCTCTCTCTCTCTCTCTCTCTCTCTTACTGGAATAAGCTACATTCCCCACTCAACAGAACATAACCGAGAGTCGAATGATGTGGCGCGCGGCCGACATGAGTCAGGGAGCGTCGGCACCCGCGCGCGTCAGCCTGAGGCTGTGCATGTGGAAGTGCGAAAGCCTCCCAACCTGCTGGTCGGTCATCGAGCAGGCCTTACCGGGCCGTTGGGTCGGCTGCGTCCTGCTGGACCACGGCGCCACCAGTGAGGCGGCCACTACTAAGCCGCAAAAGCCGTCTAAAGGCCACGAGTTTGGCCTGGCCGAGTGGATCTGCGGCCCCGGCAGCTCACAGACCGAGGAAGCTGGCAGCGACAAGACCGGACCGTCAAGACAGCCGGACAGCGACAGGCTGCAGGAGGCCGGTGGAGCTCGGGGAGGCGGCCGCGGAGGTGGCGCAACCGGTAGCGCTGGGAGACACCGCAGTGGCTGGCGGGCAGCTTTGATGGCAGCGAGTGTCGTCTGGCTGTTGCTGGCTGGTCAATGATGACTGACGGTGGCTGGTACGACCCAATGAAAGCTCTTCTGGATCCATTTGTTACAAGAATAAGAATGTAGACTCATAAGGAAGCATAAAGGGGTATAAATAACTTCTCAACTGAGCAGTGCAAAATTTTCTTAAAGAAATAATAGGCGACGACCAGGCCTCCCTTCTAGATCGGAGGCGCGACTGATGAGAAAGGAGAGATGAGGGAATAAAGGAGAAGAGAAGAGACGCGAGTAGAGGAGTGATGATACGAGCTATAGGAGAAGGGAGAGAATAGAGAGAAGAGAGGAGAGAAGGGAGAGGAGAGGAGAGGAGAGGAGAAAAGGGATTAAAGAGTAGAGAGCTGAGAAGAGAGAAACCTTGAGCGGACCGCGTTGCCATTGTGATGTTTCAAAGGACCCGAGGCCCGGATAGAGAGACTTTGAGGGCCGCATGTGGCCCGCGAGCGGGAGTTTGCCGACCCCTGTTTTAACTTAATGGTGATCCAGTTGAAGCTTTCATTCGCTAGAAACTTTTAACCACAACAAACACGGAAGTCTGTTGACTCGGTGAACTTTGTGCCTGTTTTCTACTTGTAGGAATCGATATTATTCGAGTATTATTAGTATCACATAGGGTTAGATATTTGTTCTATTACTGGACTTATTGATGCATGTATTGCATGCATCTTTAAACCAGGGGTCAGCAAACATTTAGCGCATGGCTGCGGGCCAGATGAGAGTGGAAAAGAGAGGAGAGGCGAGAGATGTTATTGTGAGAAAATATGCAAGATAAGAGGAGTGGACGGGAGAGAGGAGAGGGGAGAGAGGAGAGGGGAGAGAAGAAGGGAAAGAGGAGAGGGGAGAGAAATGGGGAGAGGAGGGAGAGAAGAGAGGAAAGAGTATATGGGAAAGAGAGAGAAGAGAGAAAAAGAGGGGAGAGAAGAGAGAAAGCTGAAAACAGACATAAGTTAGCCGGATTGTTATTTTGAACTTGAAGTCTCAAAGGCCCCCTATTGGCGCGGAGTTTGCTGGCCCCTGCTTGCTTTAACAAGCTGTTTTTGGTTGACTAGAGAAGTCTTAATGCATGTACAGTCAGTATTCCCATTGAGGTTGTTGCGTAGTTGTAATTTAATTGTCCGCTTTTTACAATCTAAATGTGGTCTTTGGCGCGGGGGAACGAATGTACATTTGAGGTTGAGTCACGTGATCTGGAGCGCACGTGTACATTGTCGGACTAGATGATTTGAATTTAATAGAACTGTACATTGAATGGATGTACGTTAGGCTAGAGCGCGATTTGACTAGGCTCCATTAAACTGGTGTTGGCTTCGGTGCCTATTTTAGCGCTATAATAAAATGATGTGACTACCATTAATAAAAATGTTTTCATGTAAAACTTTTCAGTTTGTTTATCTACCATATGCGCCACAAAGTATTAGTAGTATTTAATAATACTACTATTAATACTATTTGGAAATGCACTAGTCGAATGAATCCTGTAATGAGGTAATTATAATATTTGATTTTTATTGCGGTGCTTCTCGAGAATTTAACAGTCGTACTACTGTACCCAGTCATTATAAATCGCTTAGTCCATTTATCCTGTGTTACCTGATATAACGGCTTCTGGTGTATTCAAAATCCAAATAATCTCCCCTCGTGTATACTACAACTTCCAATTTTGAGTAGTTCTCTGTCTAGTCTAGCTTCTTTAATGACATAATATTTTCTTATCTTCCTTCTCGGCTCCAACAATGATTTCCCAGTTCCCAGCCTTGCTTTTGGCCATGCCGCCGCCTTCAAACTTTTGGTTGTCATTGCTATGCAATTCTCTGTATTCCCATCGCTTGCTTTTCAATGTATGCCATCTATATTATGTTAATGTATAGACATATTCGATTTAAACAATAGCACTGTTTATTTACATGTACGATTTGTACTTTTAAATATACGCGAAATTCAGCAGGTTATTTGTATTACTAATTAATATGAATATAGTTTGAAATAAAGTAAACAACTGCGGTGAAAAAAAGTTTAAATTTTCTGTCAATTAATAAGAGAAATAGGAAAAAACTACAAAATCTTATTTTGGACGGTATATGTAAAGTGTTTGTGCATTATAAAATGTCATAATTGTAAACAATTTATACAGAATCAGACAAAAACATTGGAGGGTCGGTGGTGACAGGGCGTGAGAGTCCAGGGTGAGGGGTGGGAGAGTCCAGGGTGAGGGGTGGGAGAGTCCAGGGTGAGGGGTGGGAGAGTCCGGGGTGAGGGTGGGAGAGTCCAGGGTGAGGGGTGGGAGAGTCCAGGGTGAGGGGTGGGAGAGTCCGGGGTGAGGGGTGGGAGAGTCCAGGGTGAGGGGTGGGAGAGTCCGGGGTGGGAGGGGGAGAGTCCGGGGTGAGAGGGTGGGGGAGTCCGGGGTGAGAGGTGGGAGAGTCCGGGTGGGAGGGGAGAGAGTCTGGGGTGAGAGGGTGGGAGAATCCGGGGTGAGAGGGCGGGAGAATCCGGGGTGAGAGGGCGGGAGAATCCAGGGTTAGAGGGTGGGAGAGTCCGGGGTGAGAGGATGGGGGAGTCCGGGGTGAGAGGTGGGAGAGTCCGGGTGGGAGGGGAGAGAGTCTGGGGTGAGAGGGTGGGAGAATCCGGGGTGAGAGGGCGGGAGAATCCAGGGTTAGAGGGCGGGAGAATCCAGGGTTAGAGGGTGGGAGAGTCCGGGGTGAGAGGGTGGGAGAGTCCGTGGTGAGAGGGTGGGAGAGTACGGGGTGAGGGATGGGAAAGTCCAGGGTGAGAGGGTGGGAGAGTCCGGAGTGAGAGGGTGGGAGAGTCCGTGGTGAGAGGGTGGGAGAGTCCGGGGTGAGGGGTGGGAGAGTCCGGGGTGAGGGGTGGGAGAGTCCGGGGTGAGGGGTGGGAGAGTCCGGGGTGAGGGGTGGGAGAATCCAGGGTGAGGGGTGGGAGAGTCCGGGGTGGGAGGGGGAGAGTCCGGGGTGAGAGGGTGGGAGAGTCCGGGGTGAGAGGGTGGGAGAGTCCGGGGTGAGAGGGTGGGAGAGTCCGTGGTGAGAGGATGGGAGAGTCCGGGGTGAGAGGGTGGGAGAGTCCGTGGTGAGAGGGTGGGAGAGTCCGGGGTGAGGGGTGGGAGAGTCCGGGGTGAGGGGTGGGAGAGTCCGGGGTGAGGGGTGGGAGAGTCCAGGGTGAGGGGTGGGAGAGTCCGGGGTGAGAGGGTGGGAGAGTCCAGGGTGAGGGGTGGGAGAGTCCGGGGTGAGGGGTGGGAGAGTCCAGGGTGAGGGGTGGGAGAGTCCGGGGTGGGAGGGTGGGAGAGTCCAGGGTGAGGGGTGGGAGAGTCCGGGGTGGGAGGGTGGGAGAGTCCGTGGTGAGAGGGTGGGAGAGTACGGGGTGAGGGATGGGAAAGTCCAGGGTGAGGGGTGGGAGAGTCCAGGGTGAGGGGTGGGAGAGTCCGGGGTGAGAGGGTGGGAGAGTCCGGGGTGAGAGGGTGGGAGAGTCCGTGGTGAGAGGGTGGGAGAGTCCGTGGTGAGAGGATGGGAGAGTCCGGGGTGAGAGGGTGGGAGAGTCCGTGGTGAGAGGGTGGGAGAGTCCGGGGTGAGAGGGTGGGAGAGTCCGTGGTGAGAGGGTGGGAGAGTCTGGGGTGAGGTGGGGTGCTAAGGCCCTGACTCAACATCAATAAGCGCAGGTAAAAGTAAATCAGCAAAGTCAGAGTCAGCAGCCAGCAAAGAACATAAAAAAGAGAATAGGCCCTAAAATCTAGGACTCCAAGCTGCAGTGCAAAAGAGCAGTCCAGCGACTCAGACCTTCCGCTTCTTGAGCTCCCGGTCCCACTCCTCCAGACACAGCATGGTCTGCAGCTCCCTGTCCCGCAGGCGGGCCACAGCCTCGGCGAACTCCGTCTCGGCCGCGGCGGTCTCGGCCAGAGCTGCTGTCACCGAAGCGTCCAAGGACCAGAAGGCCTCGCCGAGGCCGCTGCTGGATGCCCCGTCTGAGCTGCTTGCGCCCGCCGCGGCTGATGGCGAGTTTGAGCCGCCTGCACGGGTAGAGAAATGCGAAATTGCGGTTGTCAGGGGCGACAGAGTGCGAGCGGAGAGTGACTGGAAATAAGTGGCAAGGACTTCGAGGAGACTGGAGGGAAGGGGTGAAGATGACGGCAAAAGAGGCAGAAAGCTTGGGTGACAAGTGAAGAGAGTCAATCAAAGACACAGTTGGAGTGACAACAGAGTCAATCAAAGACACAGTTGGAGTGACAACAGAGTCAATCAAAGACACAGTTGGAGTGACAACAGTGTCAATCAAAGACACAGTTGGAGTGACAAGAGAGTCAATCAAAGACACAGTTGGAGTGACAACAGAGTCAATCAAAGACACAGTTGGAGTGACAACAGAGTCAATCAAAGACACAGTTGGAGTGACAACAGAGTCAATCAAAGACACAGTTGGAGTGACAACAGAGTCAATCAAAGACACAGTTGGAGTGACAACAGTGTCAATCAAAGACACAGTTGGAGTGACAACAGTGTCAATCAAAGACACAGTTGGAGTGACAACAGAGTCAATCAAAGACACAGTTGGAGTGACAAGAGAGTCAATCAAAGACACATTTGGAGTGACAACAGAGTCAAACAAAGACACAGTTCGAGTGACAACAGAGTCAATCAAAGACACAGTTGGAGTGACAACAGAGTCAATCAAAGACACAGTTAGAGTGTCAACAGTGTCAATCAAAGACACAGTTGGAGTGACAACAGAGTCTGTGGAGAGCACTGGTAACAATCGAATCACGAACAGGGTATGGTAAACATAGGTAATTTGCAATCAGAAAAATTTCTATTAAACTAAAAAAAACACACAAACAGTTGGATGCAATAATCATAATCAGAAGTGTGCGGCTGAAACTGATCAGATAATATCCAGACCAGATCAGATCAGAGAAGTTAGAATTAGCAGCGGAGCAATAAACCAAGGCTAATTATTGCTATTATTCCATACATAGACTCGAACAAGTATGTGACTGCTGGGTCGTCAGCTGTCGGCTAGCGGTAACTTCTACCTCATTGAAGAAGTCAATCGCAATTTCAAAAAGGTACAGAACTAGAATAATATAGCAAGGTAGAGAGCATTAAACCTGGAAATACCTTCTCCATTGACAGCGTAGTCTGGCTGGGCTGCCAATGCTGAAAAATGAATTGTCATTTTAGCTGCTTATAAACTGAGACCCACCGCCCACCGCTCCGATTGCTCAGCTTTGTGCTACTCAAAATCCTGGACTGAGTCTCACCTGACAGGGCCTGGTCGATTTGCCGGCAGAGCTGGTAGTAGGAGTCTCCCGAGCCCCGAACTCGGATGCCTGCGGTTGCGAGGGCGTCAGAAGTGCAGTTTTATGTACAGCAGGTTGCTAATCTAGCCCACAAGGATGCAGGAATAGAATGGATTGCTAATCTAGCCCTCAAGGATGCAGGAATAGAAAGGATTGCTAATCTAGCCCACAAGGATGCAGGAAT
>NIVC01000001.1:275000-515000 GCA_002269645.1 Macrostomum lignano | reverse complement strand
CGCCCATTTGACAAGAATCCCCTACAGTACGCACCTTCGCTAAGCCTTCGCCACTCTCTGTACGCTATAGCAACAATAGCAAGCGAAAGCAGTGATGTTGCAGACAAGCGCCGCAAGCAACAACCCTGGCATGCGGAACTGCACAGACGTGAATGGTGCAGATTTAGTAGCCAGGAGATGAACCGTAAAGAAATAAGGTAGTGTCTGGGATTGGGATGGATTTGGGATAACAAAACATGCGGCGCTTCCCACAGCCCAGCTGCCAAAGTTGAAGCCCGGAACAAGATGATGCAGACTGGGACAGGGCAGGTAGCCGGGGTAAATTCGTCTGCGCAGCTTCGAATAAAAAATGGATCGACCCCGCTGGCCTCTTCATATTTCTTTTTTGCAGTGATACCCGCCAGCGCCTGTATATTAGACGCATCCATGGACTCCTGAACGTAGTGGTGTCTGGATTAGAAACAAAAAACGAGGAGTTTTCACCGGACTTAAGTTTCACACTGGCTAAACTTCACTAGACTTGAGTTTCACACTCAACGCTCACGGGGGAATAACTGAGATGTCAAGGCTAAAGTCAGAAGCTACATGTAGTTTATTCAAAACTTTTTTTAAAAACATTATTTGTTGGCTCCGTACGGAGGTGGGGGGGGGGTCGCTGATAGAAGAAGCGTCATGTCGAAGTGTGAACTTGAAAATAGTGCTCAAATCTACTGTTCAAATAGTGTTCAAAATCTCGATGGGAAAAAAAAACTTTCTGCATCGCAATTTGCGAATTCCCACTGTCCGAAAGCCTTCGCATACAAGGATTTAATAAAGTTCCCCGACCATCGAGTTTCGCTCCTAGTCCAGATGTTCAATCCAGCAGTCCACGAACCCAGCCGGCAAGGAAAAAAAGGAAGGAGAGCAAAAAGCGAAAGGGGAAAAACCTGCTGGGATTGTAAAATCCCGGAGGTAAATTGGGAAAAGATTGAATATGCGGTCAAGGTGGATGGGGGCTGGAGCGTGGAGAGCCCCGCAATCTGGTTTTGTTCAATGATCAAATCCATGGCTCCACTCCTGCCCGCCTCCCCAACTAGCATGGGAAAATTCTCCCCAAGCCTCTCTGGTCCGTTGTCTGTCCAATTGATCTAATAGGGGCGGCGCAGGGATATAGATAAAAAGAATGGGGATACAGCTAGATCTATCTGGGCATCTCCCGCCAGCCGAATTTCTATCTGCCAATACTTGCGTGCACACAGCATTCCTGCGTGGCCGGCACTTCCTTCTTTTTGGAATCGATGCTCAATGCACATGGAATTGCTGTCCAAGATCCTTGGGATCCTCATCCCACAGTCTATAGGGATGCTCATCCCACAGTCTATAGGGATGCTCATCCCACAGTCTATATAGAGATTCGCATCCCACAGTCTATAGAGATTCCCATCCCACAGTCTATAGAGATTCCTATCCCACAGTCTATAGGGATGCTCATCCCACAGTCTATAGGGACGCTCATCCCACAATCTATAGGGATGCTCATCCCACAATCTATAGGGATGCTCATCCCACAGTCTATAGGGACGCTCATCCCACAATCTATAGGGATGCTCATCCCACTGTCTATAGGGACGCTCATCCCAAAAGTCTCAGGATCAAAAGACAATCCTTAGGGATCACAGGACACAATCCATAGGGATCACAGGACACAATCCATAGGGATCACAGGACACAATCCATAGGGATCACAGGACACAATCCATAGGGATCACAGGACACAATCCATAGGGATCACAGGACACAATCCATAGGGATCACAGGACGCAATCCATAGGGATCACAGGACATAATCCATAGGGATCACAGGACATAATCCATAGGGATCACAGGACATAATCCATAGGGATCACAGGACATAATCCATAGGGATCACAGGACATAATCCATAGGGATCACAGGACGCAATCCATAGGGATCACAGGACACAATCCATAGGCACCACAGGACACAATCCATAGGCACCACAGGACACAATCCATAGGGATCACAGGACACAATCCATAGGGATCACAGGACACAATCCATAGGGATCACAGGACACAATCCATAGGGATCACAGGACACAATCCATAGGCACCACAGGACACAATCCATAGGGATCACAGGACACAATCCTTGTACCCCATACGGTTCACTCGCAGCCCTATCTTATTCACACACAGCCCGGGCACAGCTGCACTTTCACATTCACAGACGCATCGCTGCAACTGCACTGCATGCAGTCAGGGAAGTGAAGGCAAGAAACACCCAGAGGTGCCGCCCAGTGCACAGGGAAATCAGCCAAGGCCTCAGGCTTTGAATGCTAATTAGACAGACAGAGGGGAGGCGGGCATAGCGTATTTTGCCTCCCAGAGGGTCAGCGGCGCCTTTTATCATTCCAGAGCTTCGGAATGCGCACAGACAGAGGAGACTGCGATTGCGATGGAAAAACTTGGCAGCAGAAGAATCCTCAGACTGTGTCGTCGTTGGAAACGCGACAAAAAGAGACTTCAGACCGCCCCCCGAACCTATTAGCGGGAAGAATTTGCCGTGAAAATGGGATGAAAAAAAACCCCGACTGCCGGAGAAAATCGCTTTCAAATTGGGCCGCCAAGCCGCGGTAGGCAAAGCGATCGGGATTTATATTGCGCAATCGATCTCAATTTGAAAGTCTGCTGCGGTCAAAAATTTATTAAGGCGGCAATAAATACGTCAGTTTGCTTTTAAAAGCTTTGCAAGACGGCTATTTGCATCATAGCTATCGCATCATAAAGGTTGAACGCAGCCACTCGAGAAAAGCCATGAAAAACTGGCAGTCAGCTTAGATACAACAATACGATAATGCATAACGACAGGCATAGCGGGACTGGTCCAAATGAATGGGGGCGCGGGGCGACCAGAGGGGAGACATAGAAAGAGACTGACTGAAGATGAAGTTATAGAGATGTAGGGAGGCAATGCTCGAGATATGCAGGGAGAGGAGATGCAGGGAGAGGAGATACAGGCAGAGAAGATACAGGGAGAGGAGATACAGGGAGAGGAGATGCAGGGAGAGGAGATGCAGGGAGAGGAGATACAGGGAGATGAGAGGCAGGGAGAGGAGATGCAGGGAGAGGAGATACAGGGAGAGGAGAGGCAGGGAGATGAGATGTAGGGAGAAGAGATGCAGAGAGAGGAGATGTAGGGAGAAGAGATGCAGAGAGAGGAGATGCAGGGAGAAGAGATGCAGGGAGATGAGAGGCAAGGAGAGGAGATGCAGGGAGAAGAGATGCAGAGAGAGGAGATGCAGGGAGAAGAGATGCAGAGAGAGGAGATGCAGGGAGAGGAGATACAGGGAGATGAGAGGCAGGGAGAGGAGATGCAGGGAGAAGAGATGCAGAGAGAGGAGATGCAGGGAGAAGAGATGCAGAGAGAGGAGATGCAGGGAGAAGAGATGCAGAGAGAGGAGATGCAGGGAGAAGAGATGCAGAGAGAGGAGATGCAGGGAGAAGAGATGCAGAGAGAGGAGATGCAGGGAGAAGAGATGCAGAGAGAGGAGATGCAGGGAGAAGAGATGCAGAGAGAGGAGATGCAGGGAGAAGAGATGCAGAGAGAGGAGATGCAGGGAGAAGAGATGCAGAGAGAGGAGATGCAGGGAGAAGAGATGCAGAGAGAGGAGATGCAGGGAGAAGAGATGCAGAGAGAGGAGATGCAGGGAGAAGAGATGCAGAGAGAGGAGATGCAGGGAGAAGAGATGCAGGGAGAGGAGATACAGGGAGATGAGAGGCAGGGAGAGGAGATGCAGGGAGAAGAGATGCAGAGAGAGGAGATGCAGGGAGAAGAGATGCAGAGAGAGGAGAGGCAGGGAGAGGAGAGGCAGGGAGAGGAGATGCAGGGAGAAGAGATGCAGGGAGAGGAGAGGTAGGCAGAGGAGAGGCAGGGAGAGCAGTTAGTGATAAGATACACACTCGGGTTGGCATTGAAAAATGCTAGACTGGAGCTCAGTGTGACTGGGGGCCATAAAAGTAGATATTGCCCAATAAAACTCATTGTTATGCCTTCCCATCCCAGCTTCGCCCAGTCAAGTGAAGTTGCAATATGAAATTCCCTGATGCAGCAAAGAACTTTTAAATCTCTGCAGCTCACGCAAGCGGCTTAGAATTATGGCAGCCATGCAGAACCATAATAAAATTTAGACAACGGATGTTAGGGCCAGTGTTTGTAGGAAATACCCTCATCTAGGTCTTAGAAAATCTAACATAAAGCTTTAACGAAGGTTTGGGTGAAATTATTTCTTCGGACACGTATTTTTAAATCATCCAGTAGATGGATTCGATAGCAGAGGGGGCCAGTGCATTTGCTACCAGCGATGCAAGTTAAGCAGCAGTGGCCGCGGTTAGCACTTAGTTTGAAGGGGTTTTGGGCCTTGCCGCAAATTTCAAGATGACAGTTTGACCTGCAGCGCATTCCATTGACTTTTCTGTGTGCACTCTCTGTGCCATGGATGTGATTTATCAGAGACAAGTGGCTGTGAGCACCCTGGCGCACTTTAAGCCACATTGTCACACAACCAGCGAGAGGCATTATTACTGCCCATTACTGCCCAGCGCGCGGATACGTACGCAGTCATACACACAGGCACACACTCACACAGGAGTGTACAGCGGCCCTAACTTTATTATCGTTAGGCATGTACACTTCACTGCGCCTTGGGGGTTGGCCCTGAAGGTCGTTAATTGCACGAGCAGAGCCAAGCCGAGATTCCAATTTAGCCCCAAATTAATGTGACTGCACTTGGAATCGAGCCTGGGCCGCTGGCGCATCAGAGCAACGCGCCAGACCACTGGGCCACGGCCCCTGCCTTGTTCATAGAAACAAAATTTACAACGTCAAAAATTAATTTTTTACATAAAGTCCTTGATGAAATCTTATCAGTAGAGGCAAAGACACACGCACACAGAGAGGGAATCCATGGAACTGACCAGGCGATGAGGTTGCCAGCCAGGTCCAGGTGCAGCAGCGCCTCGCAGCCCTCCAGCCCGGCCAGAGAGGCCAGCCGGTTGCCAGACAAATCCAGATAGCGCAGTCGCTTCAGACCGCCCAGCATGGCCGCGTCCGCCAGGCGGTTGCTGGACAGGTTGAGGAACTCCAGGCTGGTGCAGTCGGGCAGGCAGCCCAGACTCTCTAAGCCGCGCTTGGCGAGGTCCAGCCGGAACACCGAGTCCAGCTCGAATTCACCTGTCAGACGCTTCAGAGCAGCCTTGGACACCGCGAGGTCTGGGGTGTGTGGCAGCCGCAGAACTTATGAATACATAGGAGACTTTGTTTGGCACTTTTGCCCATTTAATTAGCAATAATAGTGTAGTTTGCATGATTTTATGCTCAATAGAGTACCTACAGAATGCAGGTTTTACTAAACAGGATAATAAACTCAAGGTTTTAAAACTTTGTAAAAATAATAGCATTAATCTGATTACACCTGCTTAATAGGCAGATGTGCAACCGACAGCTCAGCCGCAGCTATTGCGCGGCGCATCTGAAGGCTGCGTATGGCTGTTCAGTCCAAGGACTGGGGGATCGCCACACACCCTCAATTACCCCAGCTAATGCTGGCACCCATTTTACAGCTGGGCAAAACTGAAGCAATGCAGAGTTAAGTGTCTTGCTCAATGCTACAAACTGTTTCGAGTGGGTCGAGAATCGAACCCCCGACGCTCTAACCACTAGGCTTACAATCCTTTAATTTGTAAAACCCTGCACAAATAAAAAAATGCCAAACCATGACCATCAGTAGTATTGGTCATACTGATCGCTTTACTGTTTTAACAAAAACTTAGTCTAGCGACTGAAGCTGACACGAATAACGTAAGTTCTATACTTTTTTTCTGCAGTCCCAGCATGAAATTTAGGATTAGCTCACAGCTCATCAGCTCACAAAGCAGGTTTCTAGGAGCACATATAGAGAGCCTCGGTGATTGGAAAAGTGGCTGAGGATTGGCACAGGGGAGCGAGCAAGGCTCGGTAATCAATTTCTCGGACACGGCAGCGAGCCGGGCCCGCAGTAATCGCATTGTCCGAACATTGATCTGAGGGCGGTATGGCCGAAGCTTATGAGCAATCACTTCTTTGCTCGGAGAAGTGGAAGTCTAAAAGCGGCGAGAGATGATCTAGCTGACAGATTATATACCGTACAGATCTTGGTTGAGAATACTTGACTCACTGATAGCAGAAGAATGCGCTTATTATAAATAGTCAGAAGCGGTGAGTAGGTGGAAAGATAGAGACAGAGAGGCTGGGAGGCGGCAGAAGACGGGTCCTGAGACTATTCAGAACCGCAGTCGGCGTCCCCACCCTAGACATGGCGCATTGATTGCTTATTTCAACTCGAGTGCCGCGCGCGGGCAGCGAGAGAAGGATACTTCAACCCCTACTGCAGCCTCTTTTTTCCTGAAGGCGGGCACGCTGTGAAACATTTTTGAGAAGGGAAAAGGGGAGCAGACATGCATGGGGATAGGGAAGAGGTAGATTGGAAAAGAGGAGAGAATTTAAGCTTGGGTCAGTGCGCGACCAGCGAAGCCGAGTCAAGTTACAGAACTTCGCCACTGTCACAGTGTGTCCCTCAGCTCCTCACGCTGCAACTGCTTTCCATTTCTATATCTTCGTAGATCAATTTCGTTACTGCAACTCTGGATGCAGCTCAATCAGAAGTGCAGCTGCTGCTGAGAGGCTGCGCGCAGAACCGGAGACCAGGAAGAAAGTTTTTTTGGCCAGCAATCCTGCAGCGCAGGAGCAAAACCTGTCATATTTGTTAAAGTGCAGTGGCAGAAACAGAGGCAGCGCACCGCTTTCAAATCATTGAGCCAGATTATTATTTAACGTTTCAGTAATATATTTACTTCTCAGATCAGTTCACATGCCTGGCTCTTAGGCTGGGCCACGACAATCCCTCACAGATCCCCAGACTCGTGAGTTGTCACTCTGCAAAGAACCTCAGACTGGACTGCCACTCTCCGAAGATCCTCAGACTGGACTGCTACTCTCCAAAGGTCCCCAAACTGGACTGCCACTCTCCAAAGATCCTCAGACTGGACTGCCACTCTCCAAAGATCCTCAGACTGGACTGCGCCACTCTCCAAAGATCCTCAGACTGGACTGCTACTCTCCAAAGGTCCCCAAACTGGACTGCCACTCTCCAAAGATCCTCAGACTAGATTGCCACTCTCTCCAAAGAACATCAGACTGGACTGCCACTCTCCAAAGATCCTCAGACTGGACTGCTACTCTCCAAAGATCCTCAGACTGGACTGCGCCACTCTCCAAAGATCCTCAGACTGAACTGCGCCACTCTCCAAAGATCCTCAGACTGGACTGCCACTCTCCAAAGATCCTCAGACTGGACTGCGCCACTCTCCAAAGATCCTCAGACTGGACTGCCACTCTCCAAAGATCCTCAGACTGGACTGCGCCACTCTCCAAAGATCCTCAGACTGGACTGCGCCACTCTCCAAAGGTCCTCAGGCTGGACTGCCACTCTCCAAAGAACCTCAGGCTGGACTGCCACTCTCCAAAGATCCTCAGACTGGACTGCTACTCTCCAAAGGTCCCCAAACTGGACTGCCACTCTCCAAAGAACATCAGACTGGACTGCCACTCTCCAAAGATCCTCAGACTGGACTGCTACTCTCCAAAGATCCTCAGACTGGACTGCGCCACTCTCCAAAGATCCTCAGACTGGACTGCCACTCTCCAAAGATCCTCAGACTGGACTGCGTCACTCTCCAAAGATCCTCAGACTGGACTGCGCCACTCTCCAAAGATCCTCAGGCTGGACTGCCACTCTCCAAAGATCCTCAGACTGGACTGCGCCACTCTCCAAAGATCCTCAAACGGGACCCCCACCCTGCTTTGATCCGTAATCAATTAGATGACTACTTGAAACGCGACAGACAATACATGTACAGGGCAACCAATACAAACAGTGCATTCAGTGGTATTCGCCTCTTTGCGCTTAAAATCTGCAGTAATTCCTTTCATCAACCATCGTTAGCCCAATTTTCTTGACTAGAAGACGATTAAATTGAAAGTTTCAGGTCCAAAGTCTTATCAAATGCCGGCAAGAGAAAGAAAAGCTCAATGGTAAAAATGCAAGCCAATGTGTAGAGAGTCATTTCATTTCGAATACGACTCATCCAGACTGGCCAGTTGATTTGTTTCGCTCATTACCGACTTGACCGTCCCCACTCTAAGGAGGCATGGAGAGGGACGGACTACGGCCGATTCCCTGCGGAGGTGCGGGAGAATCAGCATGCACAATTGCCAACAACTCTGCCAGGGCTGTCAGCGCTGGGGAGCCAATTCTTTGCCATCAGACTTCGCTATCAAACTAAGTTTGTCATCGTTAAGCTAAGTCAAGAGCAAAGAATGTGAATGAAAAAGGACACGATGAGCTTCTTTGGCTTACCCGTCGTATATGCACATTGAGCCTCAGCCTTTATTCTGCCAAATGACATACATTTCGATTTCTTAGATATGATTAACCAGCATTATTTTTCAATTATTACCAGGAATTTTCGATCAGATTGCCAAAAAACAATGCATCTAGAATTGTGAATGTACATGTACCATACATGCAACACATCTCTACTATTGTCGTTATCAGCAGCAAAGGGGCATCAATATGGGTGCGCTAGGAGCGTCATGTTGAGCGTCAGAGGCGCCATGCTTGGTGTCAGCGACTCCAAACTGGGTGTCAGACGTGCTACGTTGAGTGTCAGAAGCGCCACGTTGAGTGTCAGATGCACCATTTCGGCATGAGAGGAGCGCCATTTGGGTGTTATAGGCGTATTTTTGTGTGATAAGCGCTATCTCGGTGTGAGAGGCGCCATTTGAGTGTGAGAGACAGCATTTGGGTCTGAGAGGCGCCATTTTATGTGAGAGGCGTCATTTGATGTGAGAGGCGCCTTTTGGCGTGAGAGGCAAAATTTGGCTATCAAAGGTGTCATCTTGGGTCTGAGAGGCGCTTTTGCGATGTGAGAGGCGCCTTTGCGGTGTGACGCGCAGTCGAGCAGTAAAATCCAGAGCAGCAACACATCAGACAGGCTCGTAATAATTTTCAGGACTGGGAAGATCTGATAGCTTCCCTACTCTACTCTCTTTCCCGCAAGTCTCTGTCTACCCTACGCCAATAGTGTGCCATTTAACAGTCAAGCCAACAACAAGCCAAACAATCAAATTACCTTGATCCGAAGCCATTTGCTCTTGGTGGCTCTTCTCCGCAAGTTCTCTTCCTAATTCTCTCTGCCGCTAGTTGGATGTCAGAAATCTGCAAGCAGAACAATAAACAGTTGATCACAGGAGCCAAGTTGACAGGTTCTGGCAAATTTTACAGCATAACATAGCTTTCAAAGAGAGCTATGATTAAATTGTTTAATTTAAGACACCTGCGTATCTGGATCCAATTTAGAGAATGTTTTTATTTTATTACCGGCAGGGGGCTGAGTGCACCCAGGTGCACTTTAAGCGACATTGTCACACATCCGACGAGAGGTATTGTTGCTCATTCCGCCGACTCCCCTGAGCAGACACACAAGCGTGCGGATAATTGCGCAGTCATACGCACAGGCACACAGGAGTGTACAGCGGCCCTAACTTTATTTATCGTTAGGCATGTACACTTCACTGTGCCCTGGGGGTTGGCCCTCAGTGCAGACGTAAACAGGGATTCCAGTTTAGCCGCCTCAAATTAACGTGACTGCACTTGGAACCGAGCCCGGGCCGCTGGCACATCAAAGCGCCGCACCAAACCACTGGGCTACGGTCCCCCTAAGTCGCAAGAGTAAGAGCACTACTTGGACTACGGTATACTTCAGTAAATTATTCCTTGGCAATGGACTACAGAAACTAAAGCAGACTTATTTGTGTAGATAAAACTAGAAATCCAAAAAAAACCAAGACGCTACTTTCCAGCCAAGTAAGTAGTCAGTCTGGAATAAAATTGTTTCTTTACCGATGGAATGTAATAATTTATTGACAGGTAAGGTAACAAACAAAGAGCTTGAATAAGCGGGCACTTAGCACCTGTTAGATCAAATCCTAACTAACACTTTCATTGCTATTGGTTTTAGTGAAATCGAATTGGGCTTTAGTGCAGAACATTTTTTGTGAAGGATTTAGTACAACTGAATATATGCTACTTACGGGCAGTAGTGTTCACGGTAAGACAAAATAAAAAAGCTAGCAGAGTCAAAGAGACGCGGCGAGACAAGCAATCGAGAAAATGCAGAGAAAATAAGGAAGATGAAAACTGCATTAAAAGCAAAATCTGTCTGCAATACATTTCAATTATTCTATTTGAACACCGTTTTAAATTCTTGACCTTATTTGACCTCACTATACGACACTTAAACTCCCTCCATAAGGTCAGTTGACCAATCTGTTACATCTCAAAGTTGACCCCAATTGAACCTAATCTGGCCTCATCAACAACTTGAACTTAAGTCGCAGAAGAAGCGCTATAGCTCACTTCAGAGACGCGTCACAAAATCCGAGTTACAGTTGCGCAATACACACTCAGTGTAGCCCACAGATACTAGATTAACTAGATGGCCCACTCAGCATATTTGCGTGCAAACTGGAGCATTTTTAATGTATTTTTAAAGACAAGGCTCAATTATTGGTTGTTACCCCCCAAGCTTAAACCCTCAAACTCCATACAGAACCTCAGTGGCTAATGTACATTATGGCTGAACCAATTAGCAAGCTGTTTACGCCTGCAAGCTTGGGCTTCTAAACTTATCAAAGTCATCTCAGCTGCCTTTATTTTATAAAATAGCTTTTGTATTCTTCATTGCTACTGAACTGAAAGTAGAAAGCTGTTTTGCCAAGTATATATGCCTGAGTGGCCCGTCTAGTTATTTTAGTGCCTGCGGTGTAGCCTATTGAACACTAATTGCACTCTAGCTTAGCCTACTGAGTTAGTACAGAGGTAAGCGCCAACACAACGATTCTTTTTTACGACTTTTTTACGATTCTACAACTCACGTGACGAATCAGTCGTTAAAAGTCACTAGTGTCGTGAGCCGTTTGCAACGAATCTTTAGCGATTCTTGTCTCAGTATCTTTTTTAACGGGCAGGCCTTCTTTGCCTTAAGTGACGCTTCCCAACAAGCGACTATTTGTCGGCCTTACTTGACCCTAGAGCAACCTTCTATTTCGACCTCAATTGAACCCTTCAAGGACACTCGGCATCAAATCGGCGCCACGGTCGTTCTGCTCCGCAGCCTGGCAGCGGCGGCAATGGCGGCCGGCCGCAGGCGGGCCAGCGCAGGCGGCGCCGCGCACACCAGCATCAGCGTCAGGCCCATGACGGGCCGGTGACGCAGCCAAGCCACACCGGTGACTGCCAGTGACAGGCAGCCGGACAGGCACACATAAAGAGTGACAGGCGGCAGAGCCAGCAGCGGGCGCAGCGGCGGGGCCAGCCGCCACAGAAGAATTTCTACGCCCCGAGAGCCGGGCACAAAGCAGGCGATGAGCATGAGCAGCCAGGCGGCGGCCCTGAGCAGCCAGAGATGCAGCCGGCTCTTGGCCAGCTGCCAGGCGAACATCCGCCTAGGTGATTGATAGCCCCTGGCCAGCAGAGCTATGGAGTCGATCTCGCCGTTCGGCACAGGGAAAGCTGCCAGGCTGGAGCCCGACTGACGGCCAACGATGGTGACCGCTTCGCCCGCGAGGCCGCCGTAGCTCCAGCGAATTCGCGCATCGCCAACCTGCGGCCGCCTGGGGTCGGAGCCGGCTGCGTACAGGTGACCGTCCAGCCACTGGTAGCCGCGCTTGGACAGCTCTTCTAGGGGCACCTGCGGGGTAGGGGTAGGGTGCAGGTGCAGTAGTTTCGACAGATAGATGAGTAGTTAAAGTAGGTAGATTAGTGGTTTAGACAGGAAGATGAGCAGTTCAGACAGGTAGATGAGTAGTTCAGACAGGTAGATGAGCAGTTCAGACAGGTAGATGAGTAGTTTAGACAGGTAGATGAGTAGTTTAGACAGGTAGATGAGTAGTTTAGACAGGTAGATGAGTAGTTCAGACAGGTAGATGAGTAGTTTAGACAGGTAGATGAGCAGTTCAGACAGGTAGATGAGTAGTTTAGACAGGTAGATGAGTAGTTTAGACAGGTAGATGAGTAGTTCAGACAGGTAGATAAGTAGTTTAGGCAGGTAGATGAGTAGTTTAGACAGGTAGATGAGTAGTTTAGACAGGTAGATGAGTAGTTTAGACAGGTAGATAAGTAGTTTAGACAGGTAGATAAGTAGTTTAGGCAGGTAGATGAGTAGTTTAGACAGGTAGATGAGTAGTTTAGACAGGTAGATGAGTAGTTTAGACAGGTAGATAAGTAGTTTAGACAGGTAGATGAATAGTTTAGGCAGGTAGATGAGTAGTTTAGACAGGTAGATGAGTAGTTTAGACAGGTAGATGAGTAGTTTAGACAGGTAGATGAGCAGTTCAGACAGGTAGATGAGCAGTTCAGACAGGTAGATGAGTAGTTTAGACAGGTAGATGAGTAGTTTAGACAGGTAGATGAGTAGTTTAGACAGGAAGATTATAGTTTAGGCAGGTAGATGAGTAGTTTAGGCAGGTAGATGAGTAGTTTAGACAGGAAGATTATAGTTTAGGCAGGTAGATGAGTAGTTTAGGCAGGTAGATGAGTAGTTTAGGCAGGTAGATGAGTAGTTTAGGCAGGTAGATGAGTAGTTTAGGCAGGTAGATGAGTAGTTCAGACAGGTAGATGAGTAGTTTAGGCAGGTAGATGAGTAGTTCAGACAGGTAGATGAGTAGTTTAGACAGGTAGATGAGTAGTTCAGACAGGTAGATGAGTAGTTCAGACAGGTAGATGAGTAGTTTAGACAGGTAGATGAGTAGTTCAGACAGGTAGATAAGTTGTTTAGGCAGGTAGATGAGTAGTTCAGATAGGTAGATGAGTAGTTTAGACAGGTAGATGAGCAGTTCAGATAGGTAGATGAGTAGTTTAGACAGGTAGATGAGTAGTTTAGGCAGGTAGATGAGTAGTTTAGACAGGTAGATGAGTAGTTTAGACAGGTAGATGAGTAGTTTAGGCAGGTAGATGAGTAGTTTAGACAGGTAGATGAGTAGTTTAGACAGGTAGATGAGTAGTTTAGACAGGTAGATAAGTAGTTTAGACAGGTAGATAAGTAGTTTAGACAGGTAGATGAGTAGTTTAGACAGGTAGATGAGTAGTTTAGACAGGTAGATGAGTAGTTTAGACAGGTAGATGAGCAGTTCAGACAGGTAGATGAGCAGTTCAGACAGGTAGATGAATAGTTCAGACAGGTAGATGAGCAGTTCAGACAGGTAGATGAGTAGTTTAGACAGGTAGATGAGTAGTTTAGACAGGTAGATGAGTAGTTTAGACAGGAAGATTATAGTTTAGGCAGGTAGATGAGTAGTTTAGGCAGGTAGATGAGTAGTTTAGGCAGGTAGATGAGTAGTTCAGACAGGTAGATGAGTAGTTTAGGCAGGTAGATGAGTAGTTTAGGCAGGT
Organism: Macrostomum lignano; assembly: GCA_002269645.1. Lineage (NCBI taxonomy): Eukaryota > Metazoa > Platyhelminthes > Macrostomidae > Macrostomum > Macrostomum lignano. Next base: position 501,451 of record NIVC01000001.1, on the reverse strand, counting down.
AGATGAGTAGTTTAGGCAGGTAGATGAGTAGTTTAGGCAGGTAGATGAGTAGTTTAGGCAGGTAGATGAGTAGTTTAGACAGGTAGATGAGCAGTTCAGACAGGTAGATGAGTAGTTTAGACAGGTAGATGAGTAGTTTAGACAGGTAGATGAGTAGTTCAGACAGGTAGATAAGTAGTTTAGGCAGGTAGATGAGTAGTTTAGACAGGTAGATGAGTAGTTTAGACAGGTAGATGAGTAGTTTAGACAGGTAGATAAGTAGTTTAGACAGGTAGATAAGTAGTTTAGGCAGGTAGATGAGTAGTTTAGACAGGTAGATGAGTAGTTTAGACAGGTAGATGAGTAGTTTAGACAGGTAGATAAGTAGTTTAGACAGGTAGATGAATAGTTTAGGCAGGTAGATGAGTAGTTTAGACAGGTAGATGAGTAGTTTAGACAGGTAGATGAGTAGTTTAGACAGGTAGATGAGTAGTTCAGACAGGTAGATGAGTAGTTCAGACAGGTAGATGAGTAGTTTAGACAGGTAGATGAGTAGTTCAGACAGGTAGATAAGTTGTTTAGGCAGGTAGATGAGTAGTTCAGATAGGTAGATGAGTAGTTTAGACAGGTAGATGAGCAGTTCAGATAGGTAGATGAGTAGTTTAGACAGGTAGATGAGTAGTTTAGGCAGGTAGATGAGTAGTTTAGACAGGTAGATGAGTAGTTTAGACAGGTAGATGAGTAGTTTAGGCAGGTAGATGAGTAGTTTAGACAGGTAGATGAGTAGTTTAGACAGGTAGATGAGTAGTTTAGACAGGTAGATAAGTAGTTTAGACAGGTAGATAAGTAGTTTAGACAGGTAGATGAGTAGTTTAGACAGGTAGATGAGTAGTTTAGACAGGTAGATGAGTAGTTTAGACAGGTAGATGAGCAGTTCAGACAGGTAGATGAGCAGTTCAGACAGGTAGATGAATAGTTCAGACAGGTAGATGAGCAGTTCAGACAGGTAGATGAGTAGTTTAGACAGGTAGATGAGTAGTTTAGACAGGTAGATGAGTAGTTTAGACAGGAAGATTATAGTTTAGGCAGGTAGATGAGTAGTTCAGACAGGTAGATGAGTAGTTTAGGCAGGTAGATGAGTAGTTTAGGCAGGTAGATGAGTAGTTTAGGCAGGTAGATGAGTAGTTCAGACAGGTAGATGAGTAGTTTAGGCAGGTAGATGAGTAGTTTGGGCAGGTAGATGAGTAGTTTAGGCAGGTAGATGAGTAGTTCAGACAGGTAGATGAGTAGTTTAGACAGACAGGTGAGTAGTTTAGACAGGTAGATGAGTAGTTTAGGCATACAGGTGAGTAGTTTAGACAGGTACACAAGGCAGACATTTGACACACCTCACTGCTTGGCGGATTCTTCAGCGCGGTGTCGGCAGTCAGCTGATCCAGGAAGACTGGCGCCAGTTCGAATGCGCCAAGGCTGGCCGCATCGGCTGTGAAATTTATGCTCGCGTGCGGCAGAGAGCGCGGATTCTGGTGCTGCCGCTGCTCCTGGAACTGCCGACTGTCCACCAGGTAGGGCAGCCAGTCGGTTCTGTACACCGGCACAGATTCTGTGCGAGAGCTGCCATCGGGCTGCGCCACCTGAGATCCAGTGTAAGTGGGATCAGATAACTAATTAGCAACAAGCACTGATTTGACACGACTGATAAAGTAGAGACAAGGGGAGAAACTGTGACTGGATAAAGTGTGACATTGATAAAGTGTGACATTGATAAAGTGTGACATTGATAAAGTGTGACATTGATAAAGTGTGACATTGATAAAGTGTGACATTGATAAAGTGTGACATTGATAAAATGTGACATTGATAAAATGTGACATTGATAAAGTGTGACATAGATAAAGTGTGACATTGATAAAGTGTGACATTGATAAAATGTGACATTGATAAAATGTGACATAGATAAAATGTGACATTGATAAAGTGTGACATTGATAAAGTGTGACATTGATAAAGTGTGACATTGATAAAGTGTGACATAGATAAAATGTGACATTGATAAAATGTGACATAGATAAAATGTGACATTGATAAAATGTGACATTGATAAAATGTGACATTGATAAAATGTGACATAGATAAAATGTGACATTGATAAAATGTGACATTGATAAAGTGTGTCATAGATAAAATGTGACATTGATAAAGTGTGACATTGATAAAGTGTGACATTGATAAAGTGTGACATTGATAAAGTGTGACATTGATAAAGTGTGACATTGATAAAGTGTGACATAGATAAAATGTGACATTGATAAAGTGTGACATAGATAAAATGTGTCATTGATAAAATGTGACATTGATAAAATGTGACATTGATAAAGTGTGACATTGATAAAGTGTGACATTGATAAAATGTGACATTGATAAAATGTGACATTGATAAAGTGTGACATTGATAAAGTGTGACATTGATAAAATGTGACATTGATAAAGTGTGACATTGATAAAGTGTGACATTGATAAAATGTGACATTGATAAAGTGTGACATTGATAAAATGTGACATTGATAAAATGTGACATTGATAAAATGTGACATAGATAAAATGTGACATTGATAAAGTGTGACATTGATAAAGTGTGACATTGATAAAGTGTGACATAGATAAAATGTGACATTGATAAAGTGTGACATTGATAAAATGTGACATTGATAAAGTGTGACATTGATAAAGTGTGACATTGATAAAGTGTGACATAGATAAAATGTGACATTGATAAAGTGTGACATTGATAAAATGTGACATTGATAAAGTGGGACATTGATAAAGTGTGACACTGATAAAGTGTAACTTATATCTTACGAGCCTTTAAACCCGGTTATCACGAAAAACCGGGATCTTGCGATCCCATACCTGTGACCATAGCATCCCGACCCCCTCCAGCCTCCGACATTGCCTCACCTCGCTGTGCTCAAGCTCCTCGCGCCACTGGTACATCTCAACGGTGCGTTGCATTCGATAAGCCCGCAGGCGAACGCGGAACTCTGGGTCCAGGCACCAGCCGGACACGGTCAGCTGACCCGAAACGTGCACTAGGCGACCCTCGTTGCCAGTAGAGTGGTACTCAGCAGCTGGCAGTGACGTCACTCGTTCCAGGCCTTCGTAGAGGATTCGGTCACGGGCCACGGCGCGAGCCTCATTCCAGTAGGCCAGGCAGCAGCCAGCGAGGAGCAGCGCTGCGAAAACCAAGTAGCGGACAAGACGGACGCCCCGAGTTCGATTCGAGCCCAGGCTCTGCTGCATCTGCTGCTGCCTGGCAGCGACAGCAATGCTGTCGGCAAAGCCCGGATCGTTTGGGAAATTCCGGCGGTACATCTTCACTGGCAGCAAAGTGGCTGAAGCATGAAATTAATGGAGACCATGAAACGGGCCATGCTCAAGTACTAGGAGTAGAATAGAAAATATCATGTTAGAGAGCAAGCAAGCCTAGATTCAAAGCAGAACTCAAAACTGACTACTCAGTCTAGTTTTGTTAACAAGAGTAGTAGTGAATCCTGCAATTATGGAACAAAATACTGGGATTGCAGTTTTGCCTGCAATTCCAAAATTAGAAACATTGGTATTTGGAGACCAGTATTCTGGGATTTTTTCAGATACTAGAATAACTAGATGGGCCACTCAGGCATATACTTAGCAAAACAGCTTTCTACTTTCAGTTCAGTAGCAAAGTAGAATACATAAGCTATTTTATAAAAATAAAGGCAGCTTAAATGACTTAGATAAGTTTAGAAGCCCAAGCTTGCAGGCATAAACAGCTTGCTAATTGGTTCAGCCATAATGTACATTGGCCACTGAAACGTACATGGCAAATTTAGGCTGGAACAGCTGAGGAAGGTAATAAAAATTGGGTGGCGGGGCGGGGTAGAGGTTCCGTGTGGAGTTTGAGGGTTTAAGTTTGGGGTAGAAGCCAATAAATGAGCATTTTCATCAAGACTACATTAAAATGCTTCAGTTTAACTTACTACTGAACTGAAAGTAGCTTGAGCGCAAATGTGCTGAGTGGCCCATCTAGTTGTTCTAGTATCTCGATTTTTCAAAAACTCATTGATCAAAATTGAACATGAAAAAATGTAGTATTGAGGCAATTCTGCCTATTCCAATGACTCTTTACCTCTTCAAGATAGTAAAGATATTTGTCACTCCCTGTTTCAGTTGGATAGGTTGAATTTGGGCCATAGACACTTTCTTTCTGCTCAAACCTGGCATCCCCATTCCAGTCAGAAAGACCACAGAGTTAAAGGTTTTGTATATTTAACATGTATGTTTATGTCATCTGTAAGTTTAGAAGTTTCTGTCACAGACAAAAGTGTTTTATATTAATCTACAACATTTCAAAATCCATGGCTTTGAGAAGACCTCCACCTAGGCAAGCTTTATTGACAGCAAAGTGTAGACTCAGTCTTAAATCTGACACTAACTGACAAGTCTGAAATCAACAACAGCACTGACTTGGACTCTGAGGATGAGGCCAATTTGGAAGAAGACAAAAATAATAAACTTGTGGAACAGTAAAAAGCCTAGAACATTCTATCAGAGTGTGATGGCCTAGGCTGGCGCAGCCCTGGCCATATGGTCTGCCGCTCCCACTGATTATGTTTGTTTGCACCATGTGTGCACCATTCATACACGTGTTCCATGCATTGTGCCACAGTGTGCCTGGCTATGTTGGGGCCCAGGAGCCCACAAATATATGGCAAAGCTAGACGATATTGCCTGGTTTACATCTCTTATTCCTGTCTGCCACTCGGGAGCCAATTCCCAGTGCATAGCAAATCAAGACTTCATCCTCAAGTCATTACACAGAGCATGATGATGAATGACCAGATCAATGTCTTGAATTTCTGGGAACAACTGGTTGCAATTAATTATGAAATCTACTGTATCAAACTGATATTCTGATAAAAATAAATCTTTTTGTCAAGAAGTTCTTGATAGATGACATGTTTCAGCATCTTTTTGACTGGTTGGTTTGCATTGCCAACTATTCATCTTTTATGGGCAGCATAGATTGCCTGGACAGTGGACTCCAGCTAAATCATCCAAATAGGAAAATGAAAAATGGTTTCAGAAGCTCAGTTTTCATATCCTTTTTCTGGTTTGCAATGCTTAGATCATTTACTAGAATATGACAGGAATAAAGAGCTTCCTAGAAGTTGTGATTAAGGATTTGATTGAACAGTCTGGGCAAAGCAGATGTTGCATTTTGGTTTGAGTCAGTTGGGTAGCCATCATAGCCAGGCACATTCTAATTCTAAGCAAGTCAGGCCAGGTTGTTGGCCAAAATCAACCAAGGCATTGGTGCCAACATTGTCAAAAGAAGACAATATATCTGCTTTCAGTGTCCTAGTATCCCATCCTTGTGTCTTATGAACTGCTTTGGCATATGGCATAATAATAAAAGAACCATTGTCATCTTCTAAAGTGTTAGCAAGCTTTGAATGCTTTTGGATACTAGTTTGTTACTATTTTGACTTTGATGTATATGCTAGAAATGCAATTACAAAATGCTCTCCAAAACATCTTTATGAATTACAAGTATATTTATTTCATTTGTGGTTTCATATTCCAATAAACAAATATAAACCATCTTTGTGAAGTTTGTTCATTTTACTTCTATTACTGGTCAAGTTTAACCCATAGCTGACTAGAATGGTGGGTATAGAGAATTTTTGTATTGGCCATAAATATTTTGAATATTTGAATTGACTGTGCTAGAGAGTTAAAAGTGGTCAAAATGACCTTCCTAACTTTTTCCTTAACTTTTAATGTTAAGCACATACAACTGCATAGATACTATATATGTATATATACTCACTTTTAATTTCAAAATTTAATATCTATCTATATCTAACAAAAGGTATACAAAAAACTTCTATAATTTAACCATTTTAAAGCAAGTTTGGGCCATGATAATAAAAACTCTATAAAAGCACATAGGAAAATTATTGTGGGTCTTAATTTATATTGCAAGCATTTTTTATTTTACTGCAAAAATTATTTTATAGAACATTATAAAAGGCTATATAGAATACTTAACTAAAACTTAATATTTACATTTTGGAAGATATTGTTTATCCTGGAATGGTCTAGCATGCACTTTGTTTGTAGGCCTATGAAAAAAAGTTGACACACATTGATGCGGCTTTTGGTAGTACATGGTATGGTGGTGTGATAATGAGGGCTAGTATATTACAATAGTAATAATATTATATGGCCTATATAAAGTGTAGGATATCATTTTATATCAAATGCTATTACTGACTAAATTGTATTTATTTATTCATGTGCAGGGCAATCTATATTTCTACAATTCAATACTTTTAAACTCATGCCAAAACTAAGCAAACAATTTGTTATAATGTATGTATTTACCAAAATATTTTTGCGAATTAATTTTTTGTTTAAAACTACTGAACAATTTAGTTTAAATAGACACGATCTGAGCCGAGGAGAAAGCAATTTGCCTTCGTGCAGTTCCTATGAAAGAAGTGAGCATATGAGAAAGGAATGTTCCAAATAAATATAAATATAAGAAGAGCCGTTTTCCGAGTTATTCATTTGCAGACATAAGAGTGAAGTAGGCCAAAGTATATACAGTATATACTACTAAGAAGTGGAAGTAGTAAGAGGATACAAAGTAGATCTGAAGTCGATACATAACCAGAGGCTATGACCCTCTGATCTTGGTAATGCCCAAGGACTTGCAAAGTACATGGAATACATATACCAGTATAGCCAATAGACCACTCAGGCCAAAAGTACAGTAAATGCTACCGGAATCAGAATAAATGCTACCAGAATAACAGAGGAATAATACTTATAAGGGCTAATAGTATTCTAAGAATAAATACTCAGACTAAATACTAAGATATATACTCAGATCAATTCTAAGAAACGTTTCTTGGATTATTGTAGTAGGGTGAGCTACCACTCCGAGCGAGATAATTTCGTCAGATGATGAAATTTCTATGACGCCTTTTTGTCACCCATTGCGCCGCCCTTTGCCCCATCTTTTGCCGAAGTCATTTTTTTGTTATTTCCCATTTTCTTTGCAGTGTCATCTGTTGCCCCATTGTTTGCCCCATCCCTTGCCTTGTCGCCCCATCCCTTGCCTTGTCGCCCCATCTGTTGCCCCATCCCTGTCCGGACAACAATTCCTTTATTTATATGGCCAATTCGGGCCACCAGCTTTTATTCTGTTTCTTCTTTTGTTTTGTTCTTCTGTCCCTTTATTACCTGGTTTTTTGTACCTTCTCCCTTGTTGGTTTAACTTAGTTTAGCGCTTTGATTGTGTTTTGGGTTAGTTAATTGGCACCTGGCACCCGCTGCGATCATCTTTGTTAAAATAACATTCTAATTTAATCAGTTAACACTGCCTGCTAAAATAAATAAACATAATAATAATTCCTACTAATGGTTCATTTGTTAATCAAAGCCCTTAATAGTTTAACTTGAGTCATTTGCCTGTGGGGCATTAAACAACCAATTAATCTCATCTCCGAATGAGCTCTGAGATCTTAACGTTCTATAATACGCAATTACGGTGGTGGCAGCACTACTTTACTGATAGTAATCAGCTCAACAACTCAGAAACAGATTTACAGTGTCTAGACCATTGAGTCTAAAGTCTAAACGACCGTGCCGCTTATGACCGCTTGACTATGATTACGACTACCCTCCCCCTGGACTTGAGAACCCGGTAGTCGGAGTAGGGCCTAATACACAAGGAAATAATTCGTTGTAATTCGTCTGCGCAATTTCCGGCTTTATTTGTGCGAACTCAAACTTAAACTCAAATGCAATTCAAACATGGAATCCGCCCCACCTCACTGGTGTCAGCAAATTTCAAAAACCAACCGATTTCCAAGAAAACTTTCTCCGCCCCACCTCATTATTCTAAGATTGATAAACTCATAATTTATTAATAGGATAATCCTGGTGGCAGCTACTAACATTTATAAAAACAGGAGTTTAGCCCTTTGACAATTTTAGTGACAGCTGTGGAATCATTTGAAGAGACAGAAGAATTAGCCCTTTGACAACTTTGGTGTCAACAGTTGAGATTTCTAGAGAGAGCTAAAAGGCCTGTTACAACTTTGGTAGCATTAGGGGAATAGCTAAAGAGGGAAGCAACACCCCTTTGACATTTATAATGAAATGAACTATCCAATCAAATTAAAGTAGGCCTAATAAATAGTCTTGAACTCATGAACTGCTTATTAACAAAAGAAGCTTTTTATTACTAACTATAGTAATTGCTTGGAATCAGAGCCAGTTTTAATTTTATATAAAATATATAAATTAAAAGGTTTAATTTAATTAAACACATTCATTTTTCACAAACACATTCTTCATCTTAGTGTTAGGACTGTTAGTTGGTTTATTAATGCTATATAACAATACTATAGTCTTATAGACTTATACTGTCATAGATTGAGTTCCAGCACCACTAATCTCTAGTCATACAAAAAGGGTTTATGTGCCAAATCTTTATCATAAATAGCAACACATTGCGATTATTATGTTTTTAAATATTAATTAGCTGGTCTCAGTAGGTCAGTCAGCCCAGTCTGTATTAGGCCTAGGCCTATACAATGATACAGAATCACAAAGAAAACTGAAAATGAAGTTACAGACCGAGCAAATCAAATCATGGGCAATTAAGACAAAAAGAAATTAGATAAGCACTAATGAGCACGCTACGCTATACGCTAGATGGCAAAAAGAAAATGAAAAATAATATAACTTTCACATGGTGGAACTAAATGCGACAGAATTTCGATTTTAATTTATTCCGATGAAAGCGGTTTAGATTAGGTCAGTTTGCTTTTTTAAAAGCGGTTTTTATCTGTTTAGTACTTTTAATAAGGAAATTTACTACTTTAAAAATTAGGTGCTTTATCACTAAACTTATTCTGTGTTGTTTTGTTATTACATACAACAACCAACATCTAAAAGCCGCGCAGCAGAAAGAAAATGCCTGTTATCAGAACAGATTTAAAGAAACTTTTCGTTATTAAGTGGTACTACTAATAATAGTGGTCTATCATAAAAATTCACAAAAGTGCTCTTACGCTCGTTGGATCAATTAAGCTTTCTAAGATAAGGGCTCTTTCTTTCTAGATTTAGGGTCATAGGCTGGCGCTAATAAGGTTTTTCCGCTGGCGCTAATAAGATGCAAATCGCATCCAAGGTCCAATTTCAGGATGCGATCTTTCAGGATGAGTCAGGATATTATATAGCATCCATATTGCATAAAAAACCTAGCCTGGGTTTTTTTCTAGCTGGCACGGATGCAAAATCGCATCTTTTTGCTAATGTGAATGTCCTTTTTGAGATGGGATTTCGAAAAGTCAGGATGCTGCTGTTGTGTTGCTACTCTATGCGTGTGCTTAGTTGTGTGTACGTTCGTTGTACATCTGTTAGCTATCGATCGCATTCAATATATGATATATAAGTGAGAGCGCGGTGAGTTTGAGAGCTTGAGAGTTTCGCCTACAAACTTGCAGACTGGCTGGCTTATTCATTATACAACAGCTGCATCATCCCTATCGCACAAAAAAATTAACCTAGTTTTACACGAAGTTTTTCAGTTTCTGGCTAAGATTTCTGTAAATGAATACATTTAGACGATCTTTACTAAAAACCGCGTGAAACTGTTTTTTATGTAATTCTTTCTGGCCATAAAATCGGTTTATACATGTAAAAATAGATGCACATGTACAGCTTAATTAAAGTTACATATACAATAAAGTTTGAGGACACCTCACTCTGTAGGTAATCTCTAGGTCTATCTCAAAGACTACTCAAGTAGTAGACTAGCTACTAGCTATTTGAGTAGTAGTTGGTTTATCTATGATCCGCGAGATTCGATTTGTTATTTTTTTAAGCTTATGCTTATATGCATGCACATGTGAAAAATTAATCTAGCTATTTGTCTATGGAAAAAAAGGCAATTGAAAAAAAATTAAACTAGTCTATAATACACGTAATCAAATCCCAACTAAAATGTAGTGTAACAGCTTGCCTTTTAGAGCTCCCTGAAAAGTCGAAACACTATACTTGAATTCTCAGTCAGACCAAATACTCGTAAGCGCAGCGTAATTAAACATGCAGCAATCAATTTCGCCGATGACGCATCAGCAATACCACTGTGCCAGCCCGATGGATGACGATGCCTACGATGACGAAGAAAGCAGCTACCAGCCTCCGATGAGGCCGATGGATAGCGGCGATCAGTACAGTATGGAGCCTCAAAAGATCTACAAATCGAAGAAGTCGGCATCAGTTGTCACTTCCAGCTGCAGGCGCCAACATCTGCAGCAGAAACAGCAACAGCCTCAGCAGTGGCAGCAGCAGCAGCAGTTTCACCAGAGACAGACCATGTTGTCAAGGATGCATCAGCAGCAGCCATCCGATATGCAAGCCCAGCAAACGCAGCGAACCTGCAGTAAAGTTCCAGTCGAGTACGTCAGCGCCAATGACCCAATAGGACCGTCTTCAAATGAAGAGAGCGACTGCAGCTCACTGGAGAATCCTCCACTAGAAGTTCGGGTAAGTACGTGTAAATCAGATGCAGTTTGCATTTACACTGAAGCGTGAAGTATCTGTGCTCCTAACCTCTAACCTAACCTCTGCAGGCTCCGAAACGACACCCGAATGTCTCAGAAGATGCCATCAGAAGCTGTGGCAACAGCCGCCTCCATCAGCAGCAGCAGATTTCCATGTACGATCAGAGTCCCCAGCCCAGAGCCACTGGCGGCAAACAGTCTCGCAGCAGGCAGCAGCAACAGCAAATGGAGATGCAAATTCAGCAGCAGAAGCCGCAGAGACCCAATAAGGCCAGCATGGGTTGCGCACACAAGCAGAGTCAGCGATCGTGCAAGGTTCCGGTTCCAGACACCTGTATGCAGCAACCGCAGACCACTACCGGCAGAAACCGGGCCGATCCGACTGCGCTAAGCGCTCAGTTCGACGAGCCTCAAAGCACCCTGTACGGCCGCAGCCCCACCGTCACAGCCAACGGCAAGCCGCAGTCGCGTCGTCAGCAGCAGCAGCGACTGCCGCAGATGCCGTCCATGATGCAGCAAGAGGCAGCTGAGTTCTGCCGTCAGCAGCAGCTACCTCAGCAGCACCAGCGCGTTGGCAAGATGACGACTGAATACCAGCCAACAGTCTTCTCATCAAGCACAAAGTTGAACTCCAGCATCCCGATGCTCTCGTCTGGGGATCAGGGCCCAGATCCCAGCTTCTCTGAGCCTCAGCCTCAGCACCAGCAGCACCACACCAACAGTAGTAACGATTTCCAGCAGGTGGTGGTCAGCCGGCTGAACCTGATGCTGGAGCTGGTCGGCTGTGGCCAGTGCGAGTCGTGCCAGTGCTCCCAGGCCAGCCAACAGTCATCCTGCCTGGCTCCCGCTGGCTCGATGCATCACCAGGTGACAACGGAGCCGCATCAGGCTCAGCAGGTGATTCGCGCCTCCCTGCCAGGCTGCCTTGGCGGCGGCAGGCCGCTGATGCCGATTTCGGTAGCGCCTGGACGTCGCTCAGGACGTCGCGTGCGGGAGCAACTGTAGCTCCTGAGACTTCTTTCCCTGCAGAGTTTCCCAACAGAAGAGAGGCGACCATAGCAGCCTCTCTGGCATACAGTAGCAGCTTTTGAATGCCTTTGCACTCGGTTTCTCCTCAGTTTTTACTGTCGATCACCCACTCGTATTTTTCATGCAGTAGAGTGTCCAGTGTCTGTGCAATGCTAACCTCCTTGATGTCGCTGCAGTGACACAAGATGTGAGGCCATGCGCCTCTCAGAAATGTATTTTACATTTAATCACCGATAAATAAATAAATAAGAAGTCCCAGATTATTTTGTAGTTTTTGATTTTTCATACAGAGCTAAAAATCATTCTGATTAATTTATTCATTTACACGTCATCTTCAAAAGTAAAATAAGATGGTTCTGAAATCCATTTTAGCAGTCTTCTTTGGTCTCATCTAATGACATTTACCGAGGGAAGTGTGCAAGGACTACGGACCAGGATGCAGATATTTTAAGGCAATGGGTTCGCTGCAGAAGGTCTGGATAAGAGAGCAACTCAAACTGAATTCCAGAAAAATGATGTTTGAGAACCCAGCCCAAAAAGGCATTATGTTGAAAGTTATAGAATCGATCTACTCATAAACGTCAGAGTAAAGTGATAATAATTCGAATCCAATGAGAGGTTTTCAGACGTGGATTGTTTTGCAGAAAAAGAGTTCAATCAGTTGCCCCGTGTTGCTACAACGTTGCTTCATCTCAAAATAATTTAAATTGTATACATGTATGTCGGTTATTGGAAATCTTATAATTAAACATAAACTGCTTACAGTAGTGTGTTAAGCACCGAAAAATCCAAATTGGTTGTTAAACTTAAACGATTCGAAACGAGAATCGTATAATCAGAAATATTATAAAAATGGGTTATTTGTCAATAAGCAGGCCATTAGTTGCGCTCAAGCCCGTCAGTTGTCGGCAACCCCTGGCCTCAGCGGATCTCGAGCATTCAACGCGTCTTCCAATGCTTTGTAGTTGTCCGTCTCCGTTGAGAACGGGTTTCCCTGCGGCGTGAAAATAAACAATCTGACGCTAACGCTAAGTTGCCTCTTTCACTACTGCATTTACATCAGGGGTCGGCAACCTTTGTTACCTCAAGGGCCAGACACGCTCGTATAGAACCCAGCGCACGACTGTGGGCCAGAGGAGAGGAGAGAGAGGAGGCGAGAATAAAGGAGATATAGCCGAGTGGAGAGGAGAAGGGAGAGAAGAGAAGATGAGGTAGAGGAGCGAAGTTTCATGTACATGTAGTATGCTCCGTAGAACGCACAGTGCTGAATGGGGTTTCGACATAGACTATTTGATGGAGGAAATCAGATCTGTCTTAGTCATCTACCAGCCCGTATTCAGTTCATCTGGCCTCATCTCTGTTTACTCTGTTCCCTCCTCCCTCTCGCTGCCTTCTGATTGGCTCTTCATTGAACTCTGCAACACCGTGGTACAAACCACAGTTGGTATTATAATGGACCGAACAATCGTGTTTTTTAACTGTTTTTCTCGAACGGACAAAGGAAAATACCGCGCAGGGTCCGAATTCTCACCTGCAGCATGAGCTTCAGCATGCCAGTTCCGTGCACTTTCTGCTTAGCCATGTAAGCCGCCTGGTATTTAATAGCCGTTTTCCATTCGTCAACGCCACGATCCGTGATCTGATTGCCTACGAGGTTTAGTGGTCACAACGGCTTTAACAATATTGTTTAGTTATAATAAGTAAACAAGAAAATAAAATTTTTGTTGATCTTGTAAAAGTTGTGCACGATTGTACATTGATTGATTTGGGCAGCATTCAAGAGTCGTTCAGTACAAAAGTACAATAATTTCAGTACAAAAGTACAATAAGTTCAGTACAAAAGTACAATAAGTTCAGTACAATAAGTACAATAAGTTCAGTACAATAAGTACAATAAGTTCAGTACAAAAGTACAATAAGTTCAGTACAAAAGTACAATAAGTTCAGTACAATAAGTACAATAAGTTCAGTACAAAAGTACAATAAGTTCAGTACAATAAGTACAATAAGTTCAGTACAATAAGTACAATAAGTTCAGTACAAAAGTACAATAAGTTCAGTACAATAAGTACAATAAGTTCAGTACAATAAGTACAATAAGTTCAGTACAAAAGTACAATAAGTTCAGTACAATAAGTACAATAAGTTCAGTACAAAAGTACAATAAGTTCAGTACAAAAGTACAATAAGTTCAGTACAATAAGTACAATAAGTTCAGTACAAAAGTACAATAAGTTCAGTACAATAAGTACAATAAGTTCAGTACAATAAGTACAATAAGTTCAGTACAATAAGTACAATAAGTTCAGTACAAAAGTACAATAAGTTCAGTACAATAAGTACAATAAGTTCAGTACAAAAGTACAATAAGTTCAGTACAAAAGTACAATAAGTTCAGTACAAAAGTACAATAAGTTCAGTACAATAAGTTCAGTACAATAAGTACAATAAGTTCAGTACAATAAGTACAATAAGTTCAGTACAATAAGTTCAGTACAATAAGTACAATAAGTTCAGTACAATAAGTACAATAAGTTCAGTACAAAAGTACAATAAGTTCAGTACAAAAGTACAATAAGTTCAGTACAATAAGTACAATAAGTTCAGTACAAAAGTACAATAAGTTCAGTACAAAAGTACAATAAGTTCAGTACAATAAGAGACATTGTGAACAAAACTTTTGAACACCCTTGAAGTTATTTTTTGAACTAAAACTTTGATTTAAAATAATGTTTAGAAATATTTTTTAAACGGTTTGAAAAGTTGTTTAACTTTGTTTTATTTTGGCGTAAATTTGAACGAATCTTGAAGATTGCCATCGAGAGTGAGGTGGGAGACTTTTTATTAGCGATAGAAAATACACTTAAGGCCTTACTGAGATACCTCGTGGTTACAGCACATGTGAAACGCTGAATTTTTTTAATAGCTACACGTAGTTAACATTGGAGCAGTGAATATCGCAACATATCGCAAGCTTTGATTGCTCAGTGAATGGAGGAAGCTGGGAATTACGTTATCGAAATAATCTGGTCACTTATTCCGGCATCTTTCCTGGTGAAAATATAAATAATAAATTTCAAGTATTAGGATTTTTTTACGAAAAGAACATTTTTCAATTTTCATCTATCTGTTGTACGAGCTAAAAATAAAAAAAATTCCAGAGAAGCAATAAATGCAATTAAATGTAGAAAAGTTCGCAGTTGGAACTCACGGGACAGGTTCAGCAGTGCCAGGGCGTAGTTCCCGGGCACCAGCAGGTGACCAGGCGCGTAGCTGGCGTCGGCACGTTCCAGCAGCGGGTGCTCCGAGTCGAAGTGGACCTCGACTTGCTGTGAAGGGTTGAGGACGTGACTGCATCATTGTTAGAATCTTAGATGTTAGACATAGGACACATCTAGGCAGCGTCCATCCATCTATTTTTTATATTAGAGTCAGAGGGCTGTCTGCATCTTACTGCACTTTGAGCGATGTCCATTCCGCCGACTCCCCTGAGCAGGCACACAAGCGCGCGGATACGTACGCAGTCATTCGCACAGGCTCACACTTACACAGGAGTGTACACAGCGAAATGTACACTTCACTGTGCCTTGGGACCCTCAAGGTCGTTAATTGCACGAGCAGAGCCAAGCCGAGATTCCAATTTAGCCTCAAATTAGTGTGACTGCACTTGGAATCGAGCCTGGGCCGCTGGCACACCAGAGCGCCGCGCTAGCCTACTAGACTATGACCCCCCTGCGTCCATCCTTCTTAGTTTTCAGTTTTTAGCAGACAGTAGCTCACCTTCTTCTGAGCTTCTAAATTCCAAAGTTTGTTTCACAAGTTCATCAAAACATTTTCAAACACATATCATTAGAAAGAAGTTCTCAAAGATTTGCTCTGTGGCGCTCTGCTATACGGCTCGTAAATAATGTTTTGCTCATACAGAATTGCACAAACAGATAGGAAAATATGAAACTTGTTGGAAACTTTGCTTGACCGCCGATCTCCGGTCCAACAAGCACCAGAGCAGTTCTAAGAAATTAAGAACTCCATACTAAAGTGCAATCTGACCTCCGGTTCCGGCTGAGGCGTTGACACCTTGACCCTGGCGCCGCGACCTTTGCCGGACTTGGCGCCCGCCTTGGCGTCCTTCTCGCTGGCCTGAGCAGCTGTGGGAATTATGTCAGAGCCAGTTTTCACCATCCAACTCACTGAAGGCTAAACGGCTGAGCCTCAACTCACCTTTGCCCTTCGCTTTTGGGTCCTCCTTGGATGCCGCTTTTCCCTTTGCTTTATCGTCCGGTTTGGCCTTCTCGTCCTATTAGGAGCAGTTTTTACAGGGCAGGGTCATCTTCGGCTTCTGTCTTCTTGTTCCCGGTTCACATCCCACCTTTCTTTCTCTGCTGATTTGCAACCTGTCAACTTCCTCTTAATGTCTCTCCACACCCTCTCCCCTGTCTCTTACCCACCCTCTCCCCTGTCCCTCACCACCCTCTCCCCTGTCTCTCACCACCCTCTCCCCTGTCCCTCACCACCCTCTCCCCTGTCTCTTACCCACCCTCTCCCCTGTCCCTCACCACCCTCTCCCCTGTCTCTCACCACCCTCTCCCCTGTCCCTCACCACCTCTTCTCTGTCTCTCCCCACCCTCTCCCTGTCTCTCACCACCCTCTCCCCTGTCCCTCACCACCCTCTCCCCTGTCTCTTACCCACCCTCTCCCCTGTCCCTCACCACCCTCTCCCCTGTCCCTCACCACCATCTCCCCTGTCTCTTACCCACTCTCTCCCCTGTCTCTCACCACCCTCTCCCCTGTCTCTCACCACCCTCTCCCTGTCTCTCACCACCCTCTCCCCTGTATCTCACCACCCTCTCCCCTGTCTCTCACCACCCTCTCCCTGTCTCTCCCCACCCTCTCCCCTGTCTCTCACCACCCTCTCCCCTGTCCCTCACCACCCTCTCCCTGTCTCTTACCCACCCTCTCCCCTGTCTCTCACCACCCTCTCCCCTGTCCCTCACCACCCTCTCCCTGTCTCTTACCCACCCTCTCCCCTGTCCCTCACCACCCTCTCCCCTGTCTCTCCCCACCCTCTCCTTTGTCTCTCCCCACCCTCTCCCTGTCACTTACCCACCCTCTCCCCTGTCCCTCACCACCATCTCCCCTGTCTCTTACCCACTCTCTCCCCTGTCTCTCACCACCCTCTCCCCTGTATCTCACCACCCTCTCCCCTGTCTCTCACCACCCTCTCCCCTGTCCCTCAACACCCTCTCCCTGTCTCTTACCCACCCTCTCCCCTGTCCCTTACCACCCTCTCCCCTGTCTCTCCCCACCCTCTCCCCTGTCCCTCACCACCCTCTCCCCTGTCTCTCACCACCCTCTCCCTGTCTCTCACCCCTCTCCCCTGTCTCTTCCCACCCTCTCCCTGTCTCTTACCCACCCTCTCCCCTGTCCCTTACCACCCTCTCCCCTGTCTCTCACCACCCTCTCCTTTGTCTCTCACCACCCTCTCCTTTGTCTCTCACCACCCTCTCCTTTGTCTCTCACCACCCTCTCCCCTGTCTCTCACCACCCTCTCCCCTGTCTCTCACCACCCTCTCCCCTGTCTCTCACCACCCTCTCCCTGTCTCTCCCCACCCTCTCCCCTGTCTCTTACCCACCCTCTCCCCTGTCCCTTACCACCCTCTCCCCTGTCTCTCACCACCCTCTCCCTGTCTCTTACCCACCCTCTCCCCTGTCTCTCACCACCCTCTCCCCTGTCTCTCACCACCCTCTCCCTGTCTCTCCCCACCCTCTCCCCTGTCTCTCACCACCCTCTCCCTGTCTCTCCCCACCCTCTCCCTGTCTCTCACCACCCTCTCCCCTGTCCCTCACCACCCTCTCCCCTGTCCCTCACCACCCTCTCCCCTGTCTCTCACCACCCTCTCCCCTGTCTCTCACCACCCTCTCCTTTGTCTCTCACCACCCCTCCCCTGTCTCTCATTACCCTTTCCCCTTTCAAAACACAATCTCCATAGCATGCTTCTTATTACCCCTATTCTTACCACTTCATCCTCTCTTGTACCTGTATCTCTCACCCACCTGCATATCCCAAAATTTGTACCAAAATCACCAACTTGACTCCTATTTCTCCCCTACAAGCTCAAGGCTCACCTTTTTCCCTTTGCCGCCAGTCTTGGCGGCAGCTGCGGCAGACTTCTTATCCTTATCTTTGTCGATGCTGCGAACGCTGCCCGGCCTGTCCGCTCCCTTGCGGCTTGGCGGCGGCTGCGGGAAGGCGTGTTTTTATTATTCAGCTTTTTAATGTGCGTTTCTCAAGACTACTACTGATAGTAACAAATGCAGACTTCTCAATATGACGCGAATTTTATAAAATGTCCAAAATATCGCGTGTTTTAACCTTAGCTTAAAACTAAAAATCAAACAGTAAAACATCTTATTTTAATCATTTAAACAAAAGGGAGCACAAAGTCACAGCAAAAAGCGCAAGAACTCTTAAAAAATGTTGTTAATCATGCAAGACAATATTTAAAATAGCGGTTGTGTACTCTAGTAGGTGTCTGTACGAAAATTTTCACTTGTGTGGCAAAATTACCGAGGGCTAATTTTGCTAATCTTTAGGATTACCGAGGGCTAATCTTGCTAATATTTAGGATTACTGAGGGATAATCTTTCTAATTTTCTGGATTACCGAGGGCTAATCTTGCTAATCTTTAGGATTACCGAGGGCTAATCTTGCTAATCTTTAGGATTACCGAGGGCTAATCTTGCTAATCTTTAGGATTACGGAGGGCTAATCTTCCTTATCTTTAGGATTACCGAGGGCTAATCTTGCTTATCTTTAGGATTACCGAGGGATAAACAAGTGCTTTATCAACATCACCGATTCAAAAAAGTACTATTTCAAAAATACATGGACAGTTTGGAGTCATACTGCGAGCGATATGCTGGTTGCTTTGGCTTAATTAGAGAACACTGCACTGCATGCGAGCTTCTGCATTTCAATACAAGTAGAAATTAATAAAAATTAATGCAAATATTAAACTCATTCATCAGTTATTAATTGTTGCAGAGCGAATAACCGTTGGCGTCAGTTCACACACACACAGAATGCATAGAGATGGGCAAGCTAAGCAAATCTTGAGTACCGTTGCGTGAGACGAATCTGGGCGACTCTGACGGCTCTCCCTGTCTGGCTAAAAGTTGTGGCGGAAGAAAAAAAAGAAAGGAAAATTTTATGATCAGATTTGAGTTAAGGCTGGATGAAAACAGTATACTCTAAAAGCGTTAAAGTGGCTATTGCTTTGTCTAAACTGAACATGGTGGCTTTACAATTGCTCGTTAGCCTGCATTGGCTATTTTTGTTAAAATATTTGATTGTTTGCTGCGTCTGAATGGCTGAGACATCTGATTGATTGTGGCGTCTGATTGGCTGAGTCATTTGATTGGTTGTGGTGTCTGATTGGCTGGGACATTTGATTGGTTGCGGCGTCTGGTTGGCTGAGACATTTGATTGGTTGTGGTGTCTGATTGACTGGGACATTTGATTGGTTGCGGCGTCTGGTTGGCTGAGACATTTGATTGGTTGTGGTGTCTGATTGGCTGAGACATTTGATTGATTGTGGCGTCTGATTGGCTGAGACATTTGATTGGTTGTGGCGTCTGATTGGCTGTAAAAATTGATTGGTTGTGGTGTCTGATTGGCTGAGACATTTAATTAGTTTTGGTGTCTGATTGGCTGAGACATTTGACTAGTTGTGGTGTCTGATTGGCTGAGACATTTGATTAGTTGCGGTGTCTGATTGGCAGAGACATTTGATTGATTGTGGCGTCTGATTGGCTGAGACATTTGATTGGTTGTGGTGTCTGATTGGCTGAGACATTTGATTGATTGTGGTGTCTGATTGGCTGAGACATTTGATTGGTTGTGGTGTCTGATTGGCTGAGACATTTGATTGGTTGTGGTGTCTGATTGACTGGGACATTTGATTGGTTGCGGCGTCTGGTTGGCTGAGACATTTGATTAGTTGTGGCAGCTGATTGGCTGCGGTTTCTGATTAGTTGGTTGCTATCAGTTCGTACAGTTTAAAATTAAATTATTTTTTTCGCATATCATTTAGACTGAATATTTTCTAGGGAAGAATGAATTACAAAGCATATTAGTGCCCATAAAATGAACTATTAGTGCAAAAGTTGCCCAAAAAACTTACGGATACAACACATACAGTATAGAACTCGATGTGCAGAAAAACAAATTTTATTCAAGTCAGTTGTGCTCACAAGGAAGTCATGAAAGATAATTACTCAAATTGAAATACGATTATTTTTCACGAATTCAATCTCCATGTTTCACTTACGGTTGTGGCCGCCTGCTTGTCGAGAATCAGCAAGCAATGCAGAAAAAGGCATTTGGTTAGAGATGGGGTTGGTTGCTAGGCTACTTGGTTTTAATAAAGTTACGGAGAGGCGCATCTGTGTGGACCAGTTTTGTTAATGAAAATCAAAATTCATTCAAGTTATTAATAATATTCTGTGACGGCAACTTCAGAAATATCAGCGTTAAATTAAAATATTTTTTTACTTTTGTTTTGAAAAGTTACTCCTGAGAAAACTGGTCCACGCAGGCGGCGGTGCGTCCGGAACTATTTTGAAAATGCGCAATAAAAAGTGAGTTTTGTCCGAAACACAACCGACAAGGCTTGAGCACTGCTCCTGTTTCTTTGCTCAAATTCAATAGCCACATGGTAAAGAATCTTCATCAAACCAAATGTGTCTCAGAGATAGCGATGGAACTATAGCACCGGGTGTTTAAACCATAGCAACGGGTCTTCAAACCGTAGCAACGAGATTTCGAATCATAGCAACGGGTGTTTAAACCATAGCAACAGGTCTTCAAACCATAGCAATGGGTCTTCAAACCATAGCAACGGGTGCTCAAACCATAGCAACGGGTCTTCAAACTATAGCACCGGGTGTTTAAACCATAGCAACGAGTGTTCAAACCACAGCAACGGGTCTTCAAACTATAGCAACGGGTGTTTAAACCATAGCAACGAGTGTTCAAACCATAGCAGCGGGTCTTCAAACCGTAGCAACGAGATTTCGAATCATAGCAACGGGTGTTTAAACCATAGCAACGGGTCTTCAAACCATAGCAACGGGTGTTATAACCATAGCAATGGGTGTTCAAACCATAGAAACGGTCTTAAAACCATAGCAACGGGTGTTCAAACCATAGCAACGGGTGTTTAAACCATAGCAACGGGTGTTTAAACCATAGCAACGGGTGTTCAAACCATAGCAACGGGTGTTTCAAAACAGCAATCAAAGGTTTAGCAATGTGGCCAGTAAATTATTTTAAATGTTGGTTTGTTTATCTAGTCTTTCGGGGTTTCGGACAAATCACTTGTCAGAAGCCTGGGGAGGTCGGTGAACTTACAACACGCAGATGAGAGGAGGCGGTGCCGCCGGTGTGGTTGTGGCTATGGTTATTACTATGGTTTGTGTTATGCGTAGCTGTAGATGCAGTTAAACCAGCGTTGTTTCCATGGTTACCAGCGCCGCTATTAGGCGCCAATTCATTAACAGCTGAACTCACGCTGGTGCCGGAGCGGAAGTCAACGGACATCAGGCGGCGGCGCTGCACAGTTTCTTCGTGGGTGAGGAAGAACCGGGAACACACCTGGGCCAAGGCGATCGCCGACCGGTCCGTCAGGCGGTTGTTGCTCAGCGACAGGTGCAGCAGGGTCCGGTTGGTGCGCAGAGACTGGAATGGGTGAACAGGTGTTTCAGTATTTGCACCTTTAAGCTTAAGCATGCTGGGAACGCGGGAAAGGATCTGGCATATCGGGAAGGATCTGGCATATCGGGAAAGGATCTGGCATATCGGGAAGGATCTGGCATATCGGGAAAGGATCTGGCATATCGGGAAAGGATCTGGCATATCGGGAAGGATTTGGCATATCGGGAAAGGATCTGGCATATCGGGAAAGGATCTGGCATATCGGGAAAGGATCTGGCATATCGGGAAAGGATCTGGCATGTCGGGAAAGGATCTGGTACCTTAACCAGCGAATCCACCCCAGCATCGCCGATGCAGTTCGAGGACAGGTCGAGTGACACCAGCTTCGACGGCGTCTCGCGCAGCCCGTCCAGCTGGATGGCCATCGCTGAGACGGCCTTGTCGCTAAGTTGATTGAAGCGCAGACGCAGCTTTGTGAGGCTTTGTGGCGGTTGGAATATTTTGCGGGTTAACACTGTCATACAGAGAAAGTAGAGACTTGTATGTTGCTTGGGAAACTGGCAGGCACTTACTTGCTCTCAACTCGAATCAGCTCCGCGTAGACTTCTTCATCTGCCACGGGTCCGTTTGACTCCAGAGACAGAGAGCGCAGGGCTGGCAGGCGTCCCAATAGCTTAGCCAGGGTGTCAACAATGCTGGCATCGGCCGCCACTCGCCAAAGGCTGATGATAGTCAAGGGAGCTTGGAAAGTAAGTTGCCTTCACAGCTCGATTAAAGCAGAGGCGTCTCCATGGATTTTATAGTGGGGGGGGGGACAAAGCCAAGAAATCAACATGTACATGACTAAATTTTGGCACTCATTTTAGCGCCGCAGGCACTCATTTTGGCGCCGCATGCACTCATTTTAGCGCCGCAAGCACTCATTTTGGCGCCGCAGGTACTCATTTTAGCGCCGCAGACACTCATTTTAGCGCCGCAGGCACTCATTTTGGCGCCGCAGGTACTCATTTTAGCGCCGCAAGCACTCATTTTGGCGCCGCAGGTACTCATTTTAGCGCCGCAGACACTCATTTTAGCGCCGCAGGCACTCATTTTGGCGCCGCAGGCACTCATTTTGGCGCCGCAGGCACTCATTTTGGCGCCGCAGGCACTCATTTTGGCGCCGCAGACACTCATTTTAGCGCCGCATGCACTCATTTCAGCGCCGCAGGCACTCATTTTGGCGCCGCAGACACTCATTTTAGCGCCGCATGCACTCATTTTAGCGCCGCAGGCACTCATTTTAGCGCCGCATGCACTCATTTCAGCGCCGCAGGCACTCATTTTAGCGCCGCAGGCACTCATTTTAGCGCCGCAGGCACTCATTTTGGCGCCGCAGGTACTCATTTTAGCGCCGCAGGCACTCATTTCAGCGCCGCAGGCACTCATTTTGGCGCCGCAGGCACTCATTTTAGCGCCGCAGACACTCATTTTAGCGCCGCATGCACTCATTTCAGCGCCGCAGGCACTCATTTTGGCGCCGCAGGCACTCATTTTAGCTCCACAGGCACTCATTTTGGCGCCGCAGGCACTCATTTTAGCTCCACAGGCACTCATTTTGGCGCCGCAGGCGCTCATTTTGGCGCCGCAGGCACTCATTTTGGCCCCGATGGCGCTATATTTTGGCGCCCTGAAGAAAAGTTATTGATTACCACGACTCACAAGGTGGGGTGGGGGGGACAAAGCATTGTCATGTCCCCCCCAGAGCTTTTACTACTGGGGGGGGACATGTCCCCCTGTCCTCCCCCGGTGGCGACGCGCCTGGAAGCTTCCTTGCTGATGTTCATGGGAAGTACATGCATGTTTCTCAAAAGCTGTGAGGACCCCAGACACCCTCAGCTAAATACGCATTTGGCTTTGCACTGGGACTGGCTATCCGCATGCACAAAATGATCCGCTTGCTTACTTTATGCTGTGCAGCTTCTGAAGCTTCTCAAAGCAGCGGCCCAGCGTCAGCAGCATCGGTGCCTGCAGTTTCCAATCTTTGATGAAGACCTCCGTGACGCTGTCCTGCCTGTCCGGGTGGTCCATCTCGACCTGAATACACGGCTTCATCAGCTCCAGGTGGCTTTTCACAGAAAATGTCTTCGGCTTGAACCCGAGTAGCTCCATCACGGCTGCACAGGGAGTAAGTTAATGGTAAATACCATAGTTAATTATTGCTAAATAAATCCTGATTTTCAATCATATTTTACCACAGGAGACTTGCGATTCTAGGAAACTTGGTTAGTACGAGTAATAAAGGGGTTTGCAGATGAAACTATACGAGTAATGCACGAGTTTTGTTAATTGAATCGCGCATGATCTTACCATGGACAGCTAAAGTATAAGGATGTTCTCAATAAACTCGGGTTTTTTGAGAGGATAGTAGCGTCCTTGTACTCCAGTTGTCCATGAATATTACACGCGGTTGTTTTAGTAAAATTGTCAGTTTTAACTTTCACAAGCTCTACCAACAGTTTAGGAAACGTTTGGGTTTAAAAAACTAATCAAGGTCTCATCGTCAAAATGCGATTTACATGTAATAGCTTTTACCCCAATCGTCAAGTGCGAGTCTCCGCTCTTCATCGGACAAGACAGAGTCTGGGAACCAGGTGGTGAACTCGCGGGTAGAAATGAACTGATAATTGCTTCAACAGATTTCCAAGGTAAATTAACGCCTGTTTTACCTCCGACTGCAACTCATCGCATTGACAGTAAAACTACCAGGAGAAGGAGGAATGGAGAACCTCAAGAAAATGGACCTAATTTTTTTGTTGTGCACCTTCTGAAAAACAGAATTAAGTCGCCGTCGAGATCGAGAGCTTCTGGACCTTCAACACGTGGCCCCAGGTGCTATAGACACCCTATTACTAAGTTTTTCTGATCAGACCTCAAAAAAGAGCAAACCTTAATTGCAGGACATCCTCAACTAGTCTCTGAAGCATACAGTCGTCATCGAGAAACCGTCGGCACCTTCAACAGGTGACACCAGGTGACTATGGACATGCTTTATGAAAACTGCGGCAGTCCTAGGCTCTGAGCAGATCACCGCACTGCGCCACTTCTTACCTTTCTCTTCAGGCGACTCCTCCTCGGGCTCGACCATCTGCTGCTGCTGGGCGGCCTTCTTGTCTTCTTTGCCCTTCTTGCCTGCTGGCACCTGGGCGTGCTCGATCTGAATGATTTGTACGATTGGCCCGTCGTTTACCGTCTCTACATACAGTCCTCATTCTCTTCGACAGCAGTCAGTGTCATAACAATACTGCCATTCGATCCGAAACTAGTTAAGACTGCGGGAGCTGTTTATCCAACTGACCAAGGAACCCTCTAGAGCAGCTACAAGTCTAAGCCTAAGGCATTGCAGTCGGGGTAATTTGATTGGCCCATTTTTACAGAATTTTGGGTACAAAATCAAGTTAAAAGCTGTATTTTATTGACAGACTGCGCTGTATAGATTTAAAGCGATAAGCTTATAAAGCTGTTAGAGCGCTGGATTGTCTGAATAGAAACTTTTAATAGTGTCATAAGACTGGAATGAAGAAATTGCGCATCGCTTTTGTTGATGCAGACAGGAAAGGTGTACTTTTCAATGATTTTTCTATGGTAAAACCCGCATGCACACTGCATTAGCGTGATGAATAATGTCAGTAATGAAATAATAACAATTATAGTAAAAACGAGTGGAACTCCTCCTTCGGAGGAGAAAGGGGAAGAACTCCCATCACCGGAATTCCATTTCCTGGAATCCATCAGCTGAAATTCTATTATTTGAATCCCATCGTCCAAAGCCTTTCAAATACCTGCGCCCTGCGCTCTCATTTTTATCCTCTTCTTTCTCCTCACCAATTTCTCCTCTCCACTCTTTCATCTCTCTCATCTCTGATATTTCATCACTCTACTCTCTCCTCTCTCCCTTCTCTCGCTTTTCTTTCCTTTATTCCTTCTCCTCTCGCTTCTCTCTCCTCTCCACTCCCTTATTTATCTCTTCTCCTTCATCTTTCGTGTCTACTCTCTCCTGTCTCCTCTCTCCCCTCTTCTCTCCTCTCTCCTCTCTCATCTACTCTCTCATCTCTCTACTCTCTTATCTATCATCTTTCCTCTACCCTCTATCTCTTCTTTTTCTCCTATCTTTCTTCTCTCCTTTCTATCATCTCCTGTCTCTTCTCTTCTCTCTTTTCTCTCCTATCCATTCTGTCTTCTCTCCTCTCCTTTCTCCTCTCATATTCTCCCCTCTCTTCTCTAATTTCTAATCTCTTCTCTCTCTTATTTTCTCACTAATCTTCTTTCTCATCGCATCTCTCATCTCTCCTCTCTGCACTCTCATCTTTTTCCTCTTCTTTCTCCTCAATACTTTCTTCTCTTACCTCTCTCATCTCTGATCTTTTATCGCTCTCCTCTCTCGCCTCTCCTCTCGCTTCTCTCTCCTCTCTACCCTGTCATCTCAACTTCTCTATTTATTTCTTCTCCCTCGTCTTTCGTCTCTACTCTATGCTCTTCTATTTCCTCTGTACGCTTTTTATCCCCCTTCTCTTCTCTCCTCTCATCTCTCCTGTCTCCCTCTGCTATCTCATATCCCCTCTCTCATTTCCTCTCTCCTCTTCTCTTCTTTCTCCCTTTTCATTCTCGCCTTACTCCCCTCTTCTCTCTCATCTCTAATCTCTCCTCTCTCATATCTACTCTCTTTTCTATCATCTCTCTTCTCTTTTCTCTCTTCTCTGACTGAGTGAAGGTGCAAAGTCCATCGAAATCCTCTCCGTAAAACAGAAATACTTCTAAGTCCTCTTCTGACCAAGGAACCCTCTAGAGCAGCTACAAGTCCAAGCCTAAGGCATTGCAGTCGGGGTAATTTGATTGGCCCATTTTTACAGAATTTTGGGTACAAAATCAAGTTAAAAGCTGTATTTTATTGACAGACTGCGCTGTATAGATTTAAAGCGATAAGCTTATAAAGCTGTTAGAGCGCTGGATTGTCTGAATAGAAACTTTTAATAGTGCCATAAGACTGGAATGAAGAAATTGCGCATCGCTTTTGTTGATGCAGACAGGAAAGGTGTACTTTTCAATGATTTTTCTATGGTAAAACCCGCATGCACACTGCATTAGCGTGATGAATAATGTCAGTAATGAAATAATAACAATTATAGTAAAAATAAATTATTTTACCCACCCCAATCGGGCCAGATGTGCAACCGACAGCTCAGCCGCAGCTATCTAAAGGCTGCGTACGGCTGTTCAGTCCAAGGACTGGGGGGTCGCCACACACATCCTCAATTACCCCCAGCTAATGCTGGCACCCATTTTACAGCTGGGTGAACTGAAGCAATGCAGAGTTAAGTGTCTTGCTCAAGGACACAAATTGTTCCAGTGTGATCGAGAATCGAACCCCCGACCCTTCAGTCGTGAGTCCGACGCTCTAGCCACTGGGCTACAACCCCCTAGAAGTACATTTCCTAACAAGTTTACGCGGATTGATGACTCACCTTATCTGGCGAGGTGGGCCGCTTGGCTCTCAGCACCACCGCTGGCGGCCGGCAGATCTCGGCCTCTTTGCACAGTTCGGCAAAATCCGTTTGAAAATTGCCAGTGGGCTGGTAGGGCTCTGAAAAGTTTGAATGAAGAAATGACAAATTTCAAGAGCAATGACAAAATATTAAGTCTGAGGCGACTGACCAAAGACTGAAAGAATAAGAAGTACGAAGCCATCAAGCGCTCAAACTATGATGATGCACGTGACTTGCCTGGCTCCTTATCACCTGGCTCTTCGCTGCGCGCAGATTTACTATCACTTTTTCTGTTCCGGCCCATTTGCACCAGCTTTGCCGCGCTGAAATGAAGTGAAAAGCATTTGAAATACAGTAATAACACGTGCTTCAGACAGGAGATCACAAGGGGGGTCACAGGGGGGTCAATTGATCCCCACCAGAAGGCAAATTTTTAACTAAAGAGTGATACAAAGACGAGTTTTAAAGGGTGCTAAATTAAAATTACATTTTACCTGCTCTGGCTCCTAAACCCTTTCCTAGGATGAAAAATAGAAATACAAAATTAAAATAAAAAGTACTTTGGATAAAGTGACAATGATATGTTTATCTATAGAATGTCAGCTCAATGATTTTGAAAATAAAAACAAAGCACTGTATAATAATTTTAGACAAAGTAATTATATGGTTCGAACTAAATATTTTCAGTATTTTCAACTAAATTTAAGTCATGTCATTTTGAGATAGCACAATTCATTTAGTAGTTATATATTTATTTAAAAAATTCATAACTATTCATAACTGCATAACTATATAAATAATATAAAGGAAAACGGCTGGCATAAGTCATATTCAATATCCATTCAATTTATTATCTTATCTATTCAATATAATGTGCAATGAGCTCTTTAGTGCACTACATTTTCATTACTTTCAGTAACAACCTTGCGTATAAACAGTTTAGGGGAATAAAAAAATATGAATCAACTCTGCCGGATTTTTAATTTCATCACTTAATCTGCATGCTACTTAAAAATCAGTACAACTAAAATTTACAATTCCTACATACTCCAACATACAACTGCGAAAAAAATTTCAACTCGTTGTTGATTGACTCTAACAGTTACAAGCGAGCGATGTTAAGTCAGCAAAATAGTATAGTTTTATACACAATAAATGTAAAAAAAGTTATGAGTTTAAATCCAGTGGTGAAAATATCTCTTACAATATTTCTTACTACACGCATTTTATGCTATTGCCATTGGACGGCGTGAAACTGAATAAAATATCAAGTTAAAATTTTAATTTTAGTGTGCAACGAATTTTACCTTGACAATTACTTTAGTTAAACAAATGCTATAAGATAAGTGTGTCACTTTGCGAATCAATTAATATTTATGCCAAAGTAAAATTATGTAAATAATCAGTTTCTTTGCTCTATCTAACTATTTTTACTTCAGATTCATACTTAAATTTAGAGGAAGCAGCCCCATCAATTTTTGTCGTAAATCAGCCAGGACTCAATTTATAGTATTTATATTTTGCGGTGCGATTCAAAAGAATAATATTAGCATGATAAGTCTGTAGAAATTCTAAGTCTATCATTAATATATTTATAATATTTAATGAGAGCTTGTAACATGAATAGCATGTTACAGTACAGTTACATTCATACACGTATCTACATATGTACATGTACATGAAAGACTAAGGCTATTATAATTATATATTATATTAATTATTTTAATTATATTACAAAATATACCGCAGAAAGTTGTGCCTATATTACATGTATATGTATTTAGGCATTGTTGATTGCACGTAAACTAACTTCTGTAGTTACATGCAATGCAAAGTACGTGTAATAATTTTTGCATGTTCATGTACATGTACACTACACAACAACGCAGATCTCCATGCATGTACATTTACATGTAGAAATACAAGTATTACACACGTAGAATGTATACTTACTGCAGAATTACGATTTGATGCATAAGTTGGCACGGCACTTAAATGCAAATGATGTACATTTATGTGTCTAAATTTTGACATGCAGGACCATGCAGGATAAATTGCGCGTACCTTTTTGAATGCACTGTACATTAGCTCGTAATTTTCGATCTTCATTTAGCCATGCAATCACGACTTAAAAATATACAGTCTCGATTTTTTCCTTTGAGCGTGTTCCTGAGAATCCTTACCATTAGCTTTGATCCCTTCAAGTCATTTGATCAATGAAGCTTGCTGAGAATGCCGTGATGAAAGCCGTCCCCTGAGGCGATTCTTAAACTAAACCAAATTTTATAAGTTTAACGCTTACAATGCTCGTATCGTATTTGCAGTATACTGACTGCGCTTACTGAGATGCATCTGCATGTTTTGTTAAACTTAAAGCAATCTGTGAACTCGGCATTTTCCTTTTGTGTCTGAAAAAAATAACAGGGCTGTAGCCTATCATTAGCAATCAGCGGCAGTGGAACTAACTAGCTCTCAACCTATCCCTAAGATTATATAGAATTGTCTCGCTGAAAGCCACGATTTTTAACAAAATGTTAATTAGAGCGACTGTAAATGAGAGGGAAGCCGGAAAAAAGTGTCTCTAGCTGTCTCAGATGCTCCACGGCGCACTGCCTAGAAAAATGACAGCTTAACATTTTCAGTTTGAGAAGGCCAATCAGTCATTTTTTTGTCTTCTAGCAATCACATGATCATTTCCTGCCAATGAGGCTGCAGGCAGTCGCGCAGTGCGACCCAGATTAGGTGCAAGCAAACTGCAGATACGAGCTGCACAACAAGCTGCACTGGGAGCAACAGAAGCTGGGACAATCCCCTCGAGAGCTCTTTAAATCTCCTTCATCGTACCTATTTTAGTGACTGAGCCCAATATGCTGGGGGTGTGGAGAATACGGCATTCAGGCAGAGATTAATTCAAGGCAGCTCGGGTGCAGCACATGTTGCAGGAAGTCTTCTCTGCCCGGCTGTGGTTCGCCAATCCCACTCCATCTGCACCTCCCTGCCTCTCTTCCCTCTCTTCTCTTGTCGATTTTCATGCCCTCAGGTCTATCCCCCGACTACACTCTCTACTCCTATACGAGCGCGTTGTTAGGCCGTTGCCATGCGACTCTCTGGCAGATTTTTTAAAGTCGTTTCTTTCCCTCTTCTCAACTCGAGTAGGATTTGAGCACGGGTTCGAGAAATTGATGGGGACGCGCAGAGGAGCGAAAGGCATGACTGGCTGTGCTCGGCTAAGGAGGGGCCGCTGCGATTGGGAATGAGAGCGAGGCAGGAAGAGACGCCGGATTTCTTAGATGGACTCAGGGGAGAGAGGTGGGCCAGCCGGGACGGCAGATTAAAGGGCCAACTCTCTGCTGAACGCTCCCGGCATTGAGAAGCGAGGGCAAGTAATAAAAACCGGCTAAGACAAAGGTAGAGTCGTAGAGCGAGACCGAATCAACGGGATCGCAACACTGACCCAAGACACGATGGCACAGTCCGGTTCCCATGGCAACGAGTTTGACGAGCAGGCTCCTCTAACTACCATTGACGTGTATCGACACTTGTCCGTAGTGCGCCGACTCGAGCACCTTGTCGAGCTGATGCAACATCCAGACACTGGTGTCACCTTCAAAGCTCAGAAGGCGTTCCTGTCCACCGTGCCGGCCGCAGTCAGCGGCAGCGACCTCATCGGCTGGATTCGAGACCGCCTGACCACCGCTGGCGACGCCACCGAGGAAGCGGCGCACATTGCCCACCTCCTAGCTGTGTACGGCTATGTCTATCCGCTGGCCGAGGGCCACTCGCTGCTGGTGAAGGACGATTCGACCAGCCTGTACCGATTCCAGGCGCCCTACTTCTGGCTGTCCGTGTCCGGTAGGCCGGACAACGTTGACTACGCTATCTACCTGACAAAGCGAATGATTCGCAGCAAGCAGAAGAGCGGCTTCGAGGAGTACGAGAAGACGGCACTGACCAGACTGCAGAAGCTGCTGGCAGATCGGTGGCAGTTTATTGCGCTGCAGGCCGAGGAGGAACTCAAACTGGCCAGGGAGAGAAAGAAGAACGACCGAATGGTGCTGGAAATGCAGGTGATGCGGGTCTGGAATTGCCCGGTTCGATATTGGCTTAGCTAGCTGAAGTGTATGCTGTACAAGTTTGGTGTAAGTTTGTAATCCAGGTACATAATTCTCCTTTAGACCAATCAGTTTGCTTCAAACTTTCCACTCAGGAGCGAGCCTACTGGCGAGTGCACCGCCCGCCTCCCGGCTATATGAACCCGGTCGATCATCCGCTGCAGCGCCATTTTAACGACGTCCAGATGCAGCGTCGGATGGCCCGCGGGCGTGAGCAGCAGCAGCAGCAGCATGACCAGCACATGCAAAAGCGCAGGGAGAAGCAGCTCCAGCAGCAGGAGGCCGCCCTGCAGAGCACTGGCGCGCACTGCACCTCCAACAACATCGCGACGGCTATTCACAAGTCAATGGACATCATTGTGAGTTGCTACGAGTTGACTAAATCGTTCGACTGGTTTTTGAATGCTCCGGCATTTGCCGCTGAGGCAGCAGTTGCTGCAGCAGCGGCGGCGTCGTCTGCTGCTGCGGCTACCGGAACTTCGGGCAGCGAGGACCAGACTGGGACCCCGGCAGTGCAAGCCGGATCTCCCTGGCTGCAGGACGACCAAGCCGCATTCCACTCCTGCCAGGGCACGGGGGAGAGCGGCCTGACGCCAAGGCAGGTGAAACTATGGGGCACCAGTTTCGACTTTCTGCTGCGCGATCCGGCCGGCCGGGAGTACTTCAGGCACTTCCTGACCCGCGAGTTCAGCTCGGAGAACCTGCGCTTCTGGCTGGCCGTGCAGGACTACAAGTTCGGGCCAGTCAGCCAGCTGCACGCTCGCATGGAAAGCATCTTCGCCGAGTTCCTGGCCTCGGGCGCACCGTCCGAGATCAACATCGACTCCAGAACGATGACGGCCACGCAGCGGGGCATGCAGGAAGCCGGGCGATTCAGCTTCGAGGAGGCGCAGGAGCACATCTACATGCTGATGAAGAAGGACAGCTATCAGAGATTTCTCAGATCCGAGGACTACAAATGCCTTCTGCAGGCGTCTGCAGACAAACACGGACAGCAGCTGGCCAAGACGAAGAAGGCGGCGGCGGCGCACGCTTTCAGTTTCGTCAAGCGGCAGCAGGCAGGAGGCGGCGGCTCCAGCAGCAAGAACCGCACCGAGACTGTGAGCAGCACGGAGACCAGCAGCAGCAACGGCAACCGGCCGATGCGCAGCAACCCGGTAGTTGTGGTGCAGATGCAGCAGCAGCAGCAGGCCTCTATTTTGAAAAACGGTGGTGGAGCTTCCACTTCCTACAACTATGCTGACCGAGGCACCATCGATGAGGTCACGCCTTGGGAGGCCGGAGACAACCAGGTGACGCCGTGGGAGACGGCGGGCAATCCGGAGAATCCTGTGACTCCCTGGGAAACGGCCGCAATCCCAAGCAAT
The DNA here is from genome assembly GCA_002269645.1 of Macrostomum lignano. NCBI lineage: Eukaryota > Metazoa > Platyhelminthes > Macrostomidae > Macrostomum > Macrostomum lignano. The sequence goes on along the minus strand of NIVC01000001.1, from coordinate 469,099 downwards.
CCTTCATCCTCAAAGCTTCAGCATGAAAATCTGATGCAGAAGCAGGAACTTCAGCCAGATGATAATGTAACACCCTGGGAGAGCGCGGCAGTGGCCTCTAATGCTCCAGAGAATCTCGTGACTCCATGGGAGTCTGCGGCGGCTGGCAGTTCAAGTGCTGCTTTCCAAGCAGTCGTCACTGCGCCCGATAATCAGGTGACACCGTGGGAGACCGCCGACAACCCGGAGAATGCTGTCACGCCGTGGGAAAAGTCTGAGAATGCTGTTACCCCATGGGAATGAACTCAGGTTCTATGGAATCACCTGAACAGAGTCATCGAGAATTCGGCTCATTCCAAGAAAGCTTCATGTTAAATAATATCACACGATGCACTTAGAGACTTAAGCAACTCAAACCCGAGCAAATGAATTCCTACTAGCACGCTTAACAGACCTTTTTAACACTTTCCTTTCGTTTCTAAATTCTTTCCTTCTTTAAAGCAAATAGTTTTGCTGTAGTTCGAATAGTTTGAATTTGATTCTAGATTTTCAGAGCAAACACCTTTACGAGTAGTCAGAATCAGCTTGCTGAATTTTTTAAATTCTTTTTTTTATTTGCTTCCACTGTAGTCGATAGGTTGGAGCACAGCATCTCGCAAGCACAGTAGATATTTCTGCTCACGCAAATAAACGCTTGAGATCAAAGCACTGCCTACTAGCAGACTGCATTGTTGAACACTCGCGAGAAATACGAGAGTAGATCCAGCGTGTTTGGTGCTACAGTTGACTTCCCTTTCAATCTTTTCTGACGTTTTCTTGCTGTTACCGGAGCTAGATTTCCTAAATCCCAAAATTTATCGGGATTTATGGATTTCAATGTTCGGCCTGGGCATTTTGTCTATGGTCGAACTTAAGCGCAACGGTTAATACAAATCGGGCAAAATTATTTCATTTCGGTATGTCATTTAGTCTGTATTCCTGTGGCCCTAGAAACCATTTTAGGTGTGTCCTCCTCTTTTCTAGTCCCTCCCTTGACGAGCTGCTAATCTCCCTATCCTTAATCCTCCCATCAGTCTCCATTTCTCCCCACCCTCAGGCTTTAGGTTAGAACTCTGATCCTAAAAACACTACGAGCTAGAAGTGCGAACTCAATATAAAAAGTGGTCACTTCCACACATAGAATGCCGATCAGGTTCACCTCAAGATTGTTCCGCTATAGGCTGATTAAATTTTTTGACACGAAACGAACGCAAGATACGTGAAATAACGTTAAAAAGATATTGGAGGCATTTCTGTTATTAAATATAGTCATAGGTCCTACGTCTATATTCTGCATCGATTTGAGACATAGACAAAACTTTAATCAGCCTTGAGGAGTAGTCTTGAGGCGAAACCGCCATTCTAAATGTGTACAATCGAGCGAAAAAGTGACCACTTTATATATGACTGGCTCAGTCACGCCGACGCCCAGCAACAGGGGAGGCAAACTGATGCCACACAAAGGTTTCTTTTGATTTTAAAGCAGAATTGTCTGCGCAATAAGACCTTGCTTCAATCACGAACAGCAGGAATTGGGAGCTATAGCCAGTGCAATACAAGCCTTTAGTGATCCTGGGAATGTAACAGGTGGCCTGTAATGAGAGATGAGATGCGGGAGCCCGGGAAACAGGAGGCGTGAGACGTGCTCAAAAAGGAATCGGGCAGCCAGCTTTCATGGTGAATGCGAATACTTATAGGGAATGTCAATAGAAATTGTAAATGGTAGAAAATTGACGATTGTCCTACAGGAACTCTGTGATAATAAGCAAAACGTAACTATACTAGCAACTAAAAATTAACACTGTTATAAGCATTTATGCAAGAACATGCTCACGTCCCAACACCGTCATAAGCATTGCATTTTCTTCAAAACCCTGGCTGTGCTCCCTGACTCCCAAAGCACAACGTTCCAGCTTGTAACAAAAAAGTCCTGGCTTTTGAAGAATTATTGTACATAGTACAATCAATGTCGGCTTTGCTCCATAGTTGAGTTTTTTATTTATTTCCAGAGTGACATCTTTTTCCTCTTCACCTGTCAAGTTCCCGTCATGCAAAATAAAAAAATTAATCTCTAGTGGCAACTAGCGGCTGTCATTATCTCGTCAGCCTGAGCAATACCTGTACCAATGTTCTTTGCAGTTTACCAGTGTATCTGAATTATACCAACTAAACTGGTTAAACTGAGCCTCAACTGAAGGCATGAACTGGAGGGAACTCAACAAGCATGAACTCCAACTGAAGGTCCCCATTTTTTTAGTTAAAGGCTGTGTGCACCCTGGCGCACTTTAAGCGACTTTGTTGCACAACCGGCGAGAGGCATTACTGCCCATTCCACCGACTCCCCTGAGCAGGCACACAAGCGCGCGGGTACGTACGCAGTCATACTCACAGGCACACAGTCACACAGGAGTGTACAGCGGCCCTAACTTTATTTATCGTTAGGCAAGTACACTTCACTGTGCCTTGGGGGTTGGCACTTATGGGCGAGAGCCAAGCCGAGAATCCAATTCAGCCCCAAATTAATGTGACTGCACTTGGAATCGAGCCTGGGCCGCTGCCACATCAGAGCGCCGCGCCAGGCCACTGGGCTACGGCCCCCTAAAGGTCCCCATAATAGGTCCTCAACTGTACGAGTGAGCCACATTGAATGGTAAACCAACTGATGGGATCTGATAGATCTAAATTGGTTCTTACAATATCTTAAAAGGTTGGGGAGATGACGCACCTGAAGTAGTGTTGAGAGATTGGTCCTACCTGTACGAGTACCTAAATAGGCCTAGCTAGCTGGACCCAAATTGGACTAATTATTTTAACGAGCTCTGACAGATGAGGGAAATACAGGTACAACCAGCCTACCTGGTCATTTGCTGAAGCCTCTTGGCGGCTGTCGCCGCAGAGCCTGTGGACGTTGTAAATGCCATTGGCTTTTTATCTGACCGCTGTCCGATACAGTGACTGGTAGTTGATCCAAGTCCTGGTCAGAGACAGGGGATATTTCTAGGCAAAAATTCGGGGTATTTATGCCGGTTTGACTGTCAGCAGTGGAAAATGGAGGCGGAAGAGGCCGGAGCGAGCCAATTGTGTGAGCGAGGTACTCAGGCCGCTCTCCCTACTCGCTCTAGCCAAAAGCAGAAAGTGGAGTCTGTATCGATTTTTTGGCTGTAAAGCATGGCTGCTGCTGCTATTCTGCTCCTAAATTCACTCGCTTACACGAAAAGTTCCGCTGAACCTGCAGGTTCTCGTTTTTCATCTCCATTGCAGTGCTGAAATGGAGTTGTTTGCTCCCAAGAAATGTTCGCCCCCCCCCCCAGGCTTAAAAGCTGCTTGCTACAGAGCTGCTGGTGGGGTTCTAAAATTGGCATCAAATATTCCTAGTGATCTGTGATGCTGACTTTTACAATATACCAATATTGATGGGCTGCAGAGGGCAGAAATGAGCTATAACGCCGAGGCGCGTAGCGCCGAGGAGTGTTAGCTCGTTTCTGCCCGATGCGGCCCATCCATATTAGTGTTATAGTTAGCGGGCGTGAAACCGCGTTTCACGGGCCGCTGAGACTGTCTATGGTAAAATCCCATTTACTCCAATGCATTCAGTCGGTTTCACGGCCTGCTGGAAATGTCTATGGCAAAGTCAGAAGAAAGCGGCGTCAAGGGGGCGCTGAGCCCCCTTGCGGGGGTGTGGGGGCGGAGCCCCCACATTAGCACACCAGCACACAAGACAAAGAAAGAAATAATGAAATCGAAAAAATTGTCTATGGCCAAAACTCCTTATTTTGCGAATTGAAAAAATAGTAACTGATACTAAGAATTATTAAGCAGCATTAAGCTTTACTTTTAAAATATACAAGTTGTAGAAACATTAACTTCTTTGCTCGTAGCCGTGTTATGAATAAGAATACTGTCGCTTTCGGTAGATAGTGGAATTTCTGAGATGTCAAGGCTCGTAGGGGGATTGCTGAAATGCTTTGGCTCATGGGGAGTTGCTGAGATGCCAAGGATTAATTGGGAGTTGTTAGTAGGCCAATTATAATCAAAATGAGACTAAGAATTAGGGTTAAAGGGAGAAGGCTTTGAGCCTACCGGCATAGTTTATTTCAGGGCGTTCAGGGCTTGATTATTTTCTCCTTTAAGCGTCATTTTCCTTAAGAAGTTAACAATAGTTCACGAAAAACAAGATCAAAAGTTAGATTTTGTTTATTTAAAAAATTCCTTTCTTTGTCGCAGCTAACCACGGGGGGCGCAGAATGCTACTTTAAGTAGTCTATGTTTTGAAGCTGAATCAAAATCAAAACCTAAGAATATTCGGTCTTCAAAATGATGTTAATTCTTGCTCCAAAATGGTTTTAACATTTAAAGTTTGAAGATTTTTATGCATGCACTTATTCTACATGTACGTCAATACAAATAGTGCAGTAATGATGTATTCAATTGAATATTCATTGGCTATATACCTCTTCGGAGTAACACTGTCTGCACAATGAAGACAATGAGGCCCAACCCTTAGAAAGACGTACAGAAAAGTTTTGAAGTGCAGTCCGACCCCGCGAATATTCTCGTGGGTGTTTGTGCTTTTGCTTAATAAAGCTTCAGATTTGAGATGGTTGGTCGCCTGTCGCCTGTAGCTCCGGTAGAATCCATCTGTCTAACGTTTAAAAATAGCCATGACAGCAAAGCCTCCCGGACTTTATCGCGTTTGTCCATAAATATCAGTTTATATGCTAGCTTTAAGCACAAATACAGCAGTTTCGCAGCCTTTTACCTAGTGCGGAACGAAAGTACCGACCCACTCCGGTATGACCGAACCAAACTCGATCATCGCTGACTCTGACATCAGCTGCCCTATCTGTTACGAGGAGCAGAGAAGGCCAACAGCGCTAAACTGCCAGCATACATTTTGCCTCGAATGCCTTCAACGACTGCTGGAGAACCAAGGAGTTCTTCGATGTCCGACCTGCCGACATGTGACTCAGGTGCGGCCGGAGCAGCTGCCGCAGTGTCTGTCCATGGTCAGGCTGATCGAGGCTAATCGAGTTTTTAAAGCCAGAGAGATCTCCAACCAGCTGCCGAGCATCGAGGAGCTGCAGAGAACCCGACAGCAGTCGCAGGATGCGGCCCGAGAAGCCATGGAGAAGTCTGACCAAATCGAGCGCTGCCTGTCGGTCATCGAGTCGAAAATGAAGCAGGCGGTAGCGACTCAGCGGGAGCGACTTGACGCGTCAATCGGTGCACTGAAGCGGCATCACGAAGCTGTGGCGCAGTGGGCAGACGACATGGAGCAGCTGAAGCGGTCAGCGGAACAGGGCGTCACTGCCGGACGGGAACTGAGAGCCGCTCCGGTAGAGCCGACAGTGGAGAGCCTGGAGCTGTGCGCTGATGGCGAGGCGTTTGTTGCAAAACTGGCTACTGACTTAAATAAAAGAATTTCCCGTCTGCTCAAACCACTAGAGGGTTCACCTCGCGCTGACAGGACGAGGAGAAACCGAATACAAAATGTGTCAACTTTTGAGTTGCCACCTCTGGAGCCGATGTGAGCGAAAAAATGTGATGCATTAGATGTACTTTAGATGTAGGACGATGTTCGCAAATATGGTCTGGTCGATGCAATCTGATTTAAACTTATACAGTACAAATAGTCGACGAGCATTCTTGCAGACTAAGCCACTTGTAATTTCACCTAAATGATTCCATTCTACATTCGACAGAAGAGCTCCCCCTACAGTTCGAGAGAGGCAGCTAGAGGAGCGAGTTCAGAATCTTGAACGGCAACTTCAAATGGAGAGGCATCAAAGGCAGCTCGATACGCAGCAGGTCGAGTTTGAAAGGGAGCGTCAGCGAATCGAAAGATTAACGCAAGACCAGCGACAAACAGGTAGGACAGCAAGGAGTCATCTGCGGAATGCCGGCGAGCTTGGAGCTCAAACCGCATTTCAGGCACCGCATGTGGCCACTGATGGACCAAGTGCAGACGCAATCGAGTACTTTCAGCGGCAGCAGCAGCAGCGGCAGCAACAGCAGCAGCAGCGGCAGCAGCAAGGAGCAGCAAACGATCCGTCGCAGCCCCTACTTAGCGCCGCGTTTACACCGCGAAGGGGGGTCGCTCCCTCTGAGGGCAGTCGAAGAGCGTTACTCGGACACCACTTGAACCAGACGGGCAATGCTCGCCCGAAAGACCCTCCGGTGATTCAACCAATTTTATCGTCTCTATCACCCCCGGGTTCGAGAGGCACGTACACGGAGACCATGGATTTGCCCAAACAGAGTGTCAGAGGGATTCAGCCACTCACTTATAGACCACGAGCAAGCGAGCAACCCTCCAAGAATCCCAATTCGGGTGCTCGACCTCTGTCAACTGAAGCAAATTCTGCTTCCCTCTCGCAGGCGCCTCACAGAATGTTGAATCGCACGAAAACGCTGCCGCCCATAGCGATTCACACGGAGAAGCGTGGAAAAGAGGTGCTTGTAAACACCCGTCGAGGAACGCGACGGTAAATCACGATCGAAACGTCTTCGAATTGTAGCAGAATTTAATCAGACTGATCATTTAAAACATCCAGATTGGCCAGACCTGACACAAGACTCTTAAACAGTTTCTACTCTATGAAACCAATATGCAAAACAATTTACACACATTTACGGTCTCAGATGATTTTTACTGTAAACTTTCGAGTGCAAAAATTAAGGAAACTCGACGTAACAGTGACAAACGTTTTTTTATTCTTTTATGGATAATATAGCAAAGATTTACTAAAAAAGATCCATAAAAATATCTGCAATGAATTTTTTCATTCGGCTTATACTATTTAGAATTCGTTCTGTTTTAAGCTCAACGTTTTAACTAACTCTCCTTTCTTTTTTGTGCCCCGGACCCTGAGAGAATAGGATAAATGGGCCTTTTAATACTGTACACCATTGCTCAGTTTTGTACTGTATGTTGTAGCTTTGCTATCCAGATACCTCTTATGGCACGCTTAAAAATCTAGCCCATCTCAACGGAGTCTTGAGCTTTTCTTTTGTTCTACTATACTATAGCTTTCAAGGGGTCTCAGGCCCTTTTTAACTACTTGAGTAGAGGCCTCACTTTATAGCCCTCACTCGCTTTTTAGCTCTCTGTTTTCTATAATCCGGCCTTGAAAATGAATACTCTGCATTCCAAGAAAGATTTGTTTTTTTGCTGCTATCCTGTTTGCGAGTTTAAATAATAATTAACTGTCAGCTCATTTAGCTCATGTGCTGTACTAGAGTACATCCTTGATACTTTATTTATTAAATCTCGTTTAGAACAAGATTTTTGTTTTTGATGCCTCGCTGGCATCTACTTCAGTACATACATACGAGATGAGTTCTAAATTCGATTTTAAGATGATATCTGTTTTTTCATAACGAAAGACCCTAAACTCATGCACAAAGTTGTATGCTAGGCCCTGTCCCGAGGAGTCATCATTTGAGTCTTGCTTGGTGTTTGGAGAGGACCTCTTTTAGTGCCTCAGAACCTCAGTTATTTCCATGTTTAGCAACAACTACTATTAATCTTTCTCAAAGAATCCTTTACAAACTTCATTCTCAGCTACCAGGTGTTGTGTCTTAGACTTAGTCTCTTAGTTTTTCGAATGCCGCTTTCACACTTTGTAGGCTATTTTAACAAATGAGACACTATTTAAGTAGTGTAGCTACTGATTTAAGTAGTATAAATAGTTTTCTTTAAATATTCCATCGACTTTTATTGAACTCGTTATACACTATACATTATAGAGTAGAATGACAGCTTAAAAAATTTAATAGCAGCCATATAATACAATTTAATGTACTTTAACTGCCTGCTTATTCAAGTCCTTAAATATGCGACCCAATCTCATATTATTAATTTATCTGACAAAAGCTAAAATTGAAAATTTTCATGATACTGTAGTATATACTCTGGTATACAGTAGAAGGAATCTAAAAATTGTAATCTAGTTAGGGGTTTTAGTCTAGTTAGGGGTTGTAGTCTAGTTAGGGGTTGTAGTCTAGTTAGGGGTTGTAGTCTAGTTAGGGGTTGTAGTCTAGTTAGGGGTTGTAGTCTAGTTAGGGGTTTTGGCCTAGTGAGGGTTTGTAGTCTAGGGAGGGGTGTCGGCCTAGTGAGGGTTTGTAGTCTAGTGAGGGGTTTGGCCAAGTGAGGGTTTGTAGTCTAGTGAGGGGTTTTGGCCTAGTGAGGGTTTGTAGTCTAGTGAGGGTTTGTAGTCTAGTGAGGGTTTGTAGTCTAGTGAGGGTTTGTAGTCTAGTGAGGGTTGTGAGGGGGGTTCTAGCCCAGTGGTTAGAGCGATAGATTCACGACTTAAAGGTCGGGGGTTCGATTCCCGATCCCCACTGGAACAATTTGTGTCCTTGAGCAAGACACTTACCACTTCACTCTGCATCGCTTCAGTTCACCCATCTAGCCTGTAATATGCATTAGCTGGGGTAATTGAGGGTGTTTGTGGCGACCCCCCCCCCCCCAGTGCTTGGACTGAACAGCCGTACGCAGCCTTCAGATGCGCCGCGCAATAGCTGCGGCTGAGCTGTCGGTTGCACAAATTAATAATATTATAATTATTACACATTAAGTAATGTGTAAGTATAATGCATAAACTAAATTTTACTTGTAATTCTCCATTTGTACAGTCATTTTTTAAAGAGCCGTCTTTCATAGGTTTTAACGTAAAATGATAGCATCCTGCAGACTGTGAGAATAATATTGTGATAGAGACGGTAACTGAAGATACCATTGTTTAATTTAATTAACTATTGTTCTCCATGTATTTACCTCAACTAATTTCTGACTCAGGGTGCTTAGTGCCGCATAAAATACGTGCGAAGACTAAGGAGTACGGTGCAGAAAGTCGTGCATTCAGGATGTGACTGATTTGATTATTCAATTGCGTGTAGGGGGTACAAACGCACAAGTTACTTTAGGGGTTTAAGAAACTAGGGTCATTACCTAGGGGGCGATTAATGCTGCACGATTACATTGTTTAGCAATTTGACGATCATTATTCACATCTTTTATGCAGAGCAATATATTACTACAAACAATGCATTGTTTGTCATTGTTTGTAGGATCGTCAAGCAGCATAACAATGCAAAGAATCAGCGGTCGCAGCACGTGACAACGATTTGTCTATGGCTCGCGCATTATTATTTATCCATTGTAATAATAATTAAAATTGATGATTGTTGATTGTTGAAATCTGGTTAAAAACAAAAAATCGATGTCTTAAATGAGTACTGTCGAGCTCTAGTGCTCGTGGAGTAAAACGAGGTTTCAGTATCACGTCAGGACGCTCTAATAGTCTCTGTTGCTTGCTCGGCTCAGCAGTGGGCGCTGCTCACCAGGTGCACAAAAAACTCCAGTCGGTCGCGGGCCTCGCAGCCGCAGCGGTTGCATTTGAATGGGTTCTCAAAGCCGTGGTAGCCCATGTGCAGGTCGAACATCAGCGGCTCATTGAACGCGATGCCGCAGAAATGGCACTCGCAGCGTTGAACTATCGAAGGCTGACTGTGACTATCGCCGCCTCCTCCTGGCGGCTTTGCGGTCAAATCCAGCGGCACATGCAAAGGCAGGATCGGCCCGAGGAATGGCAACGGCGGCGGCGGGCACAGCGGCGGCAGCGGCGGTGGCGGCGGCAGCAGTGGCGGAGGCGGTGCTTGAGGTGGCGGCGGTGGAGGTGGCTGTGGCTGTTGGATCCTCCTGGCCGATGCAGAGTGGCTCTGGGCTCCGGGTTTCGGCAGACTGCCATCGGCATTCAGCACAGCTGCCGGACGGTGTCCGAAACGGCGCAGGTGCTGCTTGAGGGAGTGGCAGTACTTGGTGGCGTAGCTGCAGTGCAGGCAGCGGTACTGGTACACGTTCGTGTGCGACTTCATGTGCGAATTCAGCATAGACCGATTCACGCACTGGTAGTTGCACTTCGGACATTTGAATGGCTTTGAGCCCAGGTGATTGCGGATGTGATACTCGAGGTGATGCTTGTACTCGGTGACGAACGGGCAGCTGGGGCATTCGAGCTGCCTCTCCGACTTGATGTGACTGCGCGAGTGCTGCCAGAACTCAGACCTGTCGTCCGTCACGAAGCTGCACTGGCGGCAGCGGTGGAGCTTCTGGCGAGACGGCGCAGCCTTGCCCGAGTAACTGTCCGGTGGCACCTCCGAGTGGAAGTCCTTTAGGTGGCGCTTCAGCCGGCCGTCCGTGCGCGATTTGTAGTCACACGCCGGGCATTGGAACTCGTAGTGAGTGGCCATGTGCTCCTTGAAGGCCTCCTGAGTGGCGCCTGGGAGGTAAAGGAGGTGTTAAATGCTGCGTTTGAACGTGTGATGGCAGGGTTGGAAAGACGTGTGGAGCAGCTGAGATCGAACCACGTGACTGCTTTGAGTTGAGTGAGCTCTAGAGGAAAGCGTTGTGCAATCATGATAAATGGATTGAAACAAAGCGGATCTACTTCTGTTTAGTTTTGCATTGTGCGCCTCTCCTGCGGGCACCAATGAGTGAGGAAAGGGTTTTTTGTTGCAGAAAAATGGCTATTTTTTACTTTAAGACAAATACTGTATCAGTTAAAACAGTCGTCGAAAGGAAAATTCTGCTGCTAATTTTGCCGCACAAGACAGAGCAGTATTTCTGCTTTTCATTAAATAAAAATTGGCAAAAACAGAATTCAACCAGGCAATTAGCGAATTGAAATTTCCTTCAAGATGAGACCAGTCTCCTAGATTGAAGTGTTTTGTTTAAATGTATTCTGTTCCCACCTAGACCGGTGCTTCGCTTCTTGCAATGTTTGCTATGGAGAGCCGAGAAATTATACAAACAGAAAATAAATGCTAATACGCTTGACTCAATAGCTAATAGCTAATAGCTCTTATCCCCCAGCTTAAACCCTCCACCCGCGCCTTTCCACACTACCCCCACCCCGCGCCAATTTTTATTGTTTTTTTTGGAATTCCAGCCTAAAGCTGCCATGTACATTTCAGTGGACTGGCCAATGTACATTACTGCTGAACCAATTAGCAAGTTGTTTACTGCAAGCTTGGGCTTCTAAACTTACCAAAGTCATTTCAGCCACCTTTATTTTATAAAATAGCTTATGTATTCTTCTTTGCTACTGAACTGAAAGTAGAAAGCTGTTTTACTAAGTTATATATGCCTGAGTGGCCTATCTAGTTATTCTAGTATCTGTGGTGACAACACAGTTGTGCAGACAAAGACATACATCTGCAATTGTACAGAACTATGTTGCAGATATTTCTGGTGGCTAAAGACCACTAGCCCACTGGAATACAGAGAAAAAATGGTCGAGAAACTGTGATTTATTAGAAATGTGATTTCGGATACCTAACCAAATCTAACCAAATCTCACCAGCAAAGCTGCACAGGTGACAAAAGTATAACAGGTGACGATTGCCACTAACGACAGTCATGGCAGTTGCGGGAAGTTGCTTCTCTTCATTAAATTCTTCTTGGTCAGCTGAAGACTGCATTTCGTTAGCCATATAGGCGCAGTGAGATCCTTTATTATCCGCCCTGAAAGTTAAAGAGAGGATAAAGCGGTTCAATGCGACTTCGATCACACATGAAGAATCCCGTTTCTTATCGGGTTGGGAGCAATCTTTATTCGAAGATCGGATTTCAAACTAGCAAAGCAACTTCTGCTTCTTCAACCTGTTTTCTGTACCCCCGTCAGTATTGAGATCGGTCATTGAAATGTGTCTCTTGGGCTGCAGAGTCACAAAATCGACCTTTTTTCTCGTGCCCAAGGCTGTGGCCAGCGCTATCAGCAAGCAGAAGGAAACAGAAGGAATTCCAGTTGTCTTGCAAGCTTTCTTGATGGCTTGCGTATGAAATTTCACAAAGAGATGCTCAGAGTTTGAGGAATTGGCAAAACAAATCTAAAGCTGGTAAATGTTGGCAAACCGTGGGGGGGGGGGGGGGTCTTTTGTCTGCTTTTTGTTAGAGATTGAATTTCCTACAAAACTGAATGATCAATTGTGTGAGAAAAAACTTTTAAGCATGCATTTTACGCTATAGAATGCTTAAATACTCTTGTATTTTCTTCTTCTTTAAAGAAACAAACTTAAAATCATTTTCTTTGTGAGCATTGATGAACTCCCTTTGTTTTATACTGAAGTAGTCCCCATTTAAAAGGCCATCAGAGGTAGGGTTTTTAAAAATTATTCAATATGCTTGCCCCGGTTAACGGAGACATTGGAGTCTCACGTCGTTCTATTTAGGAAGCAGTATGGCTTGGAAATCTCATCTGTGATATGGTAGGAAGCAGTATGGCTTGGAAATCTCATCTGTGATATGGTAGGAAGCAGTATGGCTTGGAAATCTCATCTGTGATATGGTAGGAAGAAGTATGGCTTGGAAATCTCACCTGTGATATGGTAGGAAGCAGTATGGCTTGGAAATCTCACCTGTGATATGGTAGGAAGCAGTATTGCCTGAAAATCTCACCTGTGATATGGTAGGAAGCAGTATGGCTTGGAAATCTCACCTGTACGGACTTTGCGGCTTGAAAATTTTGCTTAAACTACCCAAACCTGGAACATGTATCAAAATAATTTAAAAATTCACGTGACTGCACTCACTATTGATGAAACCGACGTATAAAGTTTTGTCAATCATGTACTTACCGAATATTTTAGGATCGAATGATTCCTTGTGGCTGGCTGAAGGCAAAGTAATTTTTTCTGTCGTTAAAAAACTCTAAGGATTACTTGTAGTCCGGCAAAAATGGGAAGCCACCACGCAGAGTCCAGCCAATCGGGTGATGGTGCCCCAATCGAAAGCGGCCAATCAAAATTTAAGGCAAGAAGCCGGATGCGCTGGGATTTCTTAAGGCCTACTTCAGCCTACTGCTCACAATCTTCCAACGTCTGAACCTACTCTCAACCGGTGTCAAAAACGTTGCTACATGTACATGTAACTACATGTAAAGACCCTGATTTTGTTGTTTTCCAAATCAATGATGATGTAGACAGGGCTTTTACCTGGGAAGTGGTCGCGAGAAACGCCGCAAAAATCATAATTAATGCCATACGGTACTCATCAGTGTTATCGTGTTCAAGTATTTTGAAAAACTGAAGGGCTTACGAATTACCACAAATTAACTTCCAAACCTAACCTAACCTAAACCCTAACCCTATCCTAAAACCCAACCCTAACCAAAACATAGCCTAAACCCCATCTTAAACCCTAGTTCTTATACCCTTAAACCTCAAATCGTTAGTTTAGTTTCGTCAAGTAAGTCAAGAAACTAAAAATTCCAATTCATATTTTTAACGGTCAGATCTCAATTTCAGTTGGATACCTCCGTTTGCCAGCCGACGTTTTCGAGCCGACATTCTCCAGCCGACGTTTGCCAGCCGACATTTTCCAGCCGACGTTTGCCAGCCGACGTTTGCCAGCCGACGTTTGCCAGCCGACGTTTGCCAGCCTACGTTTGCCAGCCGACGTTTTCCAGCCGACATTCTCCAGCCGACGTTTGCCAGCCGACATTTTCCAGCCGACGTTTGCCAGCCGACATTTTCCAGCCGACATCTGCTGCCAGCCGACATTCTCCAGCCGACGTTTGCCAGCCGATGTTTGCCAGCCGACATTCTCCAGCCGACATTTGCCAGCCGACGTTTGCCAGCCGACTTTTGCCAGCCGACGTTTGCCAGCCGACATTCTCCAGCCGACATTTGCCAGCCGACGTTTGCCAGCCGACGTTTGCCAGCCGACGTTTGCCAGCCGACATTCTCCAGCCGACATTTGCCAGCCGACATTCTCCAGCCGACTTTTGCCAGCCGACGTTTGCCAGCCGACATTCTCCAGCCGACGTTTGCCAGCCGACGTTTGCCAGTCGACGTTAGCTAGTACGATAATTCTCGTATTTATTTGTATTCAATACTAGAAATTAGAGCTGTATTCCTCAAAGCAAGTGCTTTGTCCATTTTCTTCTATTTCTATGACACATAGAAATAGAACAATATAAGGGATTAAAAATACATTGACTGATGTGTTATGGTTATGGAAATTGGCCCTGTTGAAGGTTTTTACTGATTTATCGACAATGTACAATCGACGTTCTGGGAGACCAAGACTTAATTTTCTATCATGCAATAATGTCCTTGGGCTAATTGTCTTGAAAATTTTAAATTCTGTAAGAGTGGGTAATTGAACAAGTTTTAAATTGCAGAAACGGTTATTCTAAAATTGTAGAAATTCTTCCATCACAAATGCAGTCCTTGACTTTGGATAATCCAGCTTTTTGTTGAGAATTCATTAAGCCTCTTTAGCGGCTTTAGTTTTCTTTAGCGTGTTCCGATGTGAGAAACAAATATACAGCTACTTTGAATTCTTTCGTAGGGCTTATTCTCAAATATCTTCTTTCAGAAAGTCGCGCTTTTCAGACTCAGCTACAAAATTGTTAATCTGCTCGAAAAATGGAAAGATGGAAGGAAGGACTACTTATAAGATATTTGAGACACCAGTTCAGCAGCTTGAGTTGAGATTTTCATTTGCTTTTCACAAAAAGACTAGCAAGCAGCCCATCCACTAATCACTGTTAATTTCAAGCGAAATATGATGCAACTCACTTTTAAAGCGTGAAAACTTTTTGTTTACGTTTGTTGCGGCACAATTCGAGCCTAATGGAATATCAACATCAACAACAAACAACAAAATACGCGACCCTGCATGCACAGTCACAGTTAGAGCAGGGCGCGTCAGATGGCGCACCGCAGAGCCTGGGAGCGAACAAAGTCCGCTCCGTTGGCAGTGTCGGGCGTCCCAGCGTCGCACAGCAGGCAGTCCACGTATCGACGGGTTCGGGCCTGACCCCGCCTGAACAGGCCCTGCAAGATGAGCAGCAGGACGTCCTGAACAGGTTGGGGGCAGTAGCCCTCGGCCCGGATCACGTGGCCCGCCAGTTGAAGTCGCCGTCGGCGCAGGATGGTGGACGGGCGCTGCAGCTTGGCCCGATCGTACAGGGCCTCGGTCCCGACGCTCTCGTCAGCTCGAAAGGCCGCACGGAGCAGCCCTGAGTGCGCCGAGTCCAGCTGCCGCTCTAGGGTAGCCGTCAGCGTCCACCTCGGCGTTGCATAGCAGGACGGTTTCGACCACCCCCTGCCCCCCTGCCCTCTGGCGGTCGGGCAGCGCTTCGGACTGGAGGACGGCTCGGATCGAACGAAAGGCCGCCCAGGCAAGTCCTCTGCGCCGTCGGAGGTCCTCTTCCACGTGGGGCACCAGACCGCCGAGGTAGTGTCCCCTAATTCGCTAAATTAGGGGACAGAGTGAACCGCTGGCAGCTTGCGAGCCTGGTCGTCTGCCCGTCTGCGCCGAGGCACGTCAGGTCTGCTGGGATGTCGGCCGGCACAGTCAGCACATCGGTCTTCAGCGTGTTGACGATCAGACCGACGCTCGATGCCACCTCGACC
The DNA here is from genome assembly GCA_002269645.1 of Macrostomum lignano. Classification (NCBI taxonomy): domain Eukaryota; kingdom Metazoa; phylum Platyhelminthes; family Macrostomidae; genus Macrostomum; species Macrostomum lignano. Next base: position 453,655 of record NIVC01000001.1, on the reverse strand, counting down.
AGCCTGTCGATCTGGCGCTGGGCGCCTTCAACGGACGAGGACAGGAGGGCGAGGTCGTCGGCGTAGCCAAGCACGCTTGAATATCAATATCAATTATCCGGTAATCATTTATCAATTACCGGATTCGCTGCTCTGCTGACGCACTCCTTGCCCGTAGCTATACAGAAATTGAGAAATCGACGTTGAGCTTGTTTATCGAGTCTATCGATGTTTGGATGCTGCGTGGTTATAGGGGCAAGAATCCGGAAGCAGCGGCTTGTACACGTATGAAGACGCAGGTCCTTTAAGATTCTCTTAAAAACGTTCCATTGAGAGCACCGGTAGGGCTTACCAAGACTGCCATGGTGCTCTTCTGAATGTACTTGTACAGGACCATGACTGCCAGAAACGGTTCCAGTCTAGACTTCAGCTGCTTTATCAGATTTTTATTGAAAAAGAATTCTTTTTCGCGGTGTAAAACATCTGCAAGGAGATCCTCCAGAGTAAGGGGTTGTCCTTGGACTCATCTAGATTGGGAATCAAGTGATCGAGATGCTGTTCCTTCTTGAGGTTGAATCTCCGTAAAACACTGGATTCACTTTGTTGCAGTTGGAGACCAACCTGAGCTGCTCGCAGAACCAACAGAGCTAATGGCAGCAACCAGGGCGTCGCCACCGGCGGGGGGACATGTCTATCAGGGGAGGGACATCAGTAAAAGATATGGAAGAACATGACAATGCTTTGTCCCCCCACCCCACCTTTCTGACCTGTTTTGGAAATCAATAATTTTGCTGAAAGGGCGACATAACAGCGCCTGCGGCGCTAAAATGAGTGCCTTCGGCACCATAATGAGTGCCTGCGGCGCCAAAATGAGTGCCTGCGGCGCTAAACTGAGTGCTTGCAGCGCTAAAATGAGTGCTTGCAGCGCTAAAAGGAATGCCTGCGACGCTAAAATGAGTACCTGCGGCGCTAAAATGAGTGCTTGCAGCGCTAAAAGGAATGCCTGCGACGCTAAAATGAGTGCCTGTGGCGCTAAAATGAGTGCTTGCAGCGCTAAAATGAGTGCTTGCAGCGCTAAAAGGAATGCCTGCGACGCTAAAATGAGTGCCTGCGGCGCTAAAATGAGTGCTTGCAGCGCTAAAATGAGTGCTTGCAGCGCTAAAAGGAATGCCTGCGACGCTAAAATGAGTGCCTGCGGCGCTAAAATGAGTGCTTGCAGCGCTAAAAGGAATGCCTGCGACGCTAAAATGAGTGCCTGCGGCGCTAAAATGAGTGCTTGCAGCGCTAAAAGGAATGCCTGCGGCGCTAAAATTAAAATGAGTGCCTGCGGTGCTAAAATGAGTGCCTGCGGCACCAAAATGAGTGCCTGTCTGCGGCACCAAAATGAGTGCCTGTCTGCGGCACCAAAATGAGTGCCTGTCTGCGGCACCAAAATGAGTGCCTGTCTGCGGCACCAAAATGAGTGCCTGTCTGCGGCACCAAAATGAGTGCCTGTGGTGGTAAAATGGATGCTGACAACACCGATTTCTGAAAAAAATGTACATGCAGGAAATTAGTCATGTGCATGTGCATGTAGAATTCTTGGGTTTGTCCTCCCCCACCATAAAATCCATGGCGACGCCCCTGGCAGCAACCCCGATCATCCAGACCGGCCGTGCTGCTCATGTCCTTGCGGTACTTGCGCTTGAACTCCTGCATCAACCAGACAATGATCAAAGTCTTCGCCGCGCCATGACCATCTGGGCATTGCTACGTCGCAAGGGCCAGGCCAACCTCAGCTGTCGTGCTGGGCGAACGTGTGATTTCCACACAGGGAGGCGGAATTTCTGCCTACAACATATGCATTATAAATGTTTAAGTAAATTAAGAAAAATAACTCACACAGCTTATATATTCAGGCGTTTGACGTTTCGGCTGGTAATATTAGGGCCACCAGAGACGACACAGTCAGATGGACCAATCACGGTGCTCCATTATTGGGCGTAGCCGGAGTTTTTTATCGGGGAAAGCGTCTTTTGTAGGGCGCCATTTTATTTAAGACATGATGTAGTGGCGCCACACTTTGAGTGTACTTGTACATGTACCAGGCCACAGTGCGCGCGCGGTACCAGGAGTCCACACTTCATTTTGAGTACGTGTGGCCTCGCGGCGGCTTCACTCCACAGTCAACCTTCTATCTTTGCCAAGCTTGACGCAGACGCTGCCGAGCCACCTGTACTACCGAATCTAGCCTTATACACTGTACATATACATGTAAATAGCGTAACTCCCAGATTATATCCTCAACCAATTTAATCTTTTTCGCGGGTCACATTCGGGCCACTATACGGTTATGCGGCCTAAACTTGCATCCGAGATGTTTCACAGGACGCTGCTAGGTTTCCAAGACCGTATGTTCGGCATTCACTAGGTCGCTTTACTTGGCATTTTTGCATGTACTGTAAATGTATGCCTCACATGCATGTACATGTATGTGCAGGTTCAGACCTATACAAATCTTTTTTGCTTTTTTGAATACTGATAATTGTGGTCTCTCGATCGGACTCAAATTTAGCCCTCCCACAATTTCTGAACTAGCGCAAAGTGCGGGTCGCCACTGCACCAACCTCATGGACCTGGAAAAGTTTTTCCAGGCATGGACCCATGGACCCAGTTGCCATGGACCCATAGCAACGGTTTTCTACGCTCGTATGTACGAGATATACGCTCGTATAGCTATATACATGTATAAACTCATGATAAAAATGCTAGATAGATGTAGATAGCTGCATAATGGCTCAGCTGAAGATTTTTGATAATGTTCTTGTTAACTAAAGTGTTTCTTAAGGAACTTCAACCTCGGTTCGGTACATTGGAATATTTTTCTTAGAAAACGGTTTGCGAGTAGGGCCTACAGCTTCTGCAAACTGCATCCTTGAACAATAATCCCATTTGTCATGTCACAACATCATCATGCTCCTGATCGGAATGTTACATTCTATATTCATTGCTTTTTTCATTAGCTAATAGCTAGGTTTCACACTATGCATTATGGTTTATGAACATTATTTAGGCCCATACTAAATTATTTTTAGGGTAGGCCTATTGTATTGCCAATTCTTAGTCTAGTAGAAGAGGATTAGGGTCTAAAGGCTTCTGTAGGTTAGTTAGGCCGAGGCCCGAGGGAAAGGTCTATTAGCTTAGGTCTAGTCTAGGCCCAGGGGCTAGACCCTAGTCCTTGAATTTTTGCATCGAAAAATTTTCTTGTTTAATTTTGATTTACTGATCAGCTGATCATGGTTTTTAATTTTTAGACCTATGCCTATGGGTACCTATATCTAAGTTTATCTAGATAGCTAAAAAAATCTTATGTGCCTATATAGCCTAGTGTTATATGCCATTATAAGTTTTTTAAGCCTAGCATCAGGTTAACCTAACATTTTTAAGCCTAACATCAAATCAACTTAACATAACCAAGGCTAAATGTTAAGTTGATTTGGTTTAGGCCCTATAACTTAATTTGTTTCAATCAATTAAGGCCTAGCTACTAGTACTTACTAGAACTACTAGAGAGAAATTTTTTGCCTTTTAACTTTTGTTGCTACAATAAAATATAATAAAATAAAATAAAATTTTGATAATAAGTCTATTAATTGATGGGTTAGGCCTAATTTAATTATTGTCTTAATTAGACAATAGACTAATTATCTATCTAGCCTATATATATTTCTAATAAATACAAAATTTCTAAGTTATCTACATTAAATCTTAAAGCATTTTAAGTAGCAAGTTTCTAAATATCAAAAGTAGACTATTTAAAAATTCTTTAAAATTATCTATATCTGCTATTGAGCTAATAATATTGTTCATTTTATTTTTGTATAGCATATATATACTTATATAACTTTCCAAATTAACATAATTAGTTATGCAACTTCAAGCTTGTAGTTTTAACAAAAATAAAAGCTTTGTTTCTAATTGTAACTTTTATTTTTCTTTATTTTTTTCCTTTTCTAATTGCATTTCTCCTCTCTTCGGTGATCCATGTTGGCAAAATTGATTGGGTGGTATATATTATACATGTATGATTAAATATATTGTATATTTCATATCAATTGTATCATTCATTATTTAATGTTAGTCTATATAGTATATGCATATTTAATACATTTAGCAATATAATACATCTATTGTAATAAAATAATTCAAAATGATTTCCTATCCTATTAATAAAATTTTTTGCCTTTTACTGCTATTAGTTGGCCCTAAATGAAATCAGCCGCAGTGCAACACTGAAACCTAGCAGTCCATCGCAGACTTGCAGTTGCAGCAGAATTCAAAGCCAAAGTGCATAGCAACAATCCACTACAAGAGGCCGAAGCAGCATGGCAGACTGGAGCAGCTGGCTCCAGGGCGAGGTGTCGGCCATTGGCCAAGCCCAGCGCAGTGGCCAGCTTCGATGCCCATCCAACCCGGAGCCCAGCAGTCCAGACGTGCCGCTGCTCCAGTCAGACCTGATGCCACTGCTCAGCCAGACTCCTTTGAGCAGAGATTTTGTTGCTCACGATTGTCGCCTATGCTCGCTGAGATTCCCCAGCCTCATCACCCTGCTCAGGCACCTAGACAGCGCGCACAGCAAAGGCCGAAGGAAAGTCCGCGGGAAACGCGACGCCACTGCTGCAGCAGCCGCGGCGGCGGCAGCTGCCATGATGGCAGATTCGCCCACGCTGACCCAGGCGGCGCTTCTGTCAACTTCGCCGCTGATGCTGACGAGTCCGCCATCGACTCCTAGCAGGGCTGGCGGCGCTGCCGCTGGCCACTCGGCCTCCGCTCTGCAGGGCGGCACCACGGCGCCAACTTCCGTGGCGTCGGCGACAACCGCAGTCGAAGATGAAGATGACGAGCAGGAAGACGCGGAGGTGGCCGAGGATGACGAGGAGGCGGCGGACGATGATGAAGATGCTGAGGTTGGCAACGGGCGCGGCAGCAGCAGCGGAGGAATCGGGGCCAGCCCGATGGCTGCGGAGGACTCCCAGGTTGCTTTCCTGTCTTACCTGTCCTGTGTATCGAGCTGGCTGTTGTGCAGCTCAATTGTCTCCCGACTCTCATACAACTCACCTGGTCCTTAACTGGCTCGGAAAATCTCTTTGATTAAAGTTTGGAAAGAATCGCCCACAGTCCAGTTTAAAGAATCGCCCTACAGTCCAGTTTAAAGAATCGCCCTGCAGTCCAGTTTAAAGAATCGCCCTGCAGTCCAGTTTAAAGAATCGCCCTACAGTCCAGTTTAAAGAATCGCCCTACAGTCCAGTTTAAAGAATCGCCCACAGTCCAGTTTAAAGAATCGCCCACAGTCCAGTTTAAAGAATCGCCCTACAGTCCAGTTTAAAGAATCGCCCTACAGTCCAGTTTAAAGAATCGCCCACAGTCCAGTTTAAAGAATCGCCCACAGTCCAGTTTAAAGAATCGCCCACAGTCCAGTTTAAAGAATCGCCCTACAGTCCAGTTTAAAGAATCGCCCTACAGTCCAGTTTAAAGAATCGCCCACAGTCCAGTTTAAAGAATCGCCCACAGTCCAGTTTAAAGAATCGCCCTACAGTCCAGTTTAAAGAATCGCCCTACAGTCCAGTTTAAAGAATCGCCCTCCCGCTCTCTGTTAGACCCCGCGGCTGCCTGGCCTGCTCGAGGAGGCTCCCGTCAGCGTATCGCTCGAACCGGAAGAGGATGCAGTTCCGGTGGTTCGAATCCGCGAAGAGGACGAATCCGCATCGGCCGTTGCCGCTGGCGCCGCTGCGCTGGTGAGTTCGGCTTCATCTGGCTATCAGCAACATCGCCACGGTCAGCAAGGCGGTGCGGCGACACCCACAACCGCCGTGGCGATGTCGCCTCTTGGCGGCGTGGCCTCAAGCCAGCCGCTGATGCATCAGCACAGCCACACCAGCAGCAACAGCGGGCAAGGCGGCGGCACCAAAACGCGCATCCTGCCGCTCCGAGATCGCGCCTTTGACCCGGACAATCACTGCGGCGTAGTCACCGACTCCGGCCAGCGCTGCGTCCGCTCCCTGACCTGCAAGAAGCACAGCCTGCGAGACCGGCGCGCTGTGCCCGGCAGGACCCGCCCGTTCGATGCCCTGCTGCAGGCCAGCCGGAGCCTCAAATCCGGACAGCCGCCCCCCGTGGCTCCACCCGGCGCGCCGGTGTCGGCAGCCGTGGGCCCGCTGCCAGCCGTGAGCAGCTCGCCGCAGCTGCTGAACCACCAGCACCAGCAAACACAGCCAGCGCTGCAGATGTTCTTCCGGCAACAGCCAGTTGTGCTCATCCCCACTGCCACCGCCCTGTGCTCGTCCGCCGCTTCCTCCTCCTCATCGCCGCCTCCCCCGGCTAATCCGGAGGCGTACTCGTCTGACGAGGATTTCTTGGAATTCCCCACGCCCGCGCCCACTCCGGTGCCGCTGCCCACCGACCAGCAGCAGCCTGTGGAGGCCGTCGCTGGCGCTCAGTTTCGCTGCCTCGGCGCGCCGCAGCCTCTTCTGCTGATTCGACGGGGCGGCGGTCGGGCTGCCTCGGCTGCGACCTCTGCGGCAGGCTGCTCTACAGCTGATGGCGGCGCTGGTAGCGGCCTGGCCCTGTTGGGCTGGGCCCGCAGGCGCACCCTGGCCCCGATGTCCGGCATCGGCGCTCACTGCCGGGCTCGGCTGGCCCAGCACCGGGCCGCTATGCAGGCCCAGCTTCCCCAGCAGCAGCAGAGGCAGCCTCATCATCACTCTCTGATGCAGCATCAGCATCATCTGAATCAACAGAGTTTGTTGCAGCAACAGTTGGCTGCTCCGGTAGTCCTGGGCTCGAATCCGCAGTTGTCCGCCTCGGCCATTGTTAAGCAGCAACAGCTGGCTCATCAGGCTAAGCACCGATAAATTAGCATTCGCACCTGGCCCAAACTAGAAAAGCTTACTCAACTACTCAAGTAATATCGTTGATTTAATTTTCCCACCTAAAGGTCCCTGACTGCTCTCGGAATTCAAATGCTGTGCTCTTAACGTTTTAAGATAGCCTTCCTACTCGAAGTTCGATAGTGTCTTCTGTTTTTGAATCATAATACCCGCAAGCCTCTCCCCAATGTACATCACTGCCAGTCCCTCTTCCCCAATGTACATCCGCTGCCAGCCCCTCTCCCAAATCCTTAACGTTTTAAGATAGCCTTCCTACTCGAAGTTCGATAGTGTCTTCTGTTTTTGAATCATAATACCCGCAAGCCTCTCCCCAATGTACATCACTGCCAGTCCCTCTTCCCCTATGTACATCCGCTGCCAACCCCTCTCCCAATGTACATCCGCTGCCAACCCCTCTCCCCAATGTACATCCGCTGCCAACCCCTCTCCCAAATGTACATCAGCTGCCAACCCCTCTCCCCAATGTACATCCGCTGCCAACCCCTCTCCCCAATGTACATCCGCTGCCAACCCCTCTCCCCAATGTACATCCGCTGCCAACCCCTCTCCCCAATGTACATCCGCTGCCAACCCCTCTCCCAAATGTACATCCGCTGCCAACCCCTCTCCCCAATGTACATCCGCTGCCAACCCCTCTCCCCAATGTACATCCCTCTCCCCAATGTACATCCGCTGCCAACCCCTCTCCCTAATGTACATCCCTCTCCCCAATGTACATCCGCTGCCAACCCCTCTCCCTAATGTACATCCCTCTCCCCAATGTACATCCGCTGTCAACCCCTCTCCACAATGTACATCCCTCTCCCAAATGTACATCCGCTGCCAACCCCTCTCCCCAATGTACATCCGCTGCCAACCCCTCTCCCCAATGTACATCCGCTGCCAACCCCTCTCCCCAATGTACATCCGCTGCCAACCCCTCTCCCCAATGTACATCCGCTGCCAACCCCTCTCCCCAATCTACATCCGCTGCCTTTGAACGTGTGCACTAGAATTCGACCTCATACAAGCTTAATTAAGAAAATCTTCTCATTTAGCATAGCCTAAAGCGTATTATTGAATCAATATTGCCGAAAGCCAAGAAATTAACTAATTGGTTTTGCTCATCTGAGTTTTATTTAAAGCTGTTACAAGGTGCAATTTTCTATAGCTGGTAAATAACTTGGCACTAATGCCTTGAAAATCTCCTTTGTTTTTCTAATTAGTAAACTACCCATTGAATTTCATTTCGTATAAATTCCGCACGTACCGCTTACAGTAGCGATTGTTGCTAATATTTAGAATAATTTGTGCCTCGATAAAAATTAAAAGCATTTTTGCCTGGCGCCGGGTAGCCCGAGAAGCGGTGGCTGTCGCCGGTTGCTGCTCAATGATCTTTCCGCTGCGTGTGACACCCATTACATCTCGTGCATGCATTCGCAAAGTCGGCAAACACTCGCTGCTCTCATTTACTCAATATATTATTTCACCTATTGCTATCTGAAATGCCTGTTTAAACCGATCGCTCTGAATTGCTTATTTCAATAATAAATTATAATGTCTAATTTATCCAATTGACTGGACTTTTTATATTTATTTCAACACGATTCTTGTTGATTAATCCAATAAGTCTGCTTGTCACATTAACAGTTTTTTTCATCAGTACAACTAATTATTAATGAGGTTAGCCCTTAACTCCTTGACTCCTTAACTCCCCCAATTAACAAAACTCCTCAGATTTTTGCAAATTTATTTAAGTAGTAGCAAGCAAAAAGCCTGTTTTGACACGACATTATTAGTTCGCAGGACGTTTGCCCGCAGGTCATTAGCCCGCAGGTCATTAGCCCCCGCAGTCATTAGGCTGGAGGTCATTAGTCCGCAGGTAATTAGCCTGCAGGTCATTAGCCCGCAGGTCATTAGCCCACAGATCATTCGTCCGCAGGTCATTAGCCCGCAGGTCATTAGCCCACAGATCATTCATCCGCAGGTCATTAGCCCGCAGACATTTGGATGTCTAAATAACCACAGTAAGCATTAGACAAAGATGGAATTAATAGTATTTAGACTTGGTACTAGATATGAATAATAATGTAATCACCGTTTCTCGATTGCTATGACTCATCATTATGCAGGCCAATAAAATTGGTCTAAACAAGAATTTGGGAATCTTCCTGCGGGCTGATGCCGTAGACCCACTTAAAAGCGGTTTTTCTGTTTTGGGAGTTGTCGAGAATTTTTTGCAGATAGGTATAGTAAGGCTTAAGTCAGTTGAGATTCATAAAATGAAGTAAAAAGTACATTTACGACCGCATGATCATAGGAAATGCCATGTGGAATAGTAATTATGTAATACATAAAAGATTGCGTATGTGTACATAAATGTATGTGGTACATGGACCACTAAAATATTGGACGCTCTACACTAGATTTTCTTATAATTGAGCTAGAGGCCGGGGAGGAACGTATATTTGCCGCATATCGCAGTGCATTCAGTGTGCTCTCGACAAATCGGCTGTTTCTCGACTGAACTCGTCTATGGCCAAACCCCATGCATTTAGCGCTATGCGTTCTCCGGAGCATATTGTAATAAACGCCCTAGCAATGCGACAAATACACGTTCCTAATTCCGGCCTCCGGCTCTCTTCTAAGAAAACCCCGAGTGCTACTTGAGTTGTCCATGACCGATAATAGCAAATGAAACGGCCGTCAGCGGCGGTAAAAGTCGCATCAATGAATCTCCCGGCCGAAGCTGAGCTTGTCTGCGCGGACGCTGCTAATGTTGGCCACCGAGGCGAACTTCAACCGCTGGTTCTCGAAGCCGTAGTGCAGAAATCCGTGGTGCGTGTAGGACCTGGTGCCGATCTCTGAGATCTCGTTGCGCCATCCTATTCGGTCCAGCATCCGGCAGGCCTCCACAGCGTTGGGTTTCAGCTGGTTGGGCGAGGAGCACTTGCCGCGGAACAGCGGGATTCGGATCGGGTCCACCTGCGGCATGAAGTCGTAGGGGTCGGCAGCCACGCAGCGGCACATCGGGTCACGCAGGTCGCAAACGGGCGATCGGTAATGGAACTCTTCGTAGACTCTCTGCAGAAATAACGGCCCCGTCGAGGTCATGACGTCCGGGGAGTTGTTGGCGAATCTTGGCAGAGCCTTGACAACGTACTCCATGAACTTGTGGCCCGGCGCGCTTAGCATTATGGCGTTCATGACGCTGCTGTTGGTGTGTCAGAACGAAGACAAGCTAATGCCAAATCTGAATTTCGTAAATGTCAACCCCTGGAGGACGAATCGGCTCTCCGTGGATGCAGATTTTGGGCAGTCAGTTCAAGAGCATCCGTTGGATTACTCCACAACACTAGCAAAATGCTAACACCGCTTCCCAGTCTATTTCAACAAAACCGATATGACTTCTTGCGATTTTCATACATTTAAAAGTTGTTTCTTATGTTGTGCATTGGTCATTGGAAGTATACAGATTGAGAAGCGTTGTCTAAGTGACAGAGTAAATTAAAAACTCAACTCAAATTGCATATCGGTTTTTGTTTATCAGTGTATCAGTTCGCTATAATAGCATTTGTCCTCAAGACTGTCTATTAAAGCTTAGCCAATTCAAAACCTACCTGTTGTATCCCCAGTAGAGCCGCGTGATCTCGTAGCGTTCCTGGCTGAGGTAGCACAACTCCCTGCTATTGTTAAGCAGCGGGGCCAGGTCTCTCAGCCGCATCATGTCCATATCGGCATAGATGCCGCCATATTTGTGCAGCAGCATGTACCTGACAGCGTCCGCCCGACTCAGGTGAGCTGGGTAACCTCGGAAAGTGGCCAGAATCTCCGGATAGTGGCGCGCCACGAACTCAAGCGAGTTGGCGTCGGTCCAATAGTAATAGTCAAGGCGGGGCCTGTGATTCGCCCAGCTGCGCACGTAGGGCACGTAGGTGCTAGGAATGATGTCGGATATCCAGGTCTGATGAAGGATTGCCGGAATTCTGTTTATTTTTTTAACTGAATCTCCTTTTACTTGGTAGCTGTCTGGCTCAGTGAGCTGCATAGTAAACTTTTCGGGGGCCACGGCGAAGTGACGGTAGAGGGTAGTTGCTATGGCCAGAAGGCCAATGCAACCGAGGAAGTTGCGCAGTTTTAACCGGCGTCGCAGGCTTCTGCAGCAGGTTGACGTGCTCATCATCATGGCTGCGGTTTGGTCCCGACGGGCACCCTGACTATCGCTGCTTCAGAAGTGTCGGCAGCTGAGGAATTTAGATGAAAACAGATTACTCCACATCTATAACTCTCTTAATTTTATTACAGCATGAAGATTAACGTGGCGTCTGTTTCCTTGTCTCCGCTATGAAAGGCATCCCTCAGCCGTTGTCTTGGCGAGGCTCAATAACTAGAAAGTTAAATTATCTCATACTGAGCATGCCGAGTTGTTTTTTGACGAATTAACCAGATTCGTCTTGTACCTGCTGGCCCAGATCTATCAGATTGTTATAGCTTTTGTCAGCCTGAGTATCCTCCATACGCTGCCTGCCAAGGGCCAATTGGCTGCATCTTGCTTTAGTCTATGGGCCATGGACTGCAAAAGCCAAGAAATGTGATAAAAATCCAACCATATATTTGTACTTTATTTATTCGCAACTTGACGTTGGTATTGCAGAAGCAGTGGCCGAGGAGGGTTTAGCTCGGAGGGGCTGGAGAGTAATGTGAGTGGCTTCATTCTCTGTTAGACAGACAAAAGCAATGCAGATTCAATATTTAAGGCGCGCCCAGCGGTGTCGGAAAATATTTAAAAGTGGGGGGCTATTGGTGGGAGGGCACATTGCACATGATTTTTTTAATCTAAGAGCACCCAAACTCCTGCTGTTATGTCAGTTTGTGACATTGTGACAACCAGGCCAATATTCAATTGTGTTGAAAGTGGCCAAAAGTCTGAAAAATGTTCAAATTCTCAAATAATTCAAACATTGCGCAACTGCACCGCACTATCAATTTATTTAGTAAATATCTCAAATGAATGAAATTGCCAGGGCAAGACCAGTAGTTTTCTGGATCCCTTGGCTGCCTCCTTCAGTTCCTCTTGGCGCTGACTCTTTATTCTTTTATCTGACGGCATTTAGTGCTTTTAGTTGCAGCGCCAGCAGCGGTTTAAGTCTTGGGATTGCGGCGGACTCGGAATTTCGATCAGAGATGCCAAAGTAAAAGGGCTAAACACTAAAACAGGGGTTGGCAAACTCCGGCCTGAGGGCCAAATGTGGCCCCGCAAAGCCTCTCTATCCGGCCCTTGGGTCCTTTGAATATTCACAATAGCAATCCGGCCCGCTCAGGGTTTGTGTCTCTTCTCAGCTCTCTTCCCTCACCTCTCTCTTCTCATATTCTCCTGTCCTCTCCTCTCCTCTTATCTCCTCACCTCTCTCTTCTCATATTCTCCTCTCCTCTCCTCTCCTCTCCTCTCCTCTCCTCTCCTCTCCTCTCCTCTCTCATTTCCTTTCCTCTCTCATTTCCTTTCCTCTCCTCACCTCTCCTCACCTCTCTCCTCTCCTCTCATCTCCTCGCATTTCACCTCTCTCATCTCTCCTCTCCTCTCATCTCCCGTTTCCTCTCCATTCTCTTCTCCCTTCCCTCCTCTCTCATGTCCTTCTCTCCTCTCTTATATTTCGACTCTCCTCTCCTCATTCATCTCCCCTCTCCTCTCTTCTCTCCTATTTTATCTCTCTTCTTGTCTACTCTCTTCTTCTTTATTCCTTCGCCTCTCCTTTCTCCTGCGCTCGTATTTCTCTTCTCTATTCCCTATCCTCTCTCCCTATTGCCCGCAGTCATCAGGGACTCCTGGCGCGCGTTTCGCTTTGGGGGCCCAACGAAGCGGACCCAGAAGGGCAGTCATGCGCTGTTCTCAATCTGGCACTTGAGGCAAAAAGTTTGCTGACCCCTGCACTAAAAGCACAAGGCTTAGGAACATTGGATAAACTGTAGTGGAAAGGAATTGAGAACAACATGAACTATTATATCAGCTGCTGGTACTCTTAGCTTCCAAGACTCAGTAAAGCCAAAGCCGAAAACCGGCCGACACTTCCTTGAAATTCAAAAAGGTCATTTGGAGGATCATGCTAAAAAGTGATCCTTGTATGTATGTAGGCTCCAGCCCCTCCCGTGCCCCCCCCCGGTACCGACACCCCTGGACCGCGTGCCCTGTCATACTGTTATACATTATAGGACCTTTCTTTGTATTTAGCAAACCCAGACTTTGCTAGACTACGAGCTATAATCCTAAGCAAATCAATGTGGCTGGAGAATGATTCTCAAACTTACGATAAAATTTAATTTCCAATCTAGATGCTATTTTTAGAACTCTACAACATGCTCTAGTTCCACATACATCGCTCGTACCTATTTCATGTTTGACATTAAAAATGATAGCTACAATATTAAGTACCTTAGGGTATTTCAGATTGCCAGACACGAAATTTAGAGACCTAGGAGTGTACATGGTGACTTACCTGTCTTTCCAGAAACTCCTCCGTTGCAACTCTTGCTATTACACGGCAGAGCTCCTTTCTAGCCTTGCTTGCTTCGTTTGCTGCAGCCTCATTTTTAAGCACAAGCAAATGGGCTGTTTGACTAAGCCATTCGGACAAATGTACGCTGAAGACGAGAGCATTGCTGGACTGAGTCAACTCCACGAATGAGCCAACCAATGGAACGACAGCTCAGGCTACAGGAGAAGAGATTTAGCTATAGATTGTAGGAAAATGGTGTACGCGGCATGGTATTGTTGAAGAGAAACAGATCTAAGCAAGGGTTGAGATAGGCGAAAGAGAGGCGCGATTGGGGCTGCAAGAATAGACCATACAGACAGAGGATAGAAGCGTACATTCCGGCGCTTTTATTGCAGTGGTCCATTTGTGTGGCATACAAGTAGTATGTAGAATTAAGCATTAATTTCTATTAATGAGTTATTATACATTTTAAATATGTGCATGTTTTTATGAACCACAATTTTTTAGCATTCAGAGACGAACCTACTAATAGCCCTGTCTATAACTTGTGCAACTTCGGAATACACTGGGGCTGGTTGGTTACTGGGGGGGGGGGGTACGCTAGCTTTTTAATATCTGCTACATGATCTGCTGATATGGTGGTGAGCGGTTGAAAATGTCATTTACCACCGTCCAGTAATCGCACATCTATACAAACAAGAACACACAGCTACATACATTGTACTTTGCAGCGTGCGCATTTTAAACCACTCAGTGTACGAGCAGGTTAAGTGTCTAATGCCTAGATCGACTAATTATATAAGTTCACTAATAAGTAGACCATGCTGCATGCAGTGTTCCATCTCGACTCAGTATGTTCACTCGCAATTCATTCGATTTGTTTATCTTCTTCATTATCGCCGCGACTGCCGTCTCTGCGGTTGCTTCTAGCAACAGCCCAGCAAGGGAAGATCAACGGCAAGCACTGGCAGTCGAGCAGCTGGCCAGCCGGCTTCTGGGTGTCGATGCTGCGCGGTTTTCATTCAGAGTGACGCCCGACACGGCTCTGCCCAGGCATCGGGCGCTGGTGAGATAATTACAGTATAATTATAGTGTCTCATCTAGGAGATATTAATGATAAGTCTCAATGTTTGATGGGCTTTTAAAAAAGGATGAATATTGATTTTGAGGAGTTCATAGTTGAGAGTTCATACCAGCTAATACATTCAGTTTGGTAGCTTTTGCAAGCGGTTGCGAGGTCTTCTTCATGCCTTTTTTATTAGAAATTAGTTTAAAACATTTCAGATTGTATTCAGGGTTAGAGTCTACGAGCCGTACTTTTATCTGTCAAGGAATGATGCTACTCATCAAAACAATTTGCTGCTCACAAAAAACCTGCAGATTAGAAACACTGGTCGTAACAATGTCAGCATTAGCGCTAACTCTGGCGTTGCCGCTGCCTGGGCACTGCATCGGTACCTCACCGGCTACTGCTCCGCAATGGTGTCCTGGTCGGGTTCCCAGGTAGCCCTGCCACCGGATCGTCTCCCAATGCTGCCTTCCGGTCAGCTGACTCTGGAGTCCCAGGACGTCTACACAGTGATGCCGAATGTGGTGACGTTCTCCTACTCGTACGTTTGGTGGCGGTTCTCGGACTGGGAGCGCCACATCGACTGGATGGCTTTGCACGGAGTGAATTTGGCGTACGCGCTCACAGGACAGGAGCGAGTGATGGCGGGCGCCATGAGCCACTTCGGGCTGAGCGAGGCGGATTTGGTCCAGTACTTTCCCGGGCCTGCTTTTCTGGCTTGGTGAGAGACTTGATGCTGGGGACGATATATTGGAATATTGATTAGCAATCCGGTTCCCTCATTTCAGGGGTCGCATGGGCAACCTCAAGGCCTGGGGCGGACCCCTACCCAAGGCATGGTGCGACTCTCAAGTGGACCTGCAGCGGCGTATTCTGGACCGAATGACAGCACTGGGCATCACTCCCGTGCTGCAAGGGTTCTCCGGCATGGTGCCAGATTCGTTTGTCAAGCAAGTCTACTCCGTGTGCAATCGAATGTCTTCTTAGCTGGCAACCTGTATCAGCAGACAGACAAAGATATCAGATATTTGGCGGGGTTAAGGTTAATAAGCTAATAAACCACTAGCTTCAAGCAGTTCCTTGATCCCATTAGTAAGAAACTACACACCACACTACTTCAACAATATTATAGGACTCATGAAACAATAGAAATTAGCATTTTCTTCATTTTCGCAAGGCTTACGAGCATAATTCCTCTTTAGTGCTTTGTAGTTCTGTTCATTTTAGTTGTACTTTTTCACCTTCAATTTATTCTGGAATACGAGCGTACACCACTGCTTCCTTATGTAGATTGTATATTTGTATAGCCGAGGGGTTGTAGCCTAGTGGTTAGTAGCTTCGGACCCACGACTGAAAAGGTCGGCGGTTCGATTCACGAGCCAATCGCAACAATTTGTGTCCTTGAGCACGACACTAAACTCTGCATTGCTTCACTTCACCCAGCTGCGAAATGGGTGCCATTAGCTTAATGGAGGGTGGATGTAGCGAGACCCCCAGTCAGATGCGCCGAGCAATAGCTGCGGCTGAGCTGTTTGTGCAATAGAAGTGTGCATAGCTCATTGCTAATTGCAATTAATTTTGCAGAAAATATCCAAATGTGAACTATACTCAACTATCCGACTGGAACAACTTTGGACGAAACTACTCTCAGTAGGTATTTGTGTGATGGAATACAATTTTTATTACATGCACCTGCTCATCTGAGCTCAAAACAAACAAATTCTAGAGTCTATTTTGTGAGCCCTAACGACCCGATGTTCACGAATTTGTCTGCGGCCGTCATCAAGGAGGTAACAGTTGTAGTGAAGAGTTGATTGGCGATAACATTGCAATTAACGCTTTGACACTTCAAGTCACAGAGAACTCTTCCAGAACGTGAAAGTCTTCGGTCACGTGACTCATCACTACGCTATGGATCCGTTTAATGAAAACCTGCCATCCAACGGGTGAGTAAATGCGCTTCACAGTTCGCAGTTCAAGCTTAAAAATTTCCCCGTAGATGTCATCTACATGTACATGTTGCCACAAGCAACTAGGGGTGTTCGGGGTTCGGGGTCGGGTCGGGTTTCGGGTCGGGTTTTGGTACCGGGTTTCCAATTTCCTATTCTTTATTAAGCTACACTCGAATGTTGCGCTAACAATGACAACTTAAACCCAAGTTGGTAAACATTTGGATAAGCGGATGATAAAGTCAATGCTTAGG
Source organism: Macrostomum lignano (assembly GCA_002269645.1). Classification (NCBI taxonomy): domain Eukaryota; kingdom Metazoa; phylum Platyhelminthes; family Macrostomidae; genus Macrostomum; species Macrostomum lignano. The sequence continues at coordinate 437,008 of NIVC01000001.1, read as the reverse complement.
ATCTTAAGAATGAGGAGTCAAATTATAGGGAGGAGAGGAGTGAAGGCTTGAGATTGCTAGCTGCTGACTAGAAATAGGAGTTCAGGAGCCAGGACTGCAAATGAGAACGAGAAGTAGACTACTAGAGGTACCTCAGGACGAGTAACTCCCTTCAGTCGTCACTCGTGGAAAAAATATCATCATACGAGTAGAAAGCCTGAGATGAAGTGTCTCCTTTCAGGGAAAGTTCGGGGTCGGGTCCGGTCGGGTTTCGATCCGGGTCGGGTTTCGGGTTCGGGGTCAGTGGAAAAAATGGAAACTCGAACACCCCTACAAGCAACTGAGCGCTTATTAAAGATAATTAATTGTTTCTCCCGGTAACTCTCCTCAGTGACCCGGCCTACATCAGGGCGGTCAGCGCTGCAATTCTTAATGGATTTTTACGTGCCGATCCCCAGGGCGTTTGGTAAGTCTTTCACGTCGATAGATAAGCCGCTGTGGTCATCGACTGAGAAAGGACTCTGTTTTTACTTGGCCATATCCCAGGGTTTTGCAAAGCTGGTTTTTAAATAACGCCGCCGACTTTTGGACGATCGACCGGGCCAAGGCGTTCTTTGAGCCCATCAACAAGGTGAGCGGTTTAACAATTCGAATTTTGGCTCAATGTGTCACTGAGGTGTCAAGTGCCTGCGCTACTCAATGCAGACTCATCTACTAGTGATGGAGCTGTGGGGCGAAACGGTCAATCTGGCCCAACAGTTGGACGGCTTCTTCGGACACAATTTCGTGTGGACAGCCCTGCACAACTTTGGCGGTAACAACGCCATGTACGGCCGGCTGTTGAACTTTGGCCAGCACGGGCCCTTTGGCCTGCGGCGTCAATTTCCTGGAAACATGCTCGGCACGGGAATCCAACCGGAAGGAATCGGGCAGAACGAAGTTGTGTACGAGCTGGTGATGGAGTTCAACTGGAGGGCCGAGCAGCCGGAGTCGCTGGCTGAGTGGATCCGAGACTACGCAAGGCGGCGGTATGGTTGTCCAGATCGCAACCTGCTGGATGCGTGGGAGGGACTGCTGGTGAGCCTGCAGCAGCGTTGGTTGAAGCCTTTTAATCAAATTTGCAGATTGAAGTCCGCGCAAGCTTCACTCAGCGCTTTGATTTGCCTACTGTCATGTGTCCACCGTCGTCTGTCTACTGCAGTATTGTGTCCACTGTCATTTGTCCACTGTCATTTGTCCACTGTCATGTGTCCACTGTCATGTGTCCACTGTCATCTGTCTGCAATATGTGTCTACAGTCTGTGTCCACTGTCATGTGTCCACTGCCATCTGTCTGCTGCAATATGTGTCCACAGTCTGTGTCCACTGTCGTGTGTCGACTGTTATGTGTCCACTGTCATGTGTTTACGACTGTGTCCATTGCCATGTGCCCATTGTCATCTGTCTACTGCAGTCACGTGTCCGCTGTCATGTGTCCACTTTCATGTGTCTACTGTAGTCTTGTGTCCACTGTCATGTTGTCTACTGCAGTCTTGTGTCCACTGTCATGTTGTCTACTGAAGTCATGTGTCCACTGTCATGTGTTCACTGTCATGTTCCACTGTCATGTGTCCACTGTCATGTGTCCACTGTCATGTGTTCACTGTCATGTTCCACTGTCATGTGTCCACTGTCATGTGTCCACTGTCATGTGTTCACTGTCATGTTCCACTGTCATGTTCCACTGTCATGTGTTCATTGTCATGTGTCCACCGTCATTGTCATCTGCCCTATATGTATATATAAGCCGCTGTGGTCATCGACTGAGAAAGGACTTTCACATGACAGTGGACATATACGAGACGCTCGTATATGTACACTGTCATGTGAAATGTCCCATAGCACTTACATAAAATTCTTCATGGATATATTTAAATTGATACTGGATCTATCTTGGATCTATCTTGGATCTATTTACATTGCACATCCATCTCGGCATTCTCATTGTTTGTAAAATGTAAACTGAACCTTTTGCATTATTGACAGCCTACATGCACTTCACCAGTCCACAGTATACAACACCCCGCATACTGGCATGCTGATCCCCGTCCTGGTGCTTCGTCCGTCCTTATCTCTAAGCGAGAACGCGAACTACAATGCCACTCTGGTTGAGTCCGCTTGGAGACTGCTGATCGCGACTAATCAGTCTGACAATGCGATGCTGAAGTGAGTCCGTGGGACAGGTTTATCTGTGAACCAGGCGTCATGAAATTTATTAGATCCGCAAACTCCCTCCGCCCAGCTACGACCAAGTGGACCTCACAAGACAGATGCTGCAGATTCGGTTTCACCAGTACTACACTGTGCTCAAACAGGCTGCTCACACTGAGAATGCAACAGCCGTTGAGTAAGTGAAGGACTGTAGAAGGTGAAATTAACGGTGTGTAATGAAGTCTAGCCGAAGTAGTCTCAGGTCACCAACCGTTTCTAACCAGGGCTTCGGGCGCAACAATGCTGGGCCTTCTTGACAGTATGGACAAGCTGCTGCAGACTGACGAGCGCTTCCTGCTGCAGAGACTCATCAACAGCGCCAAGTCATTCGCCGCCAGCCCCTCGGAGATTGGCCTATACGAGTTCAACATTCGAAATCAGCTGACCTGCTGGGGTCCCGGGCCGGACACCATACAGGACTACGCGGCCAGGATGTACAATGGCCTGCTGGCTGGCTACTACAGGCCCAGGTGGGCGCTGTTTCTACACCAGCTCGCCACCGCAATCAGACAGGTAGGTGACTCAAATAAAAATTGGAGACAAATAAATTATTGCAGAATTCGTTCTTACTCGATATTTACCTGCTGATTTACCCGTGGCGGAAATTGCTTTTGGTAGCTCACAGTTGTTATCAATCTACTCACAGTTGTTATCAATCTACTCACAGTTTTGTTATCAATCTACTCACAGTTGTTATCAATCTACTCACAGTTGTTATCAATCTACTCACAGTTGTTATCAATCTACTCACAGTTGTTATCAATCTACTCACAGTTGTTATCAATCTACTCACAGTTGTTATCAATCTACTCACAGTTGTTATCAATCAACTCACATGTGTTATCAATCTACTCACAGTTGTTATCAATCTACTCACAGTTGTTATCAATCTACTCACAGTTTTGTTATCAATCTACTCACAGTTGTTATCAATCTACTCACAGTTGTTATCAATCAACTCACATGTGTTATCAATCTACTCACAGTTGTTATCAATCTACTCACAGTTGTTATCAATCTACTCACAGTTTTGTTATCAATCTACTCACAGTTGTTATCAATCTACTCACAGTTGTTATCAATCTACTCACAGTTGTTATCAATCTACTCACAGTTGTTATCAATCTACTCACAGTTGTTATCAATCTACTCACAGTTTTGTTATCAATCTACTCACAGTTGTTATCAATCTACTCACAGTTGTTATCAATCTACTCACAGTTTTGTTATCAATCTACTCACAGTTGTTATCAATCTACTCACAGTTGTTATCAATCTACTCACAGTTGTTATCAATCTACTCACAGTTGTTATCAATCTACTCACCATTGTTATCAATCTACTCACAGATGTTATCAATCTACTCACAGTTGTTATCAATCTACTCACAGTTGTTATCAATCTACTCACAGTTGTTATCAATCTACTCACCATTGTTATCAATCTACTCACAGATGTTATCAATCTACTCACAGTTTTGTTATCAATCTGCTCACAGTTGTTATCAATCTGCTCACAGTTGTTATCAATCTACTCACAGTTTTGTTATCAATCTGCTCACAGTTGTTATCAATCTGCTCACAGTTGTTATCAATCTACTCACAGGTGTTATCAATCTGCTCACAGTTGTTATCAATCTACTCACAGTTGTTATCAATCTACTCACAGGTGTTATGAATCTACTCACAGGTGTTATGAATCTAGCCACAGTTGTTATTCATCTGCTCATATACTCACAGGTGTTATGAATCTAGCCACAGTTGTTATTCATCTGCTCATATACTCACAGGTGTTATGAATCTAGCCACAGTTGTTATTCATCTGCTCATATACTCACAGGTGTTATCACTAATCAATCTACTCACAATCATATATTGATAGTTTCTTTCTTTTGCAGAAAATCCCCTTTCATGAGGATAAGTTTGTCCAAGATGTTTACGAAACTGTCGAGCTGCCGTTTTACAGGGGCAACGCAACTACTGGGCCTGCGGAGCCAACCGGTAATTTCTGTACGAAATTTATCTGACACCCACTGCCTCCTCTGCTACCCCACTGCCTCCTCTGCTACCCCACTGCCTCCTCTGCTACCCCACTGCCTCCTCTGCTACCCCACTGCCTCCTCTTCTACCCCACTGCCTCCTCTACTACCCCACTGCCTCCTCTGCTACCCCACTGCCTCCTCTGCTACCCCACTGCCTCCTCTGCTACCCCACTGCCTCCTCTGCTACCCCACTGCCTCCTCTTCTACCCCACTGCCTCCTCTGCTACCCCACTGCCTCCTCTGCTACCCCACTGCCTCCTCTGCTACCCCACTGCCTCCTCTGCTACCCCACTGCCTCCTCTGCTACCCCACTGCCTCCTCTGCTACCCCACTGCCTCCTCTTCTACCCCACTGCCTCCTCTACTACCCCACTGCCTCCTCTGCTACCCCACTGCCTCCCCTGCTACCCCACTGCCTCCTCTGCTACCCCACTGCCTCCTCTGCTACCCCACTGCCTCCTCTGCTACCCCACTGCCTCCTCTGCTACCCCACTGCCTCCTCTGCTACCCCACTGCCTCCTCTGCTACCCCACTGCCTCCTCTGCTACCCCACTGCCTCCTCTACTACCCCACTGCCTCCTCTGCTACCCCACTGCCTCCTCTGCTACCCCACTGCCTCCTCTGCTACCCCACTGCCTCCTCTGCTACCCCACTGCCTCCTCTTCTACCCCACTGCCTCCTCTGCTACCCCACTGCCTCCTCTGCTACCCCACTGCCTCCTCTGCTACCCCACTGCCTCCTCTGCTACCCCACTGCCTCCTCTGCTACCCCACTGCCTCCTCTGCTACCCCACTGCCTCCTCTGCTACCCCACTGCCTCCTCTGCTACCTCACTGCCTCCTCTGCTACCCCACTGCCTCCTCTGCTACCTCACTGCCTCCTCTGCTACCCCACTGCCTCCTCTGCTACCCCACTGCCTCCTCTGCTACCCCACTGCCTCCTCTGCTACCCCACTGCCTCCTCTGCTACCCCACTGCCTCCTCTGCTACCCCACTGCCTCCTCTGCTACCCCACTGCCTCCTCTGCTACCTCACTGCCTCCTCTGCTACCCCACTGCCTCCTCTTCTACCCCACTGCCTCCTCTACTACCCCACTGCCTCCTCTGCTACCCCACTGCCTCCTCTGCTACCCCACTGCCTCCTCTGCTACCCCACTGCCTCCTCTACTACCCCACTGCCTCCTCTGCTACCCCACTGCCTCCTCTGCTACCTCACTGCCTCCTCTGCTACCCCACTGCCTCCTCTTCTACCCCACTGCCTCCTCTACTACCCCACTGCCTCCTCTGCTACCCCACTGCCTCCTCTGCTACCCCACTGCCTCCTCTGCTACCCCACTGCCTCCTCTACTACCCCACTGCCTCCTCTGCTACCCCACTGCCTCCCCTGTTACCCCAGTGTTTCCCCTTGCTACTCCAGTGTCTCCCCTTGCTACTCCAGTGTCTCCCCTTGCTACTCCAGTGTCTCCCCTTGTTACTCCAGTGTCTCCCCTTGCTACTCCAGTGTCTCCCCCTGTTACCCCAGTGTCTCCCCTTGCTACTCCAGTGTCTCCCCTTGCTACTCCAGTGTCTCCCCTTGCTACTCCAGTGTCTCCTCTTGCTACTCCAGTGTCTCCCCTTGCTACTCCAGTGTCTCCTCTTGCTACTCCAGTGTCTCCCCTTGCTACTCCAGTGTCTCCCCTTGCTACTCCAGTGTCTCCCCTTGCTACTCCAGTGTCTCCCCTTGTTACTCCACTGTCTCCCCTTGCTACTCCAGTGTCTCCCCTTGTTACTCCAGTGTCTCCCCTTGCTACTCCAGTGTCTCCCCTTGCTACTCCAGTGTCTCCCCTTGTTACTCCAGTGTCTCCCCTTGCTACTCCAGTGTCTCCCCTTGTTACTCCAGTGTCTCCCCTGTCACCCCGCTACAGGGTGTCCCTACAGTGCGGTGAAGGAGGTCGAGCGAACTCTGCCACCAGTCCCACACGAGTTTGTCCGAACCGAGAAGGATCGAGACGAATATTTCCTGCGGCTTTGGCTGGAAGCTCCGTAGCAGATTTGTAAATTGATTTCTTAGAAAGAAGTGTGGTTCAGATATAATCTGGCCAAAGCGTTACAACTATAGAAAAAGAAGTTAAATGAAGAAGACACAAAAAAATCTTAGAATTTTTATATTCTCCAAAAGTTGGTAAAAAGTTCAGTTTAGCACTAACTGAGTCTTACGGAAGGTAATCGTTGTTTATTTGTCTAACTGCTCATAAAAGTAGGTGAATCTGCTTAAAAGAGCTGTTATGTTATTTATTGAGAAATTTTTCGCCTTACAATATTAATAAAAGATCTGAACTGCAAATAGAATTACTAACACTACTTGATTGGTTTGAGCGCTGAAATTTGATTGATAAAGTGAATGATGTTAAATTTTGAATATTTTGTCTAAAAAGTCCAATTTTGCTGAATTTTTCGAGTTGGAATAAAGTCGATCTGTTGGTTTTATCAAGATCCGGCTTAGTACTCCTCGCCTTCCTCTTCGCCCTCGCCCTCCACGGAGTCGACGCCGACCTCCTCGTAGTCCTTCTCCAGGGCGGCCAGATCCTCGCGGGCCTCGCTGAACTCGCCCTCCTCCATGCCCTCACCGACGTACCAGTGCACGAAGGCGCGCTTGGCGTACATCAGGTCGAACTTGTGGTCCAGGCGGGCCCAGGCCTCGGCGATGGCCGTGGTGTTGCTCAGCATGCACACGGCGCGCTGCACCTTGGCGAGGTCGCCGCCGGGCACAACAGTCGGCGGCTGGTAGTTGATGCCGACCTTGAAGCCGGTGGGGCACCAGTCGACGAACTGGATGGTGCGCTTGGTCTTGATGGTGGCGATGGCAGCGTTGACGTCCTTGGGGACCACGTCGCCGCGGTACAGCATGCAGCAGGCCATGTACTTGCCGTGGCGGGGGTCGCACTTCACCATCTGGTTGGCCGGCTCGAAGGTGGCGTTGGTGATCTCGGCGACCGACAGCTGCTCGTGGTAGGCCTTCTCGGCGGAGATGACCGGGGCGTAGGTGGCCAGCGGGAAGTGGATGCGCGGGTACGGCACCAGGTTGGTCTGGAACTCAGTCAGGTCGACGTTCAGGGCACCATCGAAGCGCAGCGAGGCGGTTATGGAGGACACGATCTGGCCGATCAGGCGGTTCAGGTTGGTGTAGGTCGGCCGCTCGATGTCCAGGTTGCGCCGGCAGATGTCGTAGATGGCCTCGTTGTCCACCATGAAGGCGCAGTCGGAGTGCTCCAGGGTGGTGTGGGTGGTCAGGATGGAGTTGTACGGCTCCACCACAGCGGTGGACACCTGCGGGGCCGGGTAGACGGCGAACTCCAGCTTGGACTTCTTGCCGTAGTCAACGGACAGGCGCTCCATCAGCAGGGAGGTGAAGCCGGAGCCGGTGCCGCCGCCGAAAGAGTGGAAGATGAGGAAGCCCTGCAGGCCGGTGCACTGGTCAGCCAGCTTGCGGATGCGGTCCAGCACCAGGTCGACGATCTCCTTGCCGATGGTGTAGTGGCCGCGGGCGTAGTTGTTGGCGGCGTCCTCCTTGCCGGTGATGAGCTGCTCCGGGTGGAACAGCTGGCGGTAGGTGCCGGTGCGCACCTCGTCAACCACGGTGGGCTCCAGATCGACGAACACGGCGCGGGGCACGTGCTTGCCGGCGCCGGTCTCCGAGAAGAAGGTGTTGAAGGAGTCGTCGCCGCCGCCGATGGTCTTGTCGGAGGGCATCTGGCCATCGGGCTGGATGCCGTGCTCCAGGCAGTACAGCTCCCAGCAGGCGTTGCCGATCTGGACACCGGCCTGGCCGACGTGGACTGAGATGCACTCGCGCTGCAGGGCGATTGGGAGGCGAATGCGGTGCTTATTCACTCATACCCAGCACTGTTGAGTGAAAATTCTCTGCAACTTACCATGCTGAAGGCTTCGAAAGCGAAGTGAGGGGTAGGCTGCTGTTTCGGCTTGAGAGAAACTGACGGAGTCCTCTGTGTAGCAATGAAGAGGGCTCGGAGCGCGGGCGAAGGAGAGAGTTAAATAGGGACGGCGCAGAGGGGGGGCGAGGTTGCTGGGCCGCCGAGGTGGTTGCCAAGCTGTGTGCCGCAACCCCCTCCACAAGTTTACTGCATCTTAAACTGCGCCTATAGCGCCTATACAGGTTTGACCCACCCACTCACAGTGGGGCAGCGGTCTCCTGAGTTTGCTTAGCAACGGAAACTACTCAAGCTAATAACGCGCAAAGAGCTCAGCTCTCCGCCTCAAGAATAGAAGAATACAGCGGAGAGGGAGGGCTGCATAGGCATTGCTTATCTCTATTGTAGCTCAGCCAAGCATGACTTGAAAGCAAACTGCTGCAGAGGCGACTCAAGCGGCTTTTTATCTGGTTGAGCGTCGTCGCAAAGACCATGCAGAAGATATTTGGACCAAATTTATTCTATTCAAAACCGAATTTGGCTTGGCGCTAGCAAAGAGAGAGAAAAGAGAATCGCATGCAGACTGTCGTGGGTCTGACAGACAGAGAAAAGAGAGAAAAGACAGTCTATAGGCTTTTTCAACACTCGTCACTACTTCACTAGGTCACTAGGGCAACCAAAACTGTAGTTCAAACACTTTAACTGTGTTCGTGCCTTTTCTTGCTCAGAATTGAATAGTTCTCTTATGAAAAACACCCTGGCCCCTGCAATGACGCAGCAAAAATGCCTCTGGGTAGATCCGATGAGAGAAGCTGATGTGTTTTCTTAATACAAATTCTGCAATAGCTTGCTAGGCATGCAAGTAGTTAAAAATACCTTTTCAAAGACACATGAGCACGCGTACTCAAGCTCAATTACGAATAGATAGCAAACACACCAGCGCCTTACACTGTGAAACTAATTAAAATTCTTTTACGCTTTAAAAATACGCTCGTATTAGAGCTCGCTTACTCAAAAGTAGAGAGAAAGGAATATGGAACTGATTTATTTTAGTTAGTCACAATTAGCATACATAGAAGTTGAAAAACTATATAGTAAAATGGTTAGTGTTAATTATTATTGGGTTAGGGTCACGAAATAACTGATGGAGACAAATTCTTAGTAAAAAATGGGGTCTAAATGACATGGTTGCTGGTCCAGCCTACCTTCCTCTTCCCTTTGGATGCGCCACAGGCGCTTTTACTATGTAAGTGTCAGATGTGCCAAAATATTTTAGACTAAAGACTGGCCATGGTTCACAGCGACATCAGTTGAGACAAATTTTACGTTTTTATTCGAATACAAGCCATACATGCATGTGGCCACACAGCTCATTTCACACGCGCCCATACGAGCCACAAAATCTTCGATTTTTTAATATTTCTGTGTTAATTCTAATAGAAAAAACAACTAGTACAAACCCGTGAGTTTTGTCATCACATTGAACGCGAACTTCCACATTCTAGAAAACAACGGAGCGTTGAAAATATTTTTTAGATGACAAAGTTCTCAATGACAGTAAGTAAGACAGAGTGCAGGTCTCCTGCTTCGCTTTCGCAGGAGTGTGATGTTCGCAGAGTACGCACACTACGCACACAAATGCGTGTGTACATTATTCTTCAAAAGTGTTCGCATTGCCAGCCAATAAAAATACTAACACTGCTGCGCTTGTGCGAGCTCACAATACGTACGAGCTAATTTTAAAAGAGAACTTCGCTTTGTAAAAAAACAGCAATTATCACAGTGATTTACAGGATCAGGTAATTTTATGATAGAGGGGACAAAGTAAAAAATTCTACATGATGGAGACAAATCCGCCTCAAATCCGCCTCACATTTCCTATATTATTTTGGGAATCAGTGTTGTTAGCATTAATTTTAGTGCAGCAGGCACTCATTTGGCGCCGCAAGAAGCATTCATTTTGGCGCTGCAGGCACTCATTTGGCGCCGCGCAAGCAAGCATTCATTTTAGTGCTGCAGGCACTCATTTGGCGCCGCAAGCAAGCATTCATTTTAGCGCTGCAGGCACTCATTTGGCGCCGCAAGCAAGCATTCATTTTAGCGCTGCAGGCACTCATTTGGCGCCGCAAGCAAGCATTCATTTTAGTGCTGCAGGCACTCATTTGGCGCCGCGCAAGCAAGCATTCATTTTAGTGCTGCAGGCACTCATTTGGCGCCGCAAGCAAGCATTCATTTTAGCGCTGCAGGCACTCATTTGGCGCCGCAAGCAAGCATTCATTTTAGCGCTGCAGGCACTCATTTGGCGCCGCAAGCAAGCATTCATTTTAGTGCTGCAGGCACTCATTTGGCGCCGCAAGCAAGCATTCATTTTAGCGCTGCAGGCACTCATTTGGCGCCGCAAGCAAGCATTCATTTTAGCGCTGCAGGCACTCATTTGGCGCCGCAAGCAAGCATTCATTTTAGTGCTGCAGGCACTCATTTGGCGCCGCAAGCAAGCATTCATTTTAGTGCTGCAGGCACTCATTTGGCGCCGCAAGCAAGCACTCATTTTGGCGCCGCAAGCAAGCGTTCATTTTGGTACTCATTTGGCGCCTCAGGCTTTCACTGGTTTTGTGCAAGTTTCAGAGGTGCCCAATATATTTTAAGCTAAAGACTGGTTCACATCGACATCAATTAAGAACAGTTATTTCGTGACTACTGTCTATACGAGCTACGAACTCTTCTTGACATTTCACTGAACGCGAACTTCCATATTTGGGAAAAAATGAGTGTTTAAAATATTTTTAGATGACTAATTTCTTAATAACAGTAAGTAAGACAGAGAACAGGTCTTTTTGTCAAAGGTTGCTTTCTACTAAAATAATTCCGAAAATAATTACCACTGCATATAGATATCACGTCATAGTCATTCTTGAAAAGAAGAACTTCCCTTTCTAAAAGCCGAAGTTCCATAACACGAACAAATTATACGTGAGTACGTTATTCTTCCAATGTTTTACATAGCTAGCCAATTAAAAATATTACCATACGCTTTTGTGAGCTCAATGAAACGTACATCTACTTGTACGTACCAAGGACGACTTAAGTCGTAGGACGGGAAACCTCGAAAACCATTAATATGGCACAGCTCGGCTCTTTGGTTTTATGAGTCTTATTTATGGGTTTTATTTATCATTCTTAGCTGACTGTCTAGCAATATAAGTAGCGGGGATGATTAAATAAATTTATAAAACCAATGATTGGAGCTGTGTCATGCATTTTTATGATTTTAGGCACAGTAAATGTACGTAGAATAAAAAATTAACATAGAATCCTAATTTTCTGAACAAAAAGCTTTATAAATATCGATAGAGCAATAAAAAAGACACAACATATTAAAAGATGAACACTGGATCTGCCTCCTATCAAAAGCAATAAAAATTTTTGTGCTGAAACATGAAAACTGCCTATCTCCGTAGTGCATTTTTTCGGAAAACCTGCCTATAAAAATTTTCTAAGAAACGAGGTTTCCCGTCCTTCTACTTAAGTCGTCCTTGCTACGTACATCAAACTTACATCACTAAAACGTTTTAGTGATCTTGTGAGCTCACTACAACGTACAACGAAAGAGAACTTTTTCTCGTGGCCGGTGAGAAATGTATTTTGTTGTTTGCTTTGAAAAGCACAGGAATTAGCTATCTCAAAAAATTGTATGATAGCATTGCATATGAAAGAAAGAGAACTTCACACTCAGTTTGCCGGCGTAGTGCATATACTTGATCGTATTATTGTCCGCATATTGTGCATGCCGAGGGTCTCTACCGTACTCGAAAAAAAATTAACTCGAAAACCCGCTCATTTTATACATCATATTTCTAACTTTCATAGCAACAATTGGCTGTCGAGCTTGCTTATTGTCCCAAAACGTCCGTTAGAAATTCACACCACAGAAGCTTACGCTCGTATTTAAAATGGGTAAGAAACACCATTCTTCAGTTATGATTGCCCTATTTTTAAAGAAATACTTCTAACAACAAATTAACCAAATGACCGCAAACAGTATAGCACTCTTGTTAACACTGGCCATGTTCCACAGAGGAACTGGTTTCCCCTGTCTAAACGGTGCAACATACGATGCCATATACGACCGGTGCGAATGCACACCCAACTACTTTGGTTACCGCTGCGAAACCGCTTTTGCCTCCTACGATCCGTGTCAAAGACAAAGCGAATTGCCCGTCATTGAGGATCTCGAAGGAAAACACCGACCAGGAGCGGGGAGGAACTCCACATCGTCTTCTTCAATGCGTCAGCCAGCGTCCGAACTATTCTCGACGATCACGCCACAGTGGTATCGGGTTCAGTCACCCTGGGGCAACCGGATGGTCGAAGGCTGCAGCAGCGGGGTCAAGGATTCCGACTGCGGCGGCAGAGCGGCTTACGTGCTGCACGACGTTGTGGTCGAAAAGAAATCGAAAAGCCGATCGCTGTCACGAGCCCGAGCGTATCGCGTATGGAGCCAGCTGAAATCCTGCCGTCTGGTCGACGAAACTTTCTATCCGGTACGAATTCTCAAATGCGCTCAATCGGTTACTTTGTACTTTCTTCTGCCACTGCCAAAGACACACTCGTATTGCATCGGTGATGAAGCAGATCCTTCAGAAAACGTTCTGGTTCCCAAGAAGCCAATTCTTCAATTACATAATGATTACGGAGACGAACGCTTTACTTGTGGAGTTTACGGTTCCCAGTACAAATCCCGTTACACAATAAGATTTGTACTAACTGGTCGAGACGGCAATCAGAAAAGCATAACGCCGTGCACTACTAAAGAGTATGTCATTCCATCGAACTGTGTAGGAAATTGCACTTTCAAATGCCCGTGGTACGAAATCGCCAAGCCGGGAGAGAATATATACGGTAGCAATATTGTTTGCACTGTAAAACCGGAGAATCTCAACGTTCCCGAGGTTTCATCCAACATCCATTCATTTACGTTTTCCATCAACTTCACTCACGGTGAGCACACTATTCGCCCGGGAAAACCAGTCGAGCTGTGCATTAGCACTCGGAACATCCCTACAACGCAAAAGATTACTTTCTCTGTGTCCGTAGCCAGAAAAATAAGATACAGGAAAGATCGAACCGACATTGCAGTGCTTTCCAACGACAAAAATAGCAATGAAAGTGTATGCGAGTTTGCCAGCAGTAATAGTCGCTCCCGGCTACAGCAGAAAGTGTGCATGAAGTTAGTCCTTTATAACCAGGACAATGAGGGAAAATTTGTTTTCGGACTCAAAAAAACGGAACAGCTGAGCGAGGCGAGAATAAACATATCATACAAGTCATCAGCCGATGGGATTTTTACGCGTAACAGCAATCCAAACGTCCCATCCCTACTGGCCTTTGAGCGGTTTGAATCACTCCATCTGAAAGTCGACCTTCGAACGCTAGCTTCCGGACCGCAAAACTACCTGCACATCTTTAGCGACCCATTCGTGAAGCCAGTGGGCGGCATCTACAAAGAGAATTCAACGTACGTCTTAAGAGCCAAAAGAGGCGAGAATGATGTCTACGTAGCTATGCGAAACAAAGTGCTTCCTTACGAGGTGCAAGTTTTGATCACCAGACCGCAATCGGTGGTGCAAGACGGTCCCGATGAAAGTGTAGTGACTCGAGTGGCAGTTAGGTACAACTACATAACTATTATCATCTCGGGCAATGCAAACGAAAATAACGGTGAACTGACATATCGAGTGCACTGCAAAGCTCTAAACGATTCGAAAACGTTACATGAAGACACGATTCGAGCCGATTCACTCTGCGACGTCCGGCGCAATGGAATCAAGATCGACTCAACTTTAGATGTTGTTCGAATACACTTCGAATTTTATGGAACAATAATTTACGCCTGGAAGTTCCGCGCGCATCTGGAAGCAAAAAGCAGTTGCGCTCATCGGTTTATCATGTCTTGGCGCGAAATGCGAAACAAAGCCTGTAAGGGTGGCGTACATCCTGTGGGTGACAGAAAGGAATTTGCACTCGATGTAACTGTTATACCGTCAATGTACGACATTCCGGGAAATGTTGATGGCTTGATGTATGCAACAAGTCAATCTGAAGCAGTAAAGTACATAGTCAAGAGGCCAAGTGAGAATCTTTTTTCAACGAAGTACACGCATGTAGCTAGAAAAGCGAAGAGTCAGGATCTGATCGACCAGCCGTTCGAGATAATGAAAATATGCCACTGCGAAAATGTAGAAAAGCAGTCGGCCAAAAGCGGCTGTCTTGTAGACGTGACGAAAATTAAACGGACTAAAAGGGAAATTCCTATTACAGCAAGAGTTGAAGAAAAGAATCACATTCCCACAGCAGCCGACCCACAAGTTATGAACGAAACCTTCTCGTCAGTAAAAAATAAAATATCTTCAAAAGAGGCGCAGCAGTTCTGTTCAGACTTTCTATCGGTGCAAATGGTCCTACGAAACTACAGTTTATCTTTATGCTCGGGGCACAGTGACCACCAAATCGGAGCAAACTATGCAGCCCAATTTGAGTTTCTCTGCGTCCGGTACGCCCTGACACTAAATACTTATCAGTTCGCGGAGACTCTGCTCAACTCAATGCTAGACGTGTGCCGGAAAGATATTGGCTACAATGCTTCCGAAGTTCGAAGCGACAGTCGCGTGCTGAAAGACTTGGAGCGGGACATCTGTCCGAACGACTGCAGTAAAAATGGACTCTGCGTAGCCGGTGCGTGCGAGTGCAGGCATGGATTTACTGGCAGAGGCTGTGAAAATCGAACAGAACAGCTGGAAGCAATCCCAACCACGATATCAATGCCGAACCAGCATTTCGTGTGCGCATCCGAGAACTGCTCGAGCGCCCTGCTGCTGGTTAGTCCTATGTTGAAGTCGACGAAGGCAGACTGTCTAATCCGTCGTATCGTCCCTTCGGCTGAAGAGAAGCCTGCTAAACAATCTTGGAAAGTTGCAGCAGTTTTTGCTACGGGCAGTGTGATGGTGTGCAACTTGACAGACATTCACAGCTGGCTGAAAATTGAGAACCGACTTTACGCCGCCATTGAGGTTAGTCACTATCGTTATTTCATTATTAATTATTGATTACAACAACAACAACAACAACAACAACAACAACAACAACAACAACAACAACAACAACAACAACAACAACAACAACAACAACAACAACAACAACAACAACAACAACAACAACAATAACAAAGTACGCAGCCCCGCAAGGTCAAGGTCACAGTTAGAGCTCCGTTGGCACTGTCGTGCGCCCCGGCGTCGCGAAGGAGGCAGTCCTACACCTGCACTATACACCTACGCGGCGCATCTGAAGGCTGCGTACGGCTGTTCAGTGCAAGGATGGGGGGGTGGTCGCCACACACACCCTCAATTACCCCAGCTAATGCTGGCACCCATTTTACAGCTGGTTGAACCGAAGCAATGCAGAGTTAAGTGTCCTGCTCAAGGACACAAATTGTTCCCTTTGGTTTGAGGATCGATCGGTCGTGAGTGCGACGCTTTTAACCACTATAGGCTAGATGGGGTTGACCTTAATTATCAACTTGAAATTTGAAGATTTTTGCTATCTCGATAGGGATAAAAATCGACCCCGCGCTTACAAGAAACTCGGGACAAGCAGGAACGAACTGTGAAACTGCCTCGAACAAAGCACTTACTAAGCCCAGGATGGTCAGGCATAATTAAAAAGGCTAAACCCTTTTAAAGCATATAATTGGGCCTTCGAAAGTACATGTATCACAGATCATATAGCCATTAAAAATTCACCACAAAACAATGCTTAACAGATCAGCCTAGAATCGAAAACATGGAAGTCCAACAACAGCGTCAACCGGTTGATGGTTCAAAGTGAATGTTCCGTCCGCCTAGCCGGGTGCAGGTCAATGCAGTTGGCACACAGACACGTTGGGTTGACTTGCGCCCAGCAGCCCGATGATGCTTCAGTTGTTCCCACGGACAATAAGTGCCACTCAGACGTTTCAAAAACGAAAAACTACAAGCTGAAATTCCTGGATGTGGCTTTAATAATGACGGCAACCGTTGCAAGTATTAGCGCCATTCTGGGGAGGCTTTTGATCACCCGGGGCAGCTGCGAAGGACATGTCAAGCAGTTGGGGAAGAAACTGGCCTTGTTTGCAAGAAAGCGAGTAGCAGCGTCGCGTCAAGGCCGAAAGGACTTGCATAGACAACGAAGAGGGAAAGAACCAGCTGAAGAAACGCTGATATAATAGAGTTTAACAACAATTTGTTTAACAAGATATTCTCGGATCAATTTTTTGTCTAAAAAATTAGCTTTTTTATGACAACTGAGACTTAATTAGGTAGCTACAATTGATTTCTTATTATTTTTTATCTGATTACAGTTGCCAAAGTTTCTTTTACAAACTGTTCGTCGAATTTTGTGAGTTTTTAAATTTAAAAAGCATCATGTCTTTATAAAATTTACTTTTTGAATCCTATATACTAGTAAATATTAGTAGTGACATTATATTGATTTTTTGTTATTTTACGTGCGTTAATGACCTTAAGACATTAGCTAGAATTATGTCTTTAAAAAGACATTTTTATTCCGAAATGACGATTTTTTAGTTTTTTTCATGCAGCTAAGGACGAATATTTGAGCTTCAACATTTTTATTTGACTTGTTATATAATTTTACCCTGTGTTAAACATACATGTACGTAGCTACATAACATTTTTTGTTTTGAGTTACTCCAAAAAAAATAAAAGTAAAGTGATAACTTAAGTATGATGAAATGAGTAGAGTAAACTTTTATGGTCAAGCTGATGGAGAGACTGGAACTCTGGCGCTTTCTTTCTGTGAAGCTGAAAAATAAGCCTCTCAGCAAAAACCAGCACGCTTTTCGGGCGATCCGCTCCACCGAAGGCGCGCTACACGTCCTGGTCCATACACTAGAGAAGGCCGTGCTTGAAAACGGCTTCGTTCTGGGATCTTCCTGGGACATCGATCATTGGCGCCTTCGATAACGTCCTCTTCGAGGCGTTTCGAAGAACCCTCTGTGAGAGGCAAACGCACTCACATCTCACCAGCTGGATCATGTACCATCGCACAACCACCGCCAGTTTGCTGGGCTACCAGAGGACAGTCCCCGTCTGCAAAGGTAGCCCTCAAGGTGGGGTGCTTGACTTACTTGACTTAGCTGCAGGGCTGTCCCGGAGGGGACACAGCGGGAAGGCGCGGGCGCCCATTCCGCTAGTCCCTGAACGGCCGACGCGTCGCTATGGACGGAGGGTTGGCGCCGCCCAGGGAGGTCCCCCAGTGTCGCCAGCAGCTATGGTGCTCTCTGGAAAGGAGAGTTCAGCCCTGCGGGTGGCCCGAAGGTAGCGCATGAGCTGATTAAAGTTTTCGGGTTTGCACGCTTCAGTAATAGATGTGTGTGGCCCGAGGTAAGTGAGTCTGGCCCGCGTGAAGGCGGGACAGATGCTGACGAAATGCTCAGCGGTTTCGTCACCTGAGTTGCAGAAACTACAGGTGGCGTTGGTGGCGTTGCCCTGCAGGTACTGGTGCCTGGAGAAGCAGCCGTGACCAGAGAGGGTCATGGTGGCAGCCCGGATGTCTCTGCGCGAGAGGCGCAAGAGGAGCTTCCGGAGCTGGTGAGAGGGCTGAGGGACAGCGCCTCTGGATTGCCTGCAGTTCGTGCGGTTCGCCCAAGTCGAGCGGTGCTGAGTCCTGATCCACGCTTTGATGCGTGAGTCGATGACACAGCCAGGAATCGGGACAAGAGGTTCGGGGCCGAGAGAGGAGCCGGAGGCACCAACTTTTGCAAGGGTGTCAGATAACGTTGTCGAAGGCGCCAACAATGTCAAGAAAGAGAGCCAGAGCGTAACCGTCACCCAGTACCGCCCTTTCAATCTTCTCGACAATCGCATGCAGGGCGCTGTCAGTCGACCTCCCGGTGCGGAAGGCGTGCTGATTATTGCTGAGGGGCATCGCTGTCAGCTCGCAGGACAGCAGCCGCCAGAGAATAAGCCTCTCAGTGAGCTTAAGCATTGCTGACGTTAAGCTAATAGGCCGGAAGGCCTTGACGCTTTGGTAGTCACCCTTCCCAGGTTTGGGAATAAAGACTACCCGAGCTTCAGTCCAGCATTTGGGAACGTATCCCAGCTGGATAGAGGCCCGCATGAGATTGCGGGTGAGTCTCAGGAACGAGGGTATCTTGGCTGCTTCACGAAGGAGAACAGGGTAGATACCATCAGGTCCAGGAGATTTGAAGGGTTTGAAGGTTCTGACCGCACGAGCGATTAGGTCTTCAGTGACAATGCCCGCCGCTAGGGTGGCTCCATCCATCGAATGGTTGGGCTCCGGTCTAGCAGTAGGTACCCTCGGGAAGAATGTGCTAAGCATATGCTGAAGCACTTCTTCAGGGTCTTTAGTAAGAGAGCCATCATCTTTTTTGATCATGGCTAATTTGGACATTTTGTCCATTGTAAGGGCCTTGACAAGCCTAGAAGTAGGTCTGTCTTGATCCAATTCATTGCAGAATTGGCGCCACTTACATTCCTTGGCCTTGCGCACTTCAAATTTGAAATTGCGGGAGGCTGTCTCCAGTTCTCTGGAATATGGTCATCAAATGAGCTCTTCCGGGATGCTCGGCCAGACCCCGTTCTGAAAGTACGACATGTGAACGATGTCACCGCGGTGGCGTCTAATTTGTCGATCCTTATATCCTCAAGAACCTCCTTCATCTACGCCGCTGAGCAATCGGCTGATCGTTGTGGTCTAAAGCTCTCTGAGACTAAGCCCGCAGCAATCATGCTCACCAGCAGGACCAAGTGGCAGAGCCGGCCGCTCACGCGCTTTACGGAAGGGAAATCCC
Source organism: Macrostomum lignano (assembly GCA_002269645.1). NCBI lineage: Eukaryota > Metazoa > Platyhelminthes > Macrostomidae > Macrostomum > Macrostomum lignano. Next base: position 417,967 of record NIVC01000001.1, on the reverse strand, counting down.
CTTCTGCAAGCAGACTAAATGTCTAGGGATTACCCTGGACCACAGGCTGAACTGGTCACCACAGTTCAGACAAAAGCAAAGAGGGCCCTGGCTCCTGTCTCCTGAACCCCTGGTCCCTACATGTATCTCTTCTACGGTCATCAATCGTCAGATCGATGACTAGGTTGATTCTATTCCCAAGGACCTATCCGCGCCGCGCCCCTCTCACAAGCTCAGGTACGTCCTTCTGAACCAAAATCAGAAGGATATATTCGCGCCGAATTGTCATGACCTTTTCACACTACCGGCCATAGCTACTTCGCCAGCAGCCTAGGCACTAGGCGAACTTTGCCCTTTTTGAGAGTACGACAACGAAGATGCTTAGCTCTTTGTCTGTCATTGCCCTTTCTACATCGAGACAAACTTCGCAACCCCGTCTATTGACGAGTTTTGCCAGACCGTCAGCATCCCACGGCTCACCCAGTTCCTACGGGCAAGCCCCTTTCTTCCCATAGGGAAGATCACACAGAGCCCGACGACATCGAGGCTGCGATTTTGTGCCGAGAGGCGCTGACGGTCAGGCGTCGACGGAGCTTCCGCGTTGTCAGCAGTTTGACTACCTCAGCGGTCTGGTTTCCGGCGTCGGCGAAGATATTTATCCCTGCCTAAGTTTATGAGAATTTCCCGCAGGAGGTTTTCCCGCAGGAGGTTTTTCCACAGGGTTTTTCCTGTCGGGATTTTAAGTCAAACCTAATATTGGATTTGAAATCTAGTCTAGTCTAGCTCTAATCTAGTCTAGTTTTAATATCTAGTCTAGTTTTAATATCTAGTCTAGTTTATGTCTAGTAAAGTCTAGTCTAGTTCTAATCTAGTCCAGCATTGTGTATAGACTGGATTCGACTTGAATTTCCGACTGTAAAAACCCTGCGGGAAAAACTCTCGCGGGCAATGTTGTGTAGTTGGTTTGCAGATATGTACATCTGCTATGTACATCTCTGCCGATATTGATCGGTCGCAGCTAGGTAAATATCAAAGTATAAATATACCAGTCGGAAGGCCAACTTACTTGGGGTGTGTACCCCAAAAATCAGTCTGACTCTCTCAACAACATTGGCGTCGTAAGCTAGGCCAACCCCCCACAATTTGGGGTTTTGAGTTTTCACTAACAAGTTGAGTGCAAGCCCAGCCTAAAAGGCCGTCTTTGCGAAGTAAACAAGCGCCAAACCGCAAAAGTACACAGTGCTCAGAATGTCTCAGTCGGCGACAGCTCCTAGCGCATCGGAGGTGCCAAGGATCAACATCTCGTCACCAAAGCAATTCCTGCCTCAACCGGGACCACCAACGAGGCCGTGGAATGGGTGGAAGAGCCTGTTTGACAACTACTTAATTGCGGCGGGCTTCGACACTCTACCATACGCGAGAAAGCGAGCCCTGCTTCTGCACTGCCTGGGTGCTGAAGGACAGTGGATCTTCGCAGCGATGCAGCCACCGCCATCTCAGAGTTCGGATGGTGAACAGACACCGCTGGGATTCGACGAGACCGTGAAGCTGCTGAAGGAGCAGTTTGGTGGCAAGACCAACGTGGTGGCGGAGCGCCACAGGTTTCGGCAGCGAGGGCAGCGACCCGGTGAGAAAATCGCTGACTTTGTGGCAGCGCTGTACACGCTGGCCGGCTCGTGCGAGTTCGGCGGCATGACGGACGAGATGATTCGCGACCAGATAGTGGAGAAGGTCAGCGACAGGCGGATCAGAGAGCGCCTGCTCATCGAGGGCGGCCTGACGCTCAAGACGGCGGTGACGCTGAGTCAGCAGTGGGAGACTAGCATCGCGGAAGCCAGCGCGATCGAGACTGGCGGCGCAGTTGCCATGGCAAGCCGAGGCGAGGCGGAGGTGTACAAGGTGCAACATCAGTTCGGAAAGTCCAGAGGTCAAGGACGGGCGGCTGCCGGGCGAGAGTTCTGTCCGAATTGCGGAGGCGGCCACAACAGAAGAGCGCGATGTCCTGCTGAAGGCAAGTCCTGTTATGCCTGTGGCAAGCAGAACCATTTTGGCAGAATGTGCAGGTCGCAGGGCACCAAGGTTGCCCAGGTCGGAGACGAGAACAGCCGCGAGGTGTTCACCGTGCGTGGCACGGCCAGTCCCGACATCAGGTGCCGGCTGAAGGTCCAGGGCAGCTGGCTGAGCCTGCTGGTCGACTCGGGCGCGAAAGTGTCCATTCTATCGGAGAGGACCAACCGGAAGCTCGATCGATCAGCTTCTAGCGGACGGGATCGTCGAGGAGATTCAAGCATCTGAATGGATCTCGAATCTGGTGGTCGTCCCAAAGCCTGACGGTAAGATCCGAATCTGCAATGACCTCGGGTGCCCCAACAAGGCGACCCGGCGTTTACTTGATGCCGGTGTCAAATTCCTTTACATGAGGGCACCTGCTAAGCGGAACCTCGTCCCGCATAGCGACCTGTGCCTCAACATCCTCAACGACTGTCAGGCCAATCGGGTCTTCACCGATGGCATTGCCTCAACGCTCAACCTGAGACAACGCTACTCCGTAGCTATCGACTCGCGCGATACCATCACTGACCACTGGAACCCTGGTGAGCTTTAACTACTACACCGATGGTTCTAAGCAGTCAGCCAACACCGGTTTTGGTGTTGGAATCTTCCTGAACGGGAGGGTTATCGCAACCCACGCTCAGTACACTGGGATCAACTCTAGTGTCTTCCAAAATGAAGTTCTTGCCATCAGCTCCTGCACCGCAGAGCTCCTCGCCACTGGCGTTACCGGTAAGAACATCATATTCCATTCGGACAGCCAAGCTGCCTTGCACGCCATCAGTGGCTGCAGCACCAATTCTGCTACAGTCCTCGACTGTATCAAACTCCTCAACATGTTGGGCTCCACCAACAAAATCACCCTCAAGTGGGTTCCGGGGCATGTGGGGATCCGAGGAAATGAGTTGGCTGACGCCCTTGCAAAAGTTGGCGCCTCCGGCTCCTCTCTCGGTCCCGAACCCCTTGTCCCGATTCCTGGCTGTGTCATCGACTCGCGCATCAAAGCGTGGATCAGGACCCAGCACCGCTCGACTTGGGCGAACTGCACCACCTGTAGGCAATTCAGAGGCGCTGTCCCTCAGCCCTCTCACCAGCTCCGGAAGCTCCTCTTGCGCCTCTCGCGCAGAGACATCCGGGCTGCCATCATGACCCTCTCAGGTCACGGCTGCTTCTCTAGGCACCAGTACCTGCAGGGCAACGCCAACAACGCCATCTGCAGTTTCTGCAACTCAGGTGACGAAACCGCTGAGCATTTCGTCAGCATCTGTCCCGCCTTTACGCGAGCCAGACTCACTTACCTCGGGCCACACACACATATATTACTGAAGCGTGCAAACCCGAAAACTTTAACCAGCTCATGCGCTACCTCCGGGCCACCCGCAGGGCTGAACTCTCCTTTCCAGAGAGCACCATAGCTGCTGGCGACACTGGGGGACCTCCCGGGGCGGCGCCAACCCTTCGTCCATAACGACGCGTCGGCCGTTCAGGGATTAGCGGAATGGGCGTTCGCGCCTTCCCGCCGTGTCCCCCCGGGACAGCCCTGCAGCTAACTCAAGTAAGTCAAGCCCCAACAAGGCAATTGTGCCGGACAAGCAGCCTCTGCCGGGATTCGGTCTGGTGGCCGCAGATCGACAGCCAAATCGAGGAGTTCGTGCGGCACTGCGAAGCCTGCCTGCTCAGCGAGAAAAACTTCAAGCCATCCAAGACGGTGCTGACTCCGACGAAGTGGCCGACGCGACCTTGGGAGGAGCTTCAGCTCGACATCTTCGGGGAGCTGCATTCGGCGCCGAACTCATGTCGCTTCATTCTGGTGCTGTACGACCTGCATTCAAAGTGGCCAGAAGCAGCCTGCATGTCCACAGTGACCACAGCTGACGTGATCGACGCCTTGACGACGTGGTTCAGCCGCTGGGGACTCCCAAAGAGCATCAACACGGACGGCGGGCTGCAGTTCATGTCCGGTGACTTCAAAGACTTCCTCCAGCGCTGCGGCATCCAGCACCGCCAGTCGCCGCACTACCACCCGCAAGGCAACGCTGCAGTCGAGCGCTTCAACCGGTTTCTGAAAGACGGCCTGAAGACGCACCTGCAGGACGGCTACGGCTTCAAGGACGCGGTGAAGGCGCTGCTGTGGTCATACCGGGCCACCCCGCACGCACTGACGGGGGTGTCACCGGCGGAGCTGATGACGAGCCTGAAAATCAGCACTCCGCTGACTGCACTGCAGCCAAGGACACCATCGCAGCACAACCTGGCAGGCGGCATCAGGCAGAAGCAGCAGCGAGTCTTCAGCAAGCTCAACTCGACCAAGCTCAAGTCGGCGACTAGGTGCGCGTGAGGCGGCCGTTCGAACGTTGCAAGCTGAGCAGCCGGCTGCCCGAACCGCTGGAGATCTTGAGAATCGCGAGCGCCACCACAGTGATCCTCAGTGACGGCTCTCGGTGGCAGGTCGACAACTGCGTGCGGCGGGTGGAGCGGCCGGCAGGAGCGCTGCCGCAGTGGCCCACGCCAGCCGCCACGACGGCTCCGACACACGCGGCGGTGGCGGGAGCGGCGGCCGAAGAGCTGCCGCCGCATCAAGGAGCACCGACGGCGATTCGAGCGAGCGCGAGGAATCGGGCTCCGCCGCAGTGATATGGGGATGTGGTGACTCACTGATTGCAATGACTGCAAAGGACTTTTAAATTGCAAGCTTTTCGTTTTCGAGTTTGTTTTCGAGGGTTTTTGTGATTGGGACTTAATGGCGAAATTCTATTTTATATAAAGATTTTATTCTGATGTAAAACAATACTTTATTCCCAATGTTCCTGCCTGTTTTATTGTTCTTGAATATCTAATCGATTTTCGAATATTTCGTCGACAAGGCAACTCGTTCGTGAGAAAGAGTGAATGTTGTGTAGTTGGTTTGCAGATATGTACATCTGCTATGTACATCTCTGCCGATATTGATCGGTCGCAGCTAGGTAAATATCAAAGTATAAATATACCAGTCGGAAGGCCAACTTGGTCTAAGCTCGTGTGTACCCCAAAAATCAGTCTGACTCTCTCAACACAACATTGGCGTCGCAAGCTAGGTTTGGTACAGATAGATTTTCCATTAAAATATATGTAACTTTGTTTCAAGATTGCTATTTGCACTTAAACATACCGCGCACACACAATCTAACTCAATATTGCAACGTTCTTATATTGGTCAAAACCACGCCATGTAAAACAAAAACACTATAGCTATACAAGCCAGAACTTAAAACAATGCTTGTAGACTCTACATGCAGTACGTACGACAGCTAAAATGTAGCTATTCATATAGGATCGCGTATGCCAATTCGCCTCACGTAGCTTTTTGGCCAGAGTTTAAAATGTGCGAGAATGAACACAGCTGTATATGTACTACATGCGCGAAAACTGTGGACGGAAATTGCCCCCTGCTCTGCCCAATTGTATCAGGCACAGAAATCGATTAGTATCGAAGTTATATTACCGCTCGTTCAGTCCCAGAACTTGTAGTCGAGTTACAGAGTTAAATACAGCAAGGGCTACCACGTAATTGCTACACATATTAGCTAGCATAGTTCATGTTATACTTGCTCAAGCATATAGCTCTACAGACTAAAACACAATTCTCACTGACAACCAGCTTCAAACTTGAAATCGACGCATCACGTACCAGATTAAAAAGGTTTGCTGCATTGTTTAATAATACAAGCTCTTGAGCATAATACGCTTGTAGTGCTCTATCACGCGGTTTGTGTACATGTTTTGTCGTTGCTGATCCGAATCAGACGCTTCGTGAATCAGACGAGCGATTTAGAGGCTCATTTTGTGGCTTTAGGGGATCGCTCTGGCTTCACTCAGTAAAGGTGTATTTTGCGTAGCTAGCAAATCCTACGAGTACCATGAGGGGTCGGCTGAATTTTTTAGCCCAAGGACCAGATAAAGAGTCAAGCGCATGACTGCATGCGGCCAGAGGAGGGGAGAGAGGAGAGGGTCAAAGGGAATCGAGAAGAGAGATAGGAGAAAGGAGAGGCGAGGGACTAAAGGAGAAGAGAGGAGAGATGACATAGACAGGAGAATTGAGAGGAGAGGAGGAGCACAGATCTGAGTAGATGAGAGGAGAGGAGAGAGAAGAGAAGGGAGCTGAAAAAGAAGACCCAGAAACCTTGAGCGGGCCCGGATTGCTATTGCGAAGGATTGCTCAAAGGACCGAGGGCTGGATAGAGGCTCCGCGGGCCGATAGTACACATTTCGTGTAACGTGCACAAACTAGCAGAGTTGGCCGACCCCTGCTGTATACAATCAGAGTGATGATAGGATAAATTTTTCACTGAAAGTTTGAAAGGAAATAAGATTCGTGCACATGCAGTGTAATAAAGCACTAAATAAATCTTTTAGTATTGTATACTCGTAACATTGGACATTCAAAGTAACCGAAAATGCGCTGTAATATATAGCTAACCTAACATTTTAACTCTGAATCACGCCCGCAGATGGTCCAAGTCATGTCGCCGCGCAATTGGAAGCTTGCCATTCTGTGCTGCTGCTCTCTGCTGCTGGCAAATTCGATTCTTCCAGTGAAAGGTGAGCAGATTTAGTAAATATACGTTGTAGCCTAATCATGTAGGGTTATGCGCTCGTAAGCTATGCATATAGCTAAAGTATTTTAAAATTGCAGACCATTTCGTATACGCTCTATATTGTTTTACGTACAGCTAAGCATACAATTGCGTTCACACGTAAATTATAATAGTGCACGTAAACTTCTTGAGGTTTGGCGTCGGATATTCTGATATTTCTGACATCCATACTAAAATCGTACATAATCTACCATTAGTGTCGGAAGGGAAGGGATGGGAATAGACAGACAGGCCATAGAGGAATCCTACTAGATGGGCTATTTCAAATGCTTCAAATGCAAAAAATTCTGACAAATTTGTGTATTGATCGTTTCAGAGTAGTGCTTTGGGAATATTGACAGCGAAATTTTTATCTAGGAATCGAACTCTTGCTGCCAAACAGTCTTGAGAAAAATTCTCTCCCTGAATTTTCTGGATTGCCTTGAGATTGTGTGAGCGAATGAATGAACTAGCTAGCATGGTTTCCTCAGACGATTTTTCAGAGATTTGTGCATTCGACTGACGGAGTGGCCGTCTAGGTTTTTCTCTTTTATGCATTCATATGTGCTACGTAGTATTAACAAGATTATGACTTTTTAGGCGATTTTTTTGCCGACTTTTTTGCTTTTTTGCCGTCAATTCTGGAGACTGATCAAATTCATACGAGTTCAAACCATCTTCCATTGTATACAAATGCACAAGGACCAAGCCTAATAACAGAGGATCCAAATTCAAATCATACACGCCTATGGGCAAGAAAAAAGTGAACCATATGATGCACTGTTTAAAGACCCTTTGGAGCCAAATAGGCCCTATAAATCGCTTTGAAATCCGTTTGAACTTCAGCACAAGAGGAAAGCGCCGCTACCGGACCTTCCGCTACATGCAGCAACTCACTCAATCTAGGATTGGACTACTTCCTTCGAACTCAACTATTTGCCAATCTGACTAAAGTGGAACTGCCAGCCGAAATACCATTGCCAGTGAGCGTGTTCAAGATAGTGAATCTTAAACTAACCGGACTAAACGAGGTTTCGCGCGGATGCAGCCTACAACTGAGTCAAGTGGACGAATCTCGGCTGCAGCTGCGCGCCTGCGCTCACGCCGCTAGACTTGGAGTCACATTCGTGATAAAAGCCGGCAGCTGGCCAGTGGACTTCATTCAGGCATCAATCAAGGATACGGGAGTCAGCGCTCGGGCTGTTGCTCACATGGTACCTGGTGGCTTGATAAGGCTGGAACACTTCGATATTACCTTAGGCAGCATCGACGTTGAGAACACGGGCATTACCGGCAGCATCATCACTAGGGTGATGCGGATGAACAGTGTACGCGAACGACTGCGACGAGTGATTGCTGCAGAGGCGAGCAAAAAAATTCAAGCCGAGCTGAACAAGCATCGGCTGCCTGAATGACCTTATTTAGAAAAGAACAATCTGCACTTTAAATTCCTTTGCAAACTCCTGGAATCTGGTACAATTTTTTTATACTTGGTCAGTTGCTCCACCACCATGAGAGAATGAGTAACTAGAAGGATACATAATTTTAAATCAGCCTTGCTGCTACATGAAATTCTTTTTTTGGCATAAGAATAAAGCTCCATTTACTTGAAGCTCCATACTGGATGCTATAGTATTGACTCAAACCTAAAATGTTTGGCAATGTGTTTTTTTATAGTTGATTGGAATTTTCTAAGATACATGTAAAGGTGTGTCTTTCATAATTGCCTTAGTGCACACTATCCTATTTCAATAAAATTATTGGCTACTAAAAGCAACAATCTACTGTTTTGGTAAATAATATACTTGTATTAAAGAAAATATTTATCACCAAGTATTTTACAAATAAAATTAGCAAAAAATAAATGAATACAAAAAGAGGTAACCATTTTTGTGTTGCAATTACTACAAAAAATATTTCACAAATTAGAATAACACGATATTTTATATTAAAAACAAGTATATTATGAAGATTTTAACACAAACTAACCATATAAACAGACTATAAAAAAGAAATACTTGTATTAATGTGATGCCACCTGTAAAAATATTTTCAAAAAATTCTAAACAAGCATTGCAGACTAAAATATGCAATAAAATGCATTAGTTAAGCTAGCAATTAAATCCTTTGAAGTCCAGTATCAAAAGTGGATGGGCTGCACATGGTCCAGATTCTGCACAAAACAAGCAAAAAAACAAACTTGTAATTGTCAGAGATGAGTCTACTACCTTTTCATTATATGATCCACATGCTACAAACTTACTATTGGAATGGTCGCAAAACAAAATGTCACCCCATCACTGATGTTATTTGATCCCCCAATATAATTTTAAACAAATTCACCATTTGAGGGATCATATTACAAAAGTAAATATATTGTGTGGCTTCTTGTTGATTTGTACAAATACACAGTACTTTTGTAACAGCCATGATAAAAAAGTGAAAACTGACATTGCCTTGACTTTCTTAAGAGGGACCATATAATAGAACAGTGCAACAGATTGGATTGCATAACAAATCAATGGCAATACACAACCCAAGTGCAAAAGGAATGCATAATGAAAAAAATACTAACCATATTTGTCATACTTGTGCTATAGTCAAATGGTTTATCAAAGAAATTGTTTACATTGAAAGTTAACTAGACTACTCTTTAGCAGCAACCTGTTGGTTGTTTCAAATGACTTCATTATAAAAGTGTTATCCTGACAAGTCAATGTTACCTGTAATAGAAAAGATTAGTTTTAAATTTAAAAAAATTATTTTAAATTATGGCCATGTCTATTACCACCATACATATATATAAATCTGTAAAATCCATTATTTGCTACAAGTTAATTATATGACAACTACTTTATCTAATATATGAAATTATATCAGCCTATACAGACAAATTTAAGGAGAGAGGAAGACAGCCTTCCAAAATACCTTGATAGAATATATTGTATCCCAAAAATCCAAATTTTGCATTCCCTAAACTTGATTTGTGCTTTCCTCTCTCTTACACATATTTTTGGCCCCTAAATTTCATTTTTAGCCCTTATATTCATTTTAGCCCCTAAGTTTACTTTTGCCTTCTATTTTTATTTGTACCCCCTAGCTTAAAAATTGGCATCTTTTATACTTATATTGGCACCTCAAACTTGGACTACCCCCCCTTCCAAATAAAATTCTAGATGTAACACTATAGGCCTAAGGTATATAACCAAGGGAAATGGCCAAAAATTATAATAATAATGAATACAAACTATAGTTCTAGATCTATATACTTTATTACAATATTAATATATTTAGCCTAAGTATTTTAGCACACACTAAAAATAATAAAGTTAAAAAACATCAACTATTAAAAATATATTCAATATTATACAAATTACAATATAAGTCATGCTATTTTATCCTAGTAAGATAAAAAAAGAGAAGATAATTGTTTTATATTTTTATTTTAATATATTATGCCAAGATAAAAAAGAAATGAATAATAACTAGTCAATTATTTAATACCTTGTGCTAAAAAGTTACTTTTAGTTTATTAATATAAGTTATTACCCTATTGCAGCCAATGGCCATTTTCGTGGACAGCGTCCGGCGCGGATTTTGGCCTGGCGGCGGCGCGGTGCGCGGCGGCGGCGCGGCACATGGCGGTGGCGTGGGGTGTGGCGGCGGCGCGCGGCGGCGTGGCGCGGGGGCATGGGAGAGGGGTGTGGGGGCACACGTGAGGAGGGGCACAGAGGGTTATATTGAAGCAAATCACTGATCCTGGGGACTGGCCCTGGCGCGGGAAAGGGGGGCGTCCGGTGCGGTTCAGACCTTGGCTGCAATAGGGAGTTATTAGCATACTCAAATTGGCCTTTTTAATTTTGCAACATTAAAAATTAGTTGCTTATTCTTAATTTTTTTGCTTTTTGCAATGATTTTGATAATTTTATAATAATTGATAATCAAGACTAATTTCTAAATAAGATTTTAACTTCAATAAAAAGCTGTTTTTTAAATCTATTGATTTTCAAAGGAGGACTAAGTTTATATCTATATTGTGGCAGAAAAGCCTGATATTTATTGATTTCTAATATAATAGCTTTAATGAATTATGCTAAACTTTGACTTTATCACATTAACTTCCAATTTAGCTATAAATATAAGTGCCCAGTTAGTGGCTTAGAGAGAAATAGCACTTGTTTTTTTCTTATTTATTAATGTTTGCAACCTACTTAGGCTTAATTGATTGTATGATTTAGCTAATATAGATAGATTTGTATTTTGATTTAAAGAAATCAGTAGAATAGAAAAAAATGTTTCTTGATAATTATGAAATTATTGCTTTAAATGCACTAGGATACATTTAAACAATATCCTTTTATCTTCAATAAAATGCAAATATATAGTTAGTTAACAAAGGTGCAATATATAATATGCTTATTGTAATAGGGGTCTTAAAATTTTTTACTAAATGCCACTTATTCTATTAAATGCCATAAGAATCAATCAAATATTTTATTTGAATTGAATTAGAATTAGAAAGTTGATAATCCAAATATTGAATAACATTGCTTTGATATAAGACAAAGGCTTTGAACAAGTCAAAAGTTGAATTGATATTGTGGCTCATAAATTAAAAGAAAGAAATAAGAGAATATAAGAATTAGGAGGTTAAAGACTAATAAGTTTATATTGAAAAGTTTAAAGCTTTGAAAGTTGTTGGATTGTTGCTAGGCCTAATAAAAAGAGAGATAATTTAGAATATATAATATATAGAATATTTTAAGAAATACTTGCTTAAGCTACAAATGATCTCAAGCAAGAATTTTGTACTTAGATTGAATAATGAAACTTTAAATGGCTTTAAGACTTAAAGAGCTTTGGAGGCTTTGGGAGAAGTTGAAGATTAGGCCCCCCTAAGAATCAAGTTTATAGATTAAGTCTTACTATAAAATAATACACACTAGGCCTAATGAATACTTTAAAATTATTAAAATAATCAAGTTTACTAGATTTCAACTCTAACCTAATTGCTAAATAATTTTTTTTAGTTTGTAGCAAGGACGAGGCCTAGTCAACTTAAATATATTTCAATCAGAACTTTAAATCAAAATGATTTATCAAATGAAAATATAAGTAAGATTGCTAACTTTGCTTATGCTTAAGAAATGAATATGCAACATTTTCAAATGAAATCATACTAGGCCTACAATCTATATTTTTATTGCAAAAAGTATTATAATTGCTACTTTCATGTTGTAACATGCAAAAACACCTCTGCTGCTATGCATTGCATATAGCCATAGGGCCTAAACTTTTTAAAGTTAAAAAGTAAAGTTTTCAAGAAATATATGCACAAATATGTAAGCTTTTGTCAATGTGCATAGAAAATGTCTAGGATTTTATACAATAATTCCATTCTAGTTCTAGCTTATTATAACTAGGCCTAGGCTTAAAGCTATAGGCCTAAATGTAAATATTTCAGTAATAGTAATAGGGCCTAATATTTACAAACTGACTATTTTAGTGATAGCAGTTGATTATTTAATATTACAATTGACTATATACTGAGTTTTTGATTGATTCATAAAAGCCAGAAAGTTCAAACAGCCATGACATGAGCATATTCCTTGCTATTTTGTTGCAAGTTGCTTTGTTATTATTCATGCTTGGGCAATTTTCTCAACCAACAAACTGCCACACAGGTGAGCACTTTAGTGAAGCTATGAATTTCAATGATTGAAACCTGTGTAGAAATGTCTAGCTATATTCACTACTAAAAGCTGGTATTTAATATCTAGCCCTACTATTCCTTTTAGCACCTCTCTAATAATAGGCCTAGGTCTGCCTGCGCCTGCATCTTTATTTCTTATCTAATAAAATATACCTATTTTACTTTACTGGGTTTGAGGGAGTTACTCGGAGTACCTTCACATCCATATTCTATTTGCTATTGCTAGCTAGTATTAGTATAGTCTACTAGACCCGGTACACGTGCGCGACCAACAAAACTTTCTTTCTAAGAAAAACTGCAAACATAAAATGAACTTGCAGCCAATTTGTTGATCTTGGCGCAGAAATACATGTTGGATCTAGATCTACTACTTACATTTGACTAATCCTGAAGTTATAAATAAATAATTACCCTTAAGTTTACAGTACATAATTTCATTTTAATCCTTAGTGACAGGGTGAATAGGATAGGATAGAATAGATAGAATTGGTTCGAGTAAAGTAAAGTGTGCAATGAATTTTCATAATACAATATTAAAAGTGGTTAAGTATTGTTTTTACTTAATAAATTCAATGAATTTTACTGCAGTGAGCTGGCTTTGTTACTTCTTCAATGTGAATCATATTTTGCTTATTTTCGATCTAACGACTTCGTTTTATTTATTTGTTATACTTTTGTTCTGTATGAACTTACATCACGGTAGTCGTTATTTTAGTGTTTTTGTGTTTCTCCACGGCGTTTAATAGTCCAGAGTGACTTATTTGAATTCATTTCGCGGACCCGAGCTCTCTAGCTTTAGCTGTGGTGTTTCTTTTCATTCAGCTACTAGTTTTAAGATATTTTCATGCTGATTTCAGCTTTCAGTGGCTTTAAGATCCGGGATTATTGAATTTTATCATTATTAGACTCTAAATTTCGTAGTCTTGTGTGCTGTCTATTATTTAGACGCAAACGGACCTTATGCTTTTCCGAATGCTATCTCTAGCGTTGATATGAAAGACATGGGTAGTGAGATGCAGAGCTATTCGCAGCTCGTTACCCTGTCTTTCGTATTCACCTAGACTATTCGTCTTCCCCTCCCTGCATTATCGAAATCAAGGCATCAAATTGGTCTGTTGTAGAGGTTTATTTCTATCACAGCCAATATTGATGAGCCTTGATTTTCGTCACTCATCTTCGAAGCATTGAGTACTTGGGCTGAAGTTGTTTCAAGTGGTTGTGTTGCAGCGTGCCATGATGTATCACAGCCCTGCTTGGAACAAACTAGAGCTCCTTTAGCATCCGTCCCTTTGTTGAATGGTGTTATGTTCTTCATCAAAGTGGCTGTGATTATTAGAAGTCTCATATTATTAATTATCACAGCCCAAGCTTTGGTGAGGCATTAGCCATCGATCGTCATTTTTAAATTGCCCTTGCCCACATTAACACTTAACAGTTCACTGTAATGTACACAAGTAAACGTGAAAATGCAAATAATGCTCTTGTACTAGCTTTAATCCGGCCAACTTCGGGCCAAGTATGTACGGGGCAAGCTGACAAGTTACTATTATTTCCTTTCCATACAAACAGTCCACTTGTAAATCATGCTGTGTGGTGTGGATGTGGATGCCCCTGCGGCCCTCTTGATATGCGATAAATAGCTGGGCTGGGCTTGTTCTGGAGGTTCATTTTTTGTCATATTTTTGGGGTTTTACTTATTTAATTGTACATGTATTTGCTCTTTATTTAATGTACATGAGCCAACCCCCCTCGATTTGCTAACCCCACCCCACGTTAAATAATAATTAAAAAGGGCGTGATTTTTGGTCAGCGTGTTTTTTGCTAACTTGGTTGTTTTGTTTTGCCTGCGCGAGAACGCAGAGGTATTGAAGCCTACAAGCATCCGATTTTTGCCTACTTAGTTATTTTTCGGTTTCGAAGAGTTAGTCGATTTAACAGGGCTGTCAATCATTGCCAAGGTCTCAGTACACTACACTTTACAATCTGCCTTGCTTTGTTGGGTTATGGACTTTTTAGACTTGCTTGACTCAGTCTTAGTACAATACTGCATACATAATCGATTGATGGAGTCGCCTACTTACGTAGGCCTACCTACTAATTATTAAAACTCCGTGGCGGCGATGGCGATCATGTCATCCTGAATTCTTCAAAAGTTCAAATTTCTATTACAATAACAAAGGCATAACAATCATATCGTATATATTGTATTACAAATATCTAAAATTCCACGATCGCATGACTATGGATGCTTGGGTGTTAACTGTTAATCCCACGATCCAGGGCTGAATCCTCTGGGACTCTGGGATTTAAACCCCGATCATAGCTGGTCTTAAATAGCCTACCTAACTGAAGTGCTTAGCTGAGCTATACAGAGTGCTTTGCTGTGTATTTGATCTGTCCTTGTGACCGAAAACTGATTTTCGACAGGGTGCATTTCTGGCCCATTTTCTGCCATCTACCTCCAAGTATGAATTAAAATTACAATTCATCTATCTGATTTAACCCGAGCCAGATTTTTTGTTACCACTTATATTGTTGGTCATTTATTAGAGATATCAGACAGCTCTCTTCATTCAGCCCAGTCGCTCAATTAAATGCTCAAGATCAAAGGTCTGTCAGAAACGAAAACCATGTGATTGATTAAGTGAATTATAGTTCCAGAGATAGCGGCTGTGTGAGTCACCCTAGTTACTAATAGGTCATTTCCCTAAAATCTAAAAGCTCTGCAAACGGCACATGGGATATGGGACGCCAGGGACGGGAGCACAGCGCATTGCAGGTAAAATGGCTAATTGTTTGACTCAGCCTCTACGTATGTTTTATTTGAAATTTCAATGATCTACTAGCTGCTAAATTCGAAAAAGCTACGAAGTACGAAGATTAGTCAAAAGCTTCAGAAACTTCAACAAATGGCCTTGAATGAGTAAATTGGACAGAATTGATATCAAGCAAAAATATTTGCTAATTTGCGTTTTTTAAATAGTCTGCATGACTCCTTGGAAATCTTATCGATTGTTTATTGTTTAAGGTTAATAAAATTTTGGTCTGTTGACAATGAGTTGTTTTCCTGTAGCCTTGTGTAGCTGATCATATTTTTATACAGCACATTAATTTTTGCCGTGTCCAGAGAAATTTTGAAATTTGGCATGCATAATCATTAGTTTTTTAAGTGTGCTGTGCAGTTGAGGACTCCATTTTGAGCGGTACAATTGAATAACTGTTTTTACATCAGTTCGTAGTTCGTAGTGCACATAATAAACGTACATACATACACTCTACTTCTAGTAGACTACTAGTATATTTTATAGCGTATGCAAACTATTAGCAGCCAGCATTTGTTCATCCAATCAGCAAACAGCAAACGGGGCCATCCAAAAATATGGGATTCGTGCATGTCTCCCGAAGGGTTTGTCAGTGATACATTGATACTGTATATTTCTTGGCAGTGTGCCAGATCGGGTGGAGGCAAAATTCAGGCGTATTTTAATTGCGATGTGAAATTTTGTAAAAAAACGTTTGATTCGATTCTTACACGACTTTTTGCACTCTTCTGCCACACTCTAATGCATGTACATCGGCAATGCAAACTGCAGATACTTTTTGTGTGTAGCGTGTTGGTATTTGTGTCGTTTTAGGTTTAAAAATATACAAATCTCGAAATTTATAATCTTCAAAGTAAAAGATCGATTGGCATATTTTAACATGCGTCAGAATTAATTAAAGGATGTTAAAAATCGTAGAATTTACACAGAATGCTCAGGCATAGACAGAATTTTTCAAGTTAAAGAGCTCTGAAGAAATAGCTGATATAAAAGCGACATTTTGATGCAAAAATACATACTTTAAGTACCTACTGTACACAGCAGTACATGTAAAAAAATTAGCAAAATTCGTCGTCCACATGTGTTGTCGGTACTTTTGCTGATAAATAATGAAAATTTTTACTGCTGTATCTCTTGTACTGGATTTTTTAGTAAAGCCATGCAGCCTTAAATTACATATTTCATATTTATTACATATTTACTACATATTACATATTACTTATTTATTTCTAAGAAACAAAGTTTCCTGCCTTGTCATGTTTTGTACGAGCTAAGCTAGGTTATTTGTTGAGTGTTGATTATTATAATTGTTAAACCCATTACTATACTAAGGACTAAGTATAGGACTAAGTAGAAGGACTGAAAACTACTGTACGTTTCTTGAACGATTTTAAAAGGCAGATTTTAGAACCCGATAATGTTCCTCTTTTGATGTCTTTCTACATGTGTTTTGATCATTCTTAGCGGGTCGCCATCATAAGCTCGAAAAATCACATCGTCCAAAACGAGGCTCCATCACAAGCTCACAAGCTCCAACCCTAACCCCAAGGCACTAACCCTAATCTCAAGCCTAACCAAACCCTAAACCCTAACCCTAAAGGCACAAGTTCTAGCTCTAACCCCAACCCTAACCTAACCCTAAACCCTAAGGCACAAGCACTAACCCGAATCCTATTCGAGATTGTGATGGTGGTTGCTAAACGTTTCGACGATTTGATTTTTCGAGCTTATGAATTTTCGAGCTTGTGATGGTGGATGCTTTTCGACGATGTGATTTTTCGAGCTTGATGGTGGTTGCTTTTCGACAATATTTTTCGAGCTTGTGATGGGTTCCCCTTCTTGAGCTTACTGATGACTGAGTAACAAAATGTGTAACAAAATCATGGAACGGATTCAAAACCAATTATAGTCGAATTGTTGTTATTTATATGATTTTTAGCCATATGATATGTAATGAAAGCTTCCTATCTTCAAAAGTATTTTCTCGAAAGAACCTGGCCTCAATATTTTTCACGAATTGCGTAGTTTCCAGGGGCCATCCTTTCATTTGAGTAGTCCTTGTGTTGAACGCAAATCCGATCAAACTGCGGCTAGAGCTACGAGATGTATAAATCCTACTGATAGTAGCCCTGAGTGAGGATCATATCTACGAAGCTTAAGGTTGGTTAATACCATATGTTTTTGAGTGGGTGCAGAGGCGCGTCGCCACCGGGAGGGACAGAAGGTGCATGTCCCCCCCCCCACCCCATGCACCTGGTGACCCGTGTGTGGCAATCAATCATTTTTCTTCCGGGAAGTAATTTTACTCCCCCCGAATGTAGCGCCTGCGGCGCTAAAATGAGTGTCTGCGCTGACAACACCGATTCTCAAAATAATGGACATGTAGGAATTTAGCATTGCACATGTACATGTTGAATCCTTGGCTTTTCTGCCCCCCTCCTACCATAAAATACATGGCGACGCCCCTTGAGTAGGTATCTAAGCAGATGCGGTAGATCTGATTACATACATCTCACCAAGAAAGCAGAAGTGAGGAAAGAGAGCTCAGCTCAGATTTACACGAAAGCAGCAATTGTTGAATGCGAAACTACTTTTTGCAAAGATCGGCAAACAGCGGCTTGTGCGCAAGTGGGTGCGAGAGAGAGAATAGGAGTCGAGATGGAAAAAAAACAAAATTGCACTGTCGTAAAACTTCTGCGCAGTTAGCGGGGCTTATGCTCAGTTAGTACTCACCAGGTGTGTGCACACACTGCTTCCACGATGCCCAACACAGTACGGCATTCGCTCCCAATCTCGACCTTGCTGCGCACTTTTGTAAATGAGCACTGAGAGTGTCACTGAGAGACTCAGGGGATCGTGCTCAAGCCAGGCTATCTTTATTTGCATGACCCGAAAGCAGCCGTAGCGTACGAATTGTAACTGGCTTGCGGTACAGATATGGCCTCAGCTGGAACATCGCTGCGACTAAGACTTAAATTAAGCGCGCATATGCACATGTAAGTAGATCAATCTTTAACGGCAGCTACAGCTGGTAGACTGTATTGTAGTATCACCGTGGAAAAATGCAACAGCAGCAGCAGCAGCAGCAGCAGCAGCAGCAGCAGCAGCAACAACAACAGAAGCAGCAATTAAACTCTGCAAGGTCAGTGCATGCGCTGTTTTGTGCAGTTGTACGGTAGTACACTAAGAACTTACAGATTTTACGTGTACGCAGCGCAGTACGCAGCTGGCGCAGGATGATGGGCGGGTGCTGCAGCTTGACCCGATCGTACAGCTCAGGGCCTCGGTCCCGAAGCTGAGTGTGCCGAGTGAGCCGAGTCCAACTGCCGCTTCAGCGCGTAGCCCTCTGGCGCTTCGGACTGAAGGACGGCTCGGATCGAACGGAAGGCCGCCCAGGAAAGTCGGAAGTCTTCCCTTACGTGAGACACCAGATCGCCGAGGTAGGTGAACCGCTGGCAGTGTGCGAACCTGGTCGACTGGTCGTCTGCCGTCTGAGCCGCGACACGTCAGGTCCTCTGGGATGTCGGTCGGCACAGTCAGCATCTCGGTCTTCAGTGTGTTGACAACCACACCGACGCTCGATGCCACCTCGACCAGCCCGTCGATCTGGCACTGGGCTTCTTCAACAGACGAGGACAGGAGGGCGAGGACGTAGGAGTCGATGGTCTGACCGGAGAGCCAGCGGAGCCATGGTGTCGAAGTTGGTGACGCGGGTGGCACTCGCGAGTGCGAACCAGCTCATGATCGAGTTGCGCCAGTCTCCTCGTGGCGTTTCCCCCGCGTGCGTACTCTTGCAGCCCGCAAAGTTGACCAGTCGGGCATTGAGCTTGCAGAACTGGGTGTTCGCGGACACCAGGTCCAGCCGGTCAAGCAGGTCTTCCAGTGCATCGGTGTTGGCGTTCTCGCGTCCCGCGATATAGGGCGAGCACTCAGACCTCCGCGGAACTCCGAACACCGGCGCCACCCGGCGGATCCATAGATGGAGTTGCAGAGACTGGGGGCAACAGGCGCCTGGCCGCGCCACGGAGTCGCCCTTGCGGGTCGCGCTCGTACCGCTGCTCAGCGCCAACCTCTGAGTGTCCCTGGTGTGCTGATCTTTGCTGCCGCAGCTGAGGCGCGGCCGTCCGAGCCAACCGAGGTCATGCGCGGTCCGGTGATCTAGCCGCGATGCCTGGAGGTGTCAGCACTCTTTCCAAGGACGACTCTAAAGTAACGTCCTTGACTCTTTCCTGGGCCATCTTCCCTGCCAACGTAGCAAGTGGTGGCCTAAAGCCTGTATTGTACATATTAGTAACAGCAACAGATGATGCCTCTGAAGGCGGATATGGCATCCTGTTTCAAGCAATTTAGTCTATTCCCAATTTCACCGACTGTAAAGTGCATGCACATATAGGTTTGTAGACTAAGGTTTGTGTACATGCAGGGGCGTCGCTTTGGATTTTATGGTGGGCGGGGGGACAAAGCCAAAAATTTGATCTGCAGGACTACAAAAGTTCCTAGGCGCTATATTTTGGCGCCCTGAAGCAAAATTATCGATTTTCAAATCGGGTCACAAGCTGGAACGAGATGTCCCCCTGTCCCCCCGGTGGCGACGCCCTGTCTACATGTACGAGCGGTGATAGATACTACAGTGCAAACATGAGTCTCCTTATTTCTTTGACAAAATTTAGACTCCCTGCTCAAGCATCAGCCTCATCCAGCAGCACTGCAACGCTACAGTCGCAGCAACCGGACCAGGCCGTGTCAATGGAGCCAGAAAAGCGCTCGGATCAGCAGCAGAAACAGCAGCTGCAGCAGCAGCACAAGCAGCAGCAGAGACAGCAGCAGCAGCAGCAGCAGCAACAGCAGTTGCATTCCCACCGGCGTAGCCAACGCATCCAGCAGCAGCTGGCGAACTATCGGCCGAAACGACGGCGCTCGAAGCGCGAGCCGCCCATGGTGCCGGGGCCGGCATTCGCTGCCGCGGTCGGCCTCGCCGCCATCTCCTGCCTGCTCATTATCGGCGGCGGCGTCTGCTTTGCCAGGCAGTGCAACGGCGACACCGGCCTCGGGCTCGCCCTGCTGATTCTGGCTGGCGCACTGCTGGCCGCTGCCGTGATCCTCTTTGCCAGCCTGCCCTGCTGCTTCTGCGACGAGTCGCACAACTGCCGAGTTCGAGACTCGTGCTCGCTGCGATGCCAACAAATGCGCCAACGACGCGACAGTCGGGTTCACGCGATGCCGTGGACACCACGGCCAACTGAAGGCATCGGTGGGAAGCTCGGCCTACCGGCCATCACTGTGCGCGACTATGGAGACGTGGAGACGCCGTCTTCGCAAACAACAGTCGGCGCTGAAACTCCGCACACCGGCTCGTCCACGGTCAGCTTCGAGGACCCCAGCGATTCGAACGGCTCGGCGTACTTGTCTGGTGGCGGCGCTAGACGAGGCCGGCGAAACTCTCTGCCGCCCCAGCTGGCCTGGTGCTACGAGGGCGAGCCGCCCGACCCGAGCCGGCTGCACCCGATGTACGGCCGGCGGCGAGACTCCTGGGGCGGAGCCGGCCTGGCCATCTTCGGAGACCTGCAGATCGAACCGGCTAAGCACGTGCCGCCGCTGCCCGGGTCGTCCAAGTCAAAGAAGACACAGCGAAAGCCTTAAAAGAAAACTTTGACTAGAATTATACCGGTACTATAGCTCTCTGCAGTTTGTAGCAAATGCTTGTATATGCTTGAGGGGTTGCAGCCTAGTGGTTAGAGCGTTGAACTCACGAGTGAAAGGTCGGGGGTTCGATTCTCAAACCAATCGGAACAATTTGTGTCCTTGAGCAAGACACTTAACTCTGCATTGCTTCAGTTCACCCAGCTGTAAAATGGGTGCCAGCATTAGCTGGGGTAATTGAGGGTGTGTGTGGCGACCCCCCAGTCCTTGGACTGAACAGCCGTACGCAGCCTTCAGATGCGCCGCGCAATAGCTGCGGCTGAGCTGTCGGTTGCACATCTGCCTATTAGGGCAGGTGTATGCAATTATTATTATTATTTGTACCTGTACAAGTATTTATATAATATTTTGATCTCAATCGGTATTTTGATAGAGCAGTGTTGTAACTGAAGTGAATGTATATAATGTACAACAAATACAAATGTACAGCGCATATGTACATCGTGGATGATTTTGCTTAATACAATTCTTGAATATCATTTAGTAGCCTAAATTACATGTGAGTAATTTTTCAGCATAAGAACAGGCTCCTGGATGTACTGTAACTTTGCGACAATTGCAGCGTATTCAGCAGCCATTTTTTTGAATTGGCGAAAAACAACAAGTCTACAGTGTACTCGTAGCATGGGAGCGGAGTTGCTACTTCTTAGACCATTGCACTTGTATATATATGTACGACGACAACAGCAACAAGGGGAGCCGTAGCCCAATGGTCCAGCGCGGCGCTCTGATGTACCAGCGGCCCAGGCTCGATTCCAAGTGCAGTCACTATAATAATTTGGGGCCAAAATGGAATCTCGGCTTGGCTCTGCTTGTGAAAATTAACGACCTTGATGGCCAACCCCCAAGGCACAGTGAAGTGTACATGCCTAACGATAAATAAAGTCAGGGGCCGCTGTACACTCCTGTGTGAGTGTGTGCCTGTGCGTATGACTGCGTACGTATCCGCGCGCTTGTGTGCCTGCTCAGGGCAGTCGGCGGAATGGGCAGTAATGCCTCTCGCCGGTTGTGCGACAATGTGGCTTAAAGTGCGCCAGGGTGCACACAGCTAACTGCCTCTAATAATAAAAAAACAACAAAAGACAGACGCCACCCAGCAAGGTCAAGCGATCCTGAGTCCCTGAGAGAAGAGATGAGAGGAGAGGGTAGATGGGGGGAAGAGGAGAGAGGAGAGGGGAGAGGAGGGTAGAGAGAAGAAGAGAGCTGAGAAGAGACAAATCTTGAGCGGGCCGGATTGCTGTTGTGAAGTTTCAAAGGACCCGAAAGCCGGATAGAGAGGCTTTGCGAGCCGCATGTGGCCCGAGAGTTTGCCGACCCCTGATATGCATGTTAGGCCAACGAGTAGCGTTGTAGGAGGAACACGATCCCCATTGTCACTCTGCTGCCCACCACATCTGCCCCCCTCTCCCCAGCTTTGCTGTCCCGGTCGGCAAGCAAAAATAAAAGACACCAATCAGTATTCACAGGACTGCAAATAGATTTCATTTTCATTTCTACAATCGCCAGGTTTTTAATTTGTATATATATATTTTTTGTTTCATACCTCTTCAGGCTGGCTTCACGAAAAAGCGAATCAGATTAGAATTTAGTGTCTCGCAGGGGCCGCAGGTACGAGTAGATATTTAATAATATAATTAGCAAGCACTTGAGGGGAGGGTTGTAGGGCGAAGGCAGAGACTCGCATTCTTAAAACCATCTTAGGGAAAAACTCGGGTCAAACAGCGCGCGCAGGGGGCTAAGCAATTATAAGGGCGAGGGACTGAAGCGCCTACCATAGTAGAGTGCAAGAGGCTAATCTGATGAATATTGAAATTGATGTGAAGGCCGAAGAAAACAATGTTCTGATGAGATATGGGTAGGGGATGAGGCTTTAAAGTCACAGTCAAATCACTATAGCAAATTTTTAGCAGGCGAAACTCAACTCGCGTGGTAAGAGGGCTCTTACTCTGCTTAGCAACTGAGGATCTAGGAGGCTGGCCCAGCAACTGAGGATCTGGGAGGCTGGCCCAGCAACTGAGGATCTGGGAGGCTGGCCCAGCAACTGAGGATCTGGGAGGTTGGTGGCCCAGCAAGTGGGATCTGGGAGGCTGGCCCAGCAACTGAGGATCTGGGAGGCTGGCCCAGCAACTGAGGATCTGGGAGGCTGACCCAGCAACTGAGGATCTGGGAGGCTGGCCCAGCAACTGAGGATCTGGGAGGCTGACCCAGCAACTGAGGATCTGGGAGGCTGGCCCAGCAACTGAGGATCTGGGAGGCTGGCCCAGCAACTGAGGATCTGGGAGGCTGGCCCAGCAACTGAGGATCTGGGAGGCTGGCCCAGCAACTGAGGATCTGGGAGGCTGGCCCAGCAACTGAGGATCTGGGAGGCTGGCCCAGCAACTGAGGATCTGGGAGGTTGGTGGCCCAGCAAGTGGGATCTGGGAGGCTGGCCCAGCAACTGAGGATCTGGGAGGCTGGCCCAGCAACTGAGGATCTGGGAGGCTGGCCCAGCAACTGAGGATCTGGGAGGCTGGCCCAGCAACTGAGGATTTGGAGGCTGACCCAGCAACTGAGGATCTGGGAGGCTGGCCCAGCAACTGAGGATCTGGGAGGCTGGCCCAGCAACTGAGGATCTGGGAGGCTGGCCCAGCAACTGAGGATCTGGGAGGTTGGTGGCCCAGCAAGTGGGGATCTGGGAGTGTTTAAAGGATTTAGTTAGAAATCAAAAGCCATCTTACCAAGCAGTTCAGTGTGCTAAGGCTTGCCAGTGAAAAAGCAAAGATAAGTTACCCAAAAAGTAGATAGGAAAAAACAAGCAACAATGAAACAAAATCGGGCTGGGAGCTAAAATAAGCAGTTCAGAGGCGACAGCAAAAGACGCACAGGACAATCGCATCGCTTGGTGCCCTATTAGCACTGCATACAGTAGGTAGGTAGTGTGTTGTGCCTATGATAAAAACAGCGCCTAAAGTTACTACTATCGGCTAAGTGTCTATTTAGTAGGCAGATAAGCAAACGCGTGAAAGCCAGCGAACCGATGATTAAACTAGAGGTGAATAGCAGCGCTTAGTTAGGGTTTAACAGAGCAAGACTGCCTGCTGCATAATGTGAAACTGTGCAATTAGTGTTGATATAAATTTTGCACCAATTGTACAGCTAATCTGGTGAAGGTATGCGTCAGCTAAGCACAGGTACGTAGGTACAACAGGGTGTTGTTCACTAGTACTAACACAGTGCATCAATGTTTGTTCACAAATTACATTAGGCAGCTCCAGTTTAGGCTAGGGGGGGGGGGCGAAAAGAATAAGAAAAAAATAAATTCTGCCCTCTTTATACGCAGGACAACGAATGAAGCGCGCTATGCCAACTACTGTCCGTGAGTAGTCTATCTAGCAAATTGATCGCAGCGCTGACTAAACAATAAAATAGATCAGGAATATGAGTTAAGTTATATAAATTAAAGAGTCGGCAGGAGAACACAGATAGAGAAGACACATAATGACAATTATAACAATCGCACGCGGAGCCGGTTCTGTTAGGCCAGTAGCTATTGCAGTTATTACAGAATTGCATTCTAGCAAATCATTTGGGATTCGATTTTTTAGTTTATAATTCAGTTAAACGGAGGACAAAAATATAGTGGCTATAGAAGTGAAAACTATTCTATTCATTGGACAGGGTAGTATAGGCCACAGACAGACCAACTTGATATGCCACTCGCAAAAAATGCGCTTATATCTACTCTATTTTTCAGTAGTAAAATTTGTGTTTTGCCTTTCATATATATGGTTAAAAATCTATGGACACAGTTTGGCTTTCTAGTGTGTCTGTGACGTTGACTCCTTCCTTACCGCTCTTTCATTGGCTGAGCTACGGTAGATTTTCGTCCGTCTAATTTTGATCGATCTCTCCTACTCTCTCATTGGTTGAGCCAGATTGGGCCTGCCCCTAAGCTGTTTCGTGTTTCGTTTGACTTTAACCTCTCTCTCTCCTTACTGCTCTCTCATTGGCTGAGACAGATTGGGCCTGCTCCCTAGGCTGGTTCGTGCTTCCCCCGTCTGACTTTGACCTCTCTCCTTACTGCCCTCTCATTGGCTGAGCCAGATTGGGCCGCCCCCCGCAAGCTGATTTTTGTCCGTCTTGCTTTCACTTGTTTACATTGAGTTCAATGCTTGTTGTTCATTCTTAACCATATGCTCCTACCTAAGGTACAAACTCCGAGGATGGAAAAGCTTTTTTCTGCCACATTAAATTTAAACGACACCGCGCCAAAACTACTGAAAAATGAGTAGAAGCTCTGCTTTTCACAAGTTCAATTGTTAATCTGTGGCAGTTACCAGCCTAGCAAGCAACAAGAAGGCAGTGGCATCATAATACCAATAGAATGAGTCAGCGTGATGAATTCGGGCAGGGTGGCGCGGGCAAAACAATAAAATTAAGAAAACCGAGTTAAATCAAATAACAAAAACTGATTGTACGCGTAAATGGGGTTTAAAAAATAAGCACATTGCAAACGGTACAGTAATCGGCGGAACAGACTAAGGGTTGAAGTTTTCAATGAAAACGGGGTGATTAGGCGGGTGAAAACAGGCACAACAACGCGTTAAACAGGAGGGCACGCGAGTAGAGAGCGGGAAAAACAAATAACAGATATATTTAGTGCGTAGGTCAGCTAAACACGGTTTTGAAAAAAAAGTTCGTGGGGATTCTGCTTCGCAACTAGCGTCCCGCAATCTTCATCATGATCTGCAAGGCGAAGACAAGCGATTATCAGTTGAATTAGACCGGATCAAATCTAGTTAGTGTTAAATTCGTATTTTTATATTTAAACACAATGCGAATGGGCATGTATGTTTGTACAATGAGATGTGGGCATAAATTACATTGGGCATGTATGTTTGTACAATGAGATGTGGGCATAAATTAATCCAGCTGGTTCAGACCCATTTTTAATTTGAGTTGAGCAATATTATTGGGGTCATTACTCTTCAATGACAGGATCATGACTGGATCAAGGACCACTGTAGCATGACGGGATGTAAAAGTCAAAGATGGTATAATTTTTTAGGAGGCCGATTTCCGGTAAAAGATACATTGCGGAGATAGGAAAAAGTTTGATTTTCATTGCTTTTTTTTCCTTTTATAAGCCTAAAGTTCTAAAAGCTCAACTCAATATTTAGACAGGTCTAGGAATAGCTACTAATGCATTTAACTAGAACTATACCTACAATAATGGCTTGAGTAACTGTGTGTAGGTACTCAGTTATCAAATCCATATTATTTATTTTGTGATAAAAAATTTGGTTATCCTATCTCCGCAGTGTGTTTTCCCAGGAAATTGGCCTCCAATGTTACAGCAGTCGGTGTCTTTTAGTATTGCATATAACTTGCTATTAGAGTGCACCTCGGTGTAATGTAAAGACGATGCGTTTTCCAAGCATACTCGGCATAAAATATTTAGCAGCCTGTACTTAATTTAAAAAGCAAATTTTCGATTTAATGCCTGCCTTGTCAATTATTATAGCTAGAGAAGAGAACGGAAATGCGTAAACAAGTCGAATGTTATAACACCAAAGCTGGGATTCGAAACATACCCGGCCGACCCGGCTGGCGAGGGGCCCAGCTAAGTAAGGTAAGTCGCAAAAATGCCCACCCGAAAAATACATTCGGTTTCTTTCATAGGATTTGAGAGGCTGGCCCAGCAACTCAGCATCTGGGAGGCCGTTGGCCAAGAAACTGAGGATCTGGGAGGCTGGCCCAGCAACTGAGCATCTGGGAGGCTAACCCAGAAACTGAGGAGGATCTGGGAGGCTGGCCCAGCAACTCAGCATCTGGGAGGCCGTTGGCCAAGAAACTGAGGATCTGGGAGGCTGGCACAGCAACTGAGGATCTGGGAGGCCGTTGGCCAAGAAACTGAGGATCTGGGAGGCTGGCCCAGCAACTCAGCATCTGGGAAGCCGTTGGCCAAGAAACTGAGGATCTGGGAGGCTGGCACAGCAACTCAGGATCTAGGAGGCCGTTGGCCAAGAAACTGAGGATCTGGGAGGCTGGCCCAGCAACTCAGCATCTGGGAAGCCGTTGGCCAAGAAACTGAGGATCTGGGAGGCTGGCACAGCAACTCAGGATCTAGGAGGCCGTTGGCCAAGAAACTGAGGATCTGGGAGGCTGGCCCAGCAACTCAGGATCTGGGAGGCCGTTGGCCAAGAAACTGGGGGTCTGGGAGGCTGGCCCAGCAACTCAGGATCTGGGAGGCTGGCCCAGAAACTGAGAATCTGGTAGGCTGACCCAGCAACTGAGGATCTGGTAGGCTGACCCAGCAACTGAGGATCTGGGAGACTGGCCCAGCAACTGAGAATCTGGGAGACTGGCTCAGTAAATGAAGATCTGGAACGCTGGCCCAGCAACTGAGGTTCTGGGAGGGTCGCCTATCAGTTGCGGGTCTGGCAAGGTGTCGTGATTAGCCAGACAATCTAAGAGGGAGACAGTTATTCCAAAGCAGCTGACTGAGTATTAAGTGATTAATCCTCTAACTAGCCCCAAAGTATGTTGGTGCAACTTCACCGACTTCAGTGGCAAAACTGAACCAGTTAAGGTACAAGTCACAATTAAACTCCATTTAAAAGCAGCCGGTCAGGCAATGAAGGCCAGCTGCAGCATACAGTCAAACTAAGATAAGGTGGAAGCCAGAAATCAGGCCCTGACGTCAAAAAACCCAATTCCACGCCTAGCATTGGCTTGCAGCTCGTGACGCCTTTTTGAGATGAGAAAGTCAAAGTTCAAAGCACGAGCTGCTATCTCACACCCCACTCAGCCATACTCTTCGTCTCTCAGGCCCACCCGAAAACTGCGCTAACCAGCACAAACAGATATACACAGTCTAACTCTAACCAGTTTACCGATTCACCCGGCCAAGCGCACTGGCTAGTCTTGTCAAAACCACCCACGTACTTGAAACGCGCTAAAATAGCAACTGCACTCCAAAGAGACTCTCTCTCTCTCTCTCTCTCCCTCTCCTCGTTTTGAGAGAGTTCGACATTTGTTGAAAACATTTCTAAAATCTTCCGAGGAAACTAAAATTTTATAGTTGATCTTCAAAATGTCAGTCCAGTTTTCTAAGCCTTAGTATGAATAAATAGGGGAGAGAGAGAGAGAGAGAGAGAGAGAGAGAGAGAGAAGAGGCAGTTCACGCCCCCAAGACTTGCAGCCTTCCGACTGAGCTGCTGTGAAGCCCTAGGAATCCGGATGTCGAACAGAGCTTACTTATTTAGCTTTATGAAGGAATGAAGAGTTTGTTCTGCAGGTAAATTTAGACGCGAGAGAAGCAATACTAGCACTGCACGCAGGTCCAGATCCATTCTGCGTGCTTGGTTATTTCTCTTTTACTTGCGTACTGCAATAATACTAGTTTAAAGCGTGTATGCCTCTATGAGGTTAAACTATAGCACACCTCAGACAGAAGGGAGCGACTCTCGGGGCCGATAAGGGCGATTCTCACGGGCGGGTTAGGAGATTCTCATAGGCGGATTAGGAAATTCTCATGGGCGGATCAGGGGTTTTTCAGAATTCTCAGAATTTTTCAAAATTTTAAGAGCGGATTAGAGGAATCGCATACGCGGATTAAGAGGGCGATTCTTTAGAGCGGATTAGGAGATTTTCAGGGGTGGATTAGGAGATTCTCAGGGGCTGATTAGGATATTCTTATGAGCGGATAAGGGGATTCTCAGGGGCGGATCAGGGGTTTTTCAGAATTCTCAGAATTTTTCAAAATTTTAAGAGCGGATTAGAGGAATCGCATACGCGGATTAAGAGGGCGATTCTTTAGAGCGGATTAGGAGATTTTCAGGGGTGGATTAGGAGATTCTCAGGGGCTGATTAGGATATTCTTATGAGCGGATAAGGGGATTCTCAGGGGCGGATCAGGGGTTTTTCAGAATTCTCAGAATTTTTCAAAATTTTAAGAGCGGATTAGAGGAATCGCATACGCGGATTAAGAGGGCGATTCTTTAGAGCGGATTAGGAGATTTTCAGGGGTGGATTAGGAGATTCTCAGGGGCTGATTAGGATATTCTTATGAGCGGATAAGGGATTCTCAGGGGCGGATCAGGGGTTTTTCAGAATTCTCAGAATTTTTCAGAATTTTAAGAGCGGATTAGAGGAATCGCATACGCGGATTAAGAGGGCGATTCTTTAGAGCGGATTAGGAGATTTTCAGGGGTGGATTAGGAGATTCTCAGGGGCTGATTAGGATATTCTTATGAGCGGATTAGGGGATTCTCAGGGGCGGATCAGGGGTTTTTCAGAATTCTCAGAATTTTTCTGAATTTTAAGAGCGGATTAGAGGAATCTCATACGCGGATTAGGAGAGCGATTCTTTAGAGCGGATTAGGAGATTTTCAGGGGCAGATTAGGAGATTCTCAGGGGTGGATTAGGAGATTCTCAAGGGCGGATTAGAGGATTCTCATGGGCGGATTGGAAGAATCTCCTAGGCGGATTAGGAGATTCTCCTGAGCAGATTAGGGGAATCTCATAGGCGGATTAAGAGAGCGATTCTTTAGAGCGGATTAGGAGATTTTCAGGGGCAGATTAGGAGATTCTCAGGGGTGGATTAGGAGATTCTCAGGGGCGGATTAGAGGATTCTCAGGGGCGGATTGGAAGAATCTCATAGGCGGATTAGGAGATTCTCCCGAGCAGATTAGGGGAATCTCATAGGCGGATTAGGATATTCTCCTGAGCAGATTAGGGGAATCTCATAGGCGGATTAGGAGAGCGATTCTTTAGAGTGGATTAGGAGATTTTCAGGGGCGGATTAGGAGATTTTCAGGGGCGGATTAGGAGATTTTCAGGGGCGGATTAGGAGATTTTCAGGGGCGGATTAGGAGATTTTCAGGGGCTGAATAGGAGATTCTTATGGGCGGATTAGGGGATTCTCAGGGGCCGATTAGGGGATTCTCATGGGCGGATTGGAAGAATCTCCTAGGCGGATTAGGAGATTCTCCCGAGCAGATTAGGGGATTCTCCTGAGCAGATTAGGGTAATCTCATAGGCGGATTAGGGGATTCTCATGGGCGGATTAGTGGAAGCAAAAGTGACGGAAGCAAATTTCTAACAAACCTGTCATAAAAAACGCAGTTGCTGTAAAGGACGACTGCCCGGCAGAGCGGATGAGATGGAACGAGAATTTCAGCCCGGGCCATGAGATTGAGTGAGATCGGGAGAACTGCCAAATGCATAGTTTTTGTTTAAATTTCTCGAATCAAAACAATTTAAAATTCTAATTAAAGTCCAGTAGCTACATTGAATTCTCCCATCTCTCTCATTCTCTTCCCATAGGAGGCAGCCCAGAGGCCGAAACCCGCAGCCCATCTGCACCCGCCCGCGCCGGCAGCCGGGCATTCACAGAAGATTGCACTTGACACCGCGCCTTGGCTTCAGCTTGCCCTTGGCCCGGTAGAGGCTCAGGTAGTCCAGCTGCTTCTTGTTGATTGCGCCGCGGCGTTTAGCTCGGATCAGCTGCACAGCCTCATCGTAGGTTGAGCCCAGCTCCATCAGAGCGATGGCCACCATGACAGGGGCCCGGCCGAGGCCTGCGATGCAGTGGATGGCGATGCACGCGTCCGGCCTGACCGCCCAGCGCTCGCGCAGCAGAGTGAGCCAGCTGTGGACAATGTCCGGCGGCGGTGGGTCGCCGTCCGGGTAGGGCAGGTCGTGCACCTGCGGACAGCGAAGGGTCGGCATTGGCTCACCCGCA
Source organism: Macrostomum lignano (assembly GCA_002269645.1). Taxonomy (NCBI): domain Eukaryota; kingdom Metazoa; phylum Platyhelminthes; family Macrostomidae; genus Macrostomum; species Macrostomum lignano. The sequence goes on along the minus strand of NIVC01000001.1, from coordinate 387,359 downwards.
TTCTCTAGGGGAGACTAGAGACTCTCTCTAGAGACTAGAGACTCTCTCTAGAGACTAGAGAATCACCGTCTCTCTCTTTCTCATCACCGACTCTCTATCTCATCACCGACTCTCTCTCTATCTCATCACCGACTCTCTCTATCTCATCACCGACTCTCTCTCTATCTCATCACCGACTCTCTCTCTCTCTATCTCATCACCAACTCTGTATCTCATCACCAACTCTGTATCTCATCACCAACTCTCTCTCTATCTCATCACCGACTCTCTCTCTCTATCTCATCACCAACTCTCTCTCTATCTCATCACCGACTCTCTCTCTCTCTATCTCATCACCAACTCTCTGTATCTCATCACCGACTCTCTCTATCTCATTACCGACTCTCTCTATCTCGTCATTGACTCTTTATCTCATCACCGACTCTATCTTATCACTGACTCTATCTTATCACCGACTCTATCTCATCACCGACTCTTTATCTCATCATTGACTCTTTATCTCATCACCGACTGTATCTTATCACCGACTCTATCTCATCACGAACTCTATCTTATCACCGACTCTATCTCATCACGGACTTTATCTTATCACCGACTCCCAGGTGCAGCTACAGAACATTGATGCCAAACAAACCTGAATAGCCGCCTTCTCAAGCGGCTCAGTGCTGTAGGAGCTCTCGCACACCCTAACAACATCGCTAACGCCGTGGTTTCGGCATTCGGCAACAAACTTGTCAACATTGGCATCGCTTGGCCGGTCCATGATTAGGAAGCTGCGATCCCTGTAGGTGATGCTGCTGGGAGCGGGCAGGAACTTGCTGGCCATTGTGGCGGCTCGGTATTGTGACAGGCGCAAACTGGGGAGACGCTGGCTGGGAACTAAATATGAGCAAGCCTGTTAAAAGACGCACTGATCTGCTTGTGATTTCAAAAAAATGCTTTCTATCGCCTCTGTATCCAGCCGAGTAACTGTATCAGCCTTGGGAAATGGCACAGTTGAACTGCGGAGAATCGAACCGAGGCTGCAGAAGTTGCCACGTCAGCCGTTGTCGTTGTCTGCGGGATCGAAAACCGAATAATTCCTTTTTTGCTCAAATCTGCATAGGTAATAGGTATACTCTATATAGTCTGTATATTAATTTGATAGACATGGGATCTAGGATTTTTGCTAATCTAAGTTTTTTAGCTTTATATTGTAATAAAAAACTAATAATAATTATAAAATAGCTATGAATTATATAACAATATATAACTAATATTTTAGAACAATTTTTGATACATTATCAAATTGCATTTTAAGTTAAACTTAAAGTTAAAGCCTATTCTATAATTAGATTTTATTGTAAAATATGATTATAAAGAAAAAATATTAGGCCCTAGTTTTATTTGTCATAGCTTTGTTATAAATATTTGGACACATATAGAACTATAGAACATTTTTGTATGTAAATATTCAATTCAATATTATTCAATATTCAATATATTCAATACTAACATCATTGAATATATTATTATACTTGCTTTATAATTATAGGCCCCTAGTCTATCTTCATTAGATAGAAATATTGATCCAATTCCAAAATCTTGAAATTCTAGGCCATAGGATCCTGGCAATAACTGGGATTTTGATCAAACCTTTAGCTACTATACACTAGAGCATCTTTTTATTAGAGTTTGAAATTATAAATTGCAACTAGTTTTAATCTCAATTTTTGTACTTTTAATTTTATTGTTCATTGCAAAAATGTTCAAAAGCATTGTATTGTGTTTTGTACCTAATACTTAATTTCAAGGTGCAATTTAAGGCTCAAAGTGCAATTTGTCTTACTACAGAAAACTGAAAATATATACACATTTATATATTCTTTCTTATGTCAGAAGAATGCCTTGACTTTTTGTCTCATTTAAATCTTATTTAAAATAGTGCAATGGTATACATAAAAAGGGGCCAAAGGGTTGCATCCCCCTAATTGCCTAGGGGGGAAGGGGTCACAGAGGTTTGTGATATGGCAGCCACTAGGCTAAGTACCACTTTTTGTTCTAGATCTGGGCATCTTTGACTAACTATCAATTCAGTAAAATAACAACAAAAAAACTGATAAGCTACATCACAAATGTGACATTGTTACAGTGTTAGCCTTGTTAAGTATTATTTTCTTTTCTAGAATTGATATAAGGAGGAAAACATCGCTGCAATGCAGGAGCTGATTCATTAGGATCTGCAAATCACCACGGATATGCTAGCTATGAATGTCGGCATTGGATCGGCAGCAGTCAATACGATTCCACATGATCACCTGAGAGTCAGGAAGCTTTGTGCCCAATGGATACCCCACATCCTGACAGAGGCTCAGAAACAGGCTCACATAGAGTTCTGTCAGTTTCTAATTGATCACTATGAGCACGGGAGCCATCAGCGCTGCTCTGAAGTCATCACTCGTTTCTCTATCATTTTAATGTCAAGACAAAGTGTAGCAGTGCAGAGTGGGTGCTGGAAGGTGGGCAATGCCCCTGAAAGAAAGGCAGTCCCAGTCCCAAGGCAAGCGGATGCTTGCATCTTATTCGACTAACAAGGCATGGTGGCAATGGTGAAGCTGGAGGGTCAAGCTATAGTCACTACTCGATAGTACACTGAAGAGTGCTTGCCTGTCGTGATTGACAGCGTGACCTAGAGGGCACCAAGGACAAGAATGCGAGGGTGGAAACTTTACTATGACAATGCCCCCGCCAACATGGCTGCTGCAACTTGAGCATTCCTGGACCAAGAGGGCATTTCAACACTACTACACCTGCCTTACTCACCAGACCTTACCCCCTGTGACTTCTGGCTCTTTCTAGAAATAAAAAAGTTGCTTAGGGGGTACAGGTTTCAGTCTGACAAGGAGCTAGAGCAGGTGGCAAAGGAGGCAATTGATGGCATCCCAATCGAAGACTTCTAGGGCTTTATGAACAAGTGGCTTGGATGAGTGCACAAGTGTTTGCAGTTCCAGGAGCCTACTTTGAAGGATTGTAATAGAAAAGTTTAACAGAATTAATTTTAAATAGTTGAATTGCAAAACTTTTAGAGTATCCCTCATATATAGTACTTATTATTGTCATTATACAGTTGCAAATCCATGCTTAATCCACCACTACACTTACACAAAAAATTGTTATACAAATATAATCTTTAATCCATTTTGTTACAATTAAACTATAAAAGCAAAATTAGAACATATTTTAATTGACCCCTTCTCCCCAATGATATCAATGTGCCCCTATCTTATGAAAAATCCTAGGATGCCCTTTAGTCTAGGTGGAAAAAGAAAATTTGAGTATATTTTTGCCTTTGCTAGCAATCATGGCATATACCTAGCATATAGTATTTTTAGCTTTTGCTAGCAATCATGGCGTATACCTAGCATATAGTATTTTTAGGTTTAAAATTTAGCATTTAAAGTTGGCAATCAAAAAACAGCCAAGCTCAGGCTTAGAAATTTTACAAATATTAAATTCATTATTTAAAAGTATCCTATACCTTAAACAATCATTAAATACATTGACTTATATTGGCCAAACAAGCTTTTTGCCTAAGCCAAACTTGGGCCTACTATTAGTAGTTAACTATTTTAATTAAATTTTTTAACAAAGTGCAAGACTGACTTTTATTTGCATTTTGTTATTAAAAGTAAAAAATATTATCTTTGTGACCAAAAAACTGCTTGTCAAATTAAGACTTATTCATAAATTAATATTGTAGGCTTTTTGCCAAAATGTCTCTAATACCATTAATAATATAGCAGTTATTATTGCCAAAAAAATTATGTCTCAAAATTGAATTGTTGCCAAAGTGTAAATTTACAAAATGTCTTGTCCCCAAAGTGACTACTAGCCTATGCATACTCTATGCACAAATAAATCTAGCCTTTTATTGTGGCTACTACTAGATTGCAATTATAATTAAAATATACAATTATGAAAATTTTACTAATGATAGGCATACATGCGCAACAGTCGGCCGAGTCGGCCGATCCGGCCGACCGATTTGGCGGCCAACCAAGGAAGTCGCAAAAATGCCCACCCGAAAACGCCCACTACTTAGTATTAGTACTAAGTAGCTGACGAGGCATTTTGACTTAATAAGACAGTCATAGTTACTCTTGCCGTTTACCCAAAGTTACGTTAATTTTTTTGTTTTTTTTACATGTAAGTCGCATTTTTGGCCAAAAACTACGTCGCATTTTTGTTAAAACTAAGTCGCAAGGCCGACCGAATTTTGGAGGTTGCGCATGTATGATGATAGGCCTGGGCCCTTTATTATATACTCAGCAGAATTCTAGTTGTTTTGTCTTCAAACCATTTCAGCCATGGACATTTTGCCCAGTCTGTTTTGATTATATAATTTAGAGATACAGCCATATCCTAGCAATCTATGCCCCTGTTGGGGAGCCAAAGAAATGCAATACACATTTTTTAATAAGCTACATATAGCCTTGAAATCTTAAAAAAATTCTCCTGTCAAACTCTTAACCCTTCTAACCATAACCATAACTCTAAATTTAATATTTTATCTATGAGTTTTTGCATGATGCTTGATTTTTTTCATGAAGCTTCCATTATTTTTTGCATGATGCTTCCATGATTTTTCACATGACGCTTCCATGATTTTTCACATGATGCTTCCATTATTTTTGCATGACACTTCTATGATAAAAAGTATCTTAGCGTTGGGGAGCCAAAAATGCAGTACAAGTTTTGTAATAAACTACATATAGCATTTCTTTGCAATATACCTCAGCAGTCTCTTGTAAGCTTTGGCACATCAGTAATTCCACCTTACAAGCTTTAACATATCAACTTCCCCCCTGACATCTGTAATAAAATATGATCTGAATAATTGCTAAAACAACTATGTCATTGTATTATTGCAAATTTTGTTTATTACAATTTGAATTACTTATAAGTTTTTCAAAAAATCATTCCTTTTGAAAGTGTGACAATGAAAGCCAATTTGAACAATCAAAAGGTAAGAAAGGGTTTTGGTTACAAACAAGATAAAGCCAGAAATATTAAAAGAATAAGATTTACTACCAAAATTAAGAATGAGAATCAAAGCACAAAGTTAAAAACTGTAAATTTTAGAAATGGTCTATGGCCAAAATGATCTAGGGGCAAAATGTCCAAATTAGTGTTCTGCTGTAGCTGTAGCTATGGCTGTGGGATCCTACGACAAATATGGTAAAATAGATGCCTACAGCAACTACGGATATGCCTATGGTAGCTAGCTGCTCTTATGTCTACAAATACAAAAATATGGTAGTTGTTCTCACATTCTAATTCTCATAGCTGTAGTTAATATTAAAAAAATTAAAAAATATTAGAAACAGGTAGAGTAAAACAAATATACTTTTAGTAAACTATATTATCAATTTAGAAACTTTTAAAATATACCTAATAAAGTACAATTAAACACTAGCAAACTCTAATTTTTATTAGTGTAAAAAAGTTTAGCATTAGTAATTTTAGTAACAATTAAGTATTGTTGCTCTGAAAAAAAGATGAAATATAATCTTACAAAGGCAATCAATTGAGTGTTTCTTTTTTCTAACTTAATTTTTAGTTGTTTAAGCACTAGGTTATTTTCTTGATTCAAAATAATTTGTTTTCTAGACTTTTTGTTAAAACTATGGCTATAGCCATACATGCGCAACCCCCCTGATTTACACTGGCCATGCGACTTACTTTTTGACCAAAAATGCGACTTACCTGTAAAAGAAACCCTAACGCAATTTTGGGTAAACGGCAGGAGTAACTATGACTGTCTTATAAGGTATAAATGCCTCGTCATCTAATTAGTACTATGTCTGTACTCTTCAGGCTGGGAATTTTTGCGACTTACCCCTGGTCCACCACAATTTACGGTGGCCAGATCGGCCAGCAGTTGCGCATGTATGGCTATAGCTATGGGAACTATGGGAATATGGTAATATTGAGGTCTTTATGGCTATGGAATATGGAGAATTGGAATAAGCTGTACTTTTGCTTACGGCTATAGCTATGGTACATGGACCCTCCTTATGACAGAAAACTAGTTGAGATCTAGGACTATTCATCTACTGGTACTAAATAGTCAATGTGGTAACTGACAAGTTTTTGGACACTGGCAATATATATTTCAGTAGCAAATCATTTTGGCATTAGATGTTGCAGTAACTTATAGCATAGTAGAGTTTTCTAGAAGACTATAACTTTGTTATAGTCATTTTAATACATCATTACACAATTGGTTTTTTGTCCATACTTGGATGTAATTTTACATCCTGTGCTAGATTTTAAGACTAGGATGCTATTTGCACCTATTTGTAAAAAAACCCAGTTACACAATCCAGACTAAGGCAGTAGTACTGTCTTATCGAGGCCCTACTTTTTTAAACTATGCCACAATAAAAAATGAAAGCCATTGTATTATAATCTAACAAATGAAAGTACCCTACTATTGAAAATGATTGTGCCAATGCAATGTTGCAATGAAATCATGGTATGCTGATAGTGCATGCTACCACTATCAAAAATAAAAAAAGCATAAACTTTCAACAAAGCCAACTTTTTCTTTGTTTTTTTAAATTCTGAAAAAGGCCTATAATTTTTTAAAAACATAGGCCTAGGTAAATAACATTTTAGAATCTTCTTGTGTATTAGTGTAGCAACTATTGAAAATTTGAAAAACTTTTCAGTTTGGACTATTTGTTTGCCTGCCAGCAGCTGGCAGACAAATAGTCTAGTACCTAAATGTCTATGGCCAAAATGGTTTATGGGCAAAACAACTGATTATCAATTAGCAACCTGTTAAAGTTTCTATCCCAAAGCCAGTGGTCAACTGATAAATTATTCATCAGTTGAATAATGAATGAATGAATTAAGTAATTCTTATCAGTAATTTTGATAAATTATATTATCATTGAGTCTAGGACAATATGTTAATATCAATTTATTTTTCTTCGGATCAGCTTGATTGCAAAATTAGCCCATACAAGCCTGCAGATGTGGTGTGAATTGCATCACTTGGGGCTGAGATCTGAGGAAAGTTGACCACTGGTTTTGGGATAGAACTAGAAACTATAAGTAGGCCCTATAAGTATAAGTAACATTTTGCTGAGTGTAGGGGCCTATATCTATAATAAAGGAGATTACACTGATTACTAGTTTTAAAAGTTATATTTACTCATACTGGAGATGAAGGAGATGACGGGCCCATATTCAATTACAACAAGTAGGCCTGAGTGCAAATGCAAAGTCCAAAGAACAAGGAAATCCTGAGCTAGCCTAAAACTGTCATTATCATAGGCCTAATAATATTTAAGCAGCACAGCATCGAGTAATTTTTTAACATACCTGAATCAAAATCCAATGTAGCACACATCAAAAAATAGCTTTTACAAATTAATTGTAACTGAAAAAAAGTTAATCATCTGAGAAAAAGTGGAGACACTAAGACAGGCTACAGCCAAGAGGAAATGTCTAACGCAACGATTACAACAAGCAGCGATAATAAACAGACTTATGCAATTTAAGTATTTCACAGTAAGCATGCATTGTTATCTAAGAAAACTGAAAAAAAGTTACTATTTTTACACAGATTAACTATTGTAAATTAAATCTAGTTAAATTTTTGCCTTATTCTACTTTTGTTAGAACGTGTCGTGATTCACTACTAACTTTTAACTTGAAGTGTTCTGTTCCTTTTTTATGGCCTATATCAGTGGTTGATGATACTTCTAGCCAAACGTTGCTGATCGGCTACATAAGACTAAAACGCGTTCAGCTTTTAAAACTGAGATGTAAATACTAGCTTTTTGCATTTCTTAATTTTCCCTTTTCCTTTAAGTAGGTGTTGTGTATTGTGGTTCTATCTTCATCTCGGTGCTTTGAATAGTTATTAATTCAGTACATTAAATACCGTTTAATTTTGTCTATAACAGCACAAGCATGAGTATGAATTACCAATAATGTTTAAGTACGTCTTTAAATGTCTGAGCTCTAGCTGATAGACCCTCTACCCCATCTTAGACAAGTAAAATATGTCTCTAGTGGAGTTATACAGCAAGGTAAGATGTAAGAAGTATTCGCCTGCTTTTCGAAAACTGAGAGTAAATTGAAGTAGTTTGCTACTTTTTATTGCTGTTTAGTAAAATTGATCTTTAAAATCTTGACGTCAATAATAAAAGCATTTTTTGTAAGATAACACAATAAGTATTAACTCAAATATAAATTATTTAAGTAGAACTTCAAAAAGCATTAAATGCTTAATAGAGTGAACTTCAGATTTAGCTATTGGTAGTTTTTTAATTGTCCTACCAACGTCTATGCTAAAAATAAGTTATCTCTAGGAATTTAAATAGGCATATGTATATTTTAATCTGTTATCTATATTTAACAATGTGTAGTATGCAATGTTAGGCAAAAACTTGTTGAATGTTTAATGTATTAGTATTATACTATTATTATTAGGCCTTATAAAGCTATTTTTTATTATTAACCTCTTTTCCTTTAGTTTTCACAAATTCATAAAGTTATTTTTAGGAACTTTCTTAAGTTAAATAACTAAGCCAATCTCAATTTTTTATAGTTTTATCATATGTATTGATTATATCAAACCTAGTAAAAATTAGCTTTGTATTTCTGTTAATGTTGGTATAAATTAACTTAGAAGTTATTCATTGGTATTCTGCTAGCTAAAATCATGATAAAGAAAAATCCATATTAAAACTTAGATTGAATATTATATGCCTACTATTTAGACAAACTAGTCAATATTAAATAGTGATTTTATCAGCTATCTACTAGTAGACAATACAACTTTTTCTAGTAGATAGATAGGATGCAGGTCCCACTTTTGCAGTCCTGTGCCTAATGGATGGACTGAAGTGAATTAAATGAATATTTTATTTACTTTTTGAACAAAAGTTATATAAATTATATGTTGCAACTTTGTAATACTTTTATACTTTTCGTATATGCACAACACAACTAATAATATGTTTGTGTACATTAAAAGAAAACACTTCATATGCATTCGCAGGGCACACGCGTCTGGCTGCCTGACACTCTTGAGGTATGGCAGGGCGGGGTGCTCACCGCTGGCTACCAGGAAGGCGCCAAGGAGCTGACAGTCACACTGGAGTCGGGCGAGGTTAGCTAGCTTACTGCTGTCAACTGGCATGATTACTTGCACTGCATATAGCAGTTTATTATTAATAAATTACTCGTTTTCGCTTCCTCCTTTGAAGGTTCGAACTCTGCGCATCAGAGATGCTGGTCGGGATTTGCCGCCACTGCGAAATCCGGACATTCTGACTGGGGAAAACAATCTCACCTCGCTCAGCTATTTGAACGAAGCCGAGGTGCTGCATAACCTGCGCATTCGGTTCTTGGAAAGGCGCACCATCTACACTTACTGCGGCATTGTGCTAGTGGCTCTGAACCCATATCAGGTAATTGAAAACAAATTTCATTTGGGAATACAGATCCCAGTTCCTAATTGCTGCAATGGATTTCCCAGTCTGGGATTCCCCATTCTGGGATTCCCCACTCCCCGATCGCTGCAATGGATTCCCCAGTCCGGGATTCCCCAATCCCTGATCGCTGCAATGGATTCCCCAGTCTGGGATTCCTAATTCTGGGATTCCCCAATCCCTGATAGCTGCAATGGATTCCCCAGTCTGGAATCTCCACGCAACTTCCAGGACGTGCCAATCTACGACGACACGGTAATCCTGGCCTACTCCGGCTGCGAGGATGTCGGCTCGGCCCTGGAGCCGCACGTGTTCGGCGTGGCCGAGCAGGCCTTCAATCACATGTCCGTATTCGGCCAGAATCAATCAATAATCGTGTCTGGCGAGAGCGGCAGCGGCAAAACTGTGAACGCTCGCTACACACTGCGCTACTTGGCGACTGTAGCATCGGCGGCAACCGCCAGCGTCGGCGACGTCGGTGGTGGCGGCGGCAGCGGCGGAGCTGGCGATGACTTTCATTATTCACAGATTGAGGATCGGATTCTGGCGTCCAATCCCATTCTCGAGGCGTTCGGTTGGTTCGAATTTTTAATGCCCTGGGCATGGGGCTTTGGCGAATTCAGAACTTCTAATTGAATATCTATCTCTTCATCTAGATATCTAATCTCCATCCGGATATCTAATCTCCATCCGGATATCTATTCTCCCTTTGGATATTTAATCTCCGTCTGGATGTCTATTCTCCGTCTGGATATCTAATCTCTTTGTGGATATCTAATCTCTATAGTCTATAAGGATGTCTAATATCTATGCGGATATCTATTCTCCATCTTCCGAATATCTATTCTCTATCATCTGGATATCTATTCTCAATTATCTTATCTGGATGTCTATTCTCCCCCTAAATCTCGATTTCTGCATTTGAGTCTCTATTCTTCGTCACTATATCTCTGTTCCCGGGATTCCTCAAGGGTACCTTACTCTGTTTCAGTTTCAATTATTCTATCTCCTCAATGCTTCTATCCTCTATTCTCACAATCCGAAATGCTTTCCAGGAAACGCCAAAACCACCCGCAACGACAACAGCAGCCGATTCGGAAAGTACATTCAGATCGCGTTCGCAGCCTCCCAGATCTCCCACGCTAGCATTCGAACCTACCTGCTGGAGAAAAGTCGAGTTGTAACCCAAGCTTCCAATGAGCGCAACTATCACATATTTTATCAGCTGTGCAGCACTGAGGACGCCTCGCTGGGTTTGAGTAGCCCGGACAATTTCCAGTACCTGTCCGGCGGCCAGTGCTGGACAGTTGATAATGTTAGCGATGCCGATGAGCTCAGCGTGACCAGGACGGCTTTCCGAACCCTCGGTGAGCTGCCGCCTGCTGGCTTGGGGTTGGCTGAGGCTGAGACAGGCAGGTGAGGTGCGGATGAGACAGGCAGGTGAGGTGGGGATGAGACTGGCAGGTGAGACCAGGATGAGAATGGCAGGTGAGGTGCGGATGAGACTAACAGGTGAGGTGGGGATGAGACTGGCAGGTGAGGTGGGGATGAGACTGGCAGGTGAGGTGGGGATGAGAATGGCAGGTGAGGTGGGGATGAGACTGGCAGGTGAGACCGGGATGAGAATGGCAGGTGAGACCGGGATGAGAATGGCAGGTGAGATCGGGATGAGAATGGCAGGTGAGATCGGGATGAGAATGGCAGGTGAGATCGGGATGAGAATGGCAGGTGAGATCGGGATGAGAATGGCAGGTGAGATCGGGATGAGAATGGCAGGTGAGATCGGGATGAGAATAGCAGCTGAGGTGGAAATGAGAATGGCAGGTGAGATCGGGATGAGACTAGCAGGTGAGGTGGGGATGAGAATGGCAGGTGAGATCGGGATGAGAATGGCAGGTGAGATCGGGATGAGAATGGCAGGTGAGATCGGGATGAGAATGGCAGGTAAGATCGGGATGAGAATGGCAGGTGAGATCGGGATAAGAATGGCTTACGCGTTCGTGCCGCAGGTCTCACTGAGGATGACGAGTGGAGCCTGTTCACCATCCTGGCGGCCATCCTGCACCTTGGCAACGTGTCCATCCACCCGGGCGAGTCCTCTGAATCTTCCGCCATCGTCGCCTCCGACCCAGGCCTCAGCGCCGCCTGCGACCTGTTGAAAATCGACCAGGAGCAACTTCGCACCTGGCTGGTGCACCGGCGAATCGTCACGGTTGGGGAACAGCTGATCAAGCCGTTCACGGTTAATGAAGCGGTGAACGCTCGAGACGCGGTGGCAAAGTTTATGTACGCCTGCGTGTTCCACTGGCTGGTGGCGCTGATCAACAAGGCCTTGGAGCGGCGGTCGCAGCAGCAGCAGAAAACTGACCTGAGCCACTGCCTGCCTTTTGTTGGCATTTTGGACATCTACGGGTTCGAGATTTTCCAGGTTGGTTCTGTCTTTTTGCCAGGCTATGACCCCTTGCTCCGGTCTTTAGTCAGGCTATGACCCCTTGCTCCGGTCTTTAGTCAGGCTATGACCCCTTGCTCCGGTCTTTAGTCAGTCTATGACCCCTTGCTCCGGTCTTTAGTCAGGCTATGACCCCTTGGTCCGATCTTTAGTCAGGCTATGACCCCTTGCTCCGGTCTTTAGTCAGGCTATGACCCCTGCTCCGATCCTGAAGCCAGTGCATGACCCCTTGCTCCTGTCCTGAAGCCAGTGCATGACCCCTTGCTCCGGTTTTGAAGCCAGTGCATGACCCCTTGCTCCGATCCTGAAATTAGTGCATGACCCCTTACTCCGGTCCTAAAGCCAGTGCATGACCCCTGAAGTCAGTGCATGACCCCTGAAGCCAGTGCATGACCTCTGAAGCCAGTGCATGACCCCTGAAGCCAGTGCATGACCCCTGAAACCAGTGCATGACCCCTGAAACCAGTGCATGACCCCTGAAGCCAGTGCATGACCCCTGAAGCCAGTATCAAACCGTAACCACCGCAAACCAACCGACCCCCCAGGTGAACAGCTTCGAGCAGTTCTGCATCAATTACGCCAACGAGAAGCTGCAGCAGCAGTTCAACATTCACGTCTTCAAACTCGAGCAGCAAATCTACGTTTCTGAAGAGATCGACTGGTCCTTCATCGAGTTCACCGACAACCAGCCGTGCATCGAGCTGATTGAGGCCAAGCTCGGCATCCTCGACCTGCTAGACGAGGAGTGCAAGATGGTGCGCGGCTCGGACTCCAACTGGCTGCAGAAAATGCAGCGCACCCTGGCCAAGTCCCGGCACTACGACACCCCCAAGATCGGCAGCCGCGACTGCTTCATTGTGCGCCACTTTGCCGAGCCGGTGGCCTACACGGTGCACGGTTTCCTAGAAAAGAACCGGGACGCTGTCTACGAGGACCTGCTGTCAATTGTCAGAGCGTCTGAAGTGGACTTCTTCAGCCGGCTGTTCTCCGGAGGCGGAGTCGCCGAGCCCGCTGGCGCCGCTGGTAGCGCCGGAGGCCGGGGCCGCGCCACCTCCAACCCTGGCGCCTACTTCAAGGACATTGCGCCCACCGGTCGCAGCGCGCAGCAGCAACCGCAGCAGCAGCAGAAGTTCAGCCGTCAGACGGTGGCCAATCAGTTCAAACAGTCGCTCACGGACCTGATGGACACGTTGTCCAAGACCAACCCGCATTTCATTCGCTGCATCAAGCCCAACGATGCCAAAGCGCCCTTCGATCTGGACAGCCGGCGAGCTGTGGAGCAACTGCGAGCCTGCGGCGTGTTGGAGACGGTCCGAATCAGCGCCGCCGGATTTCCGTCTCGTTGGGGATACGAAGAGTTCTACCAGCGCTACCGCATGCTGCTGAGGGACCGGCTGGCCCTCAGCGCCAAGGCCGCTCAGCTCAAGGCGGCCTGCGTAGCCATTCTGGAGGTGAGGCTTGCTTACTCACTTGCTTACTCACTCACTTAATTACTTACTCACTTACTTACTTACTTAATTACTTACTTACTGACTTACTTACTTAATTACTTACTTACTGACTTACTTACTCACTCACTCACTTACTTACTTACTGACTTACTTACTTACTTACTCAATTACTTACTTACTTACTTACTTACTTACTTACTTACTTACTTACTGACTTACTTACTTACTTACTCAATTACTTACTTACTTACTTACTTACTTACTTACTTACTTACTTACTTACTTACTTACTTACTTACTTACTTACTTACTTACTTACTTACTTACTTACTTACTTACTTACTTACTTACTTACTTACCTCTTACTTACTTAATTACTTACTTACTCAATTACTTACTTACTTGATTACTTACTTACTGACTTACTTACTCACTCACTTACTTGCTTACTTACTTACTTACTTACTTACTTACTCAATTACTTACTTACTTACTTACTTACTTTCTTACTTACTCACTTACTTACTTACTTACTTGCTTGCTTACTTACTTACTTACTTACTTACTCAATTACTTACTTACTTACTTACTTACTTACTTACTTACTTACTTACTTACTTACTTACTTACTTACTTACTTACTCAATTACTTACTTACTTACTTACTTACTTAATTACTTACTTACTGACTTACTTACTTACTTACTTACTTACTTACTTACTTACTTACTTACTTACTCAATTACTTACTTACTTACTTACTTACTTACTTACTTTCTTTCTTACTCACTTACTTACTTACTTACTTGCTTACTTACGTACTTACTTACTTACTTACTTACTCAATTACTTACTTACTTGCTTACTTACTTACTTACTTACTTACTTACTTACTTATTTACTCAATTACTTACTTACTTACTTACTTAATTACTTACTTACTGACTTACTTACTCACTCACTTACTTACTTACTTACTTACTTACTTACTTACTTACTCAATTACTTACTTACTTACTTACTTACTCACTTACTTACTTACTTACTTACTTACTTACTTACTTACTTACTTACTTACTTACTTACATTCTTACTTACTCACTTAATTACTTACTTACTTGCTTACTTACTTACTTACTTACTTACTTACTTACTTACTTAATTACTTACTTACTTACTTACTTACTTACTTACTTACTTACTTACTTACTTAATTACTTACTTACTTACTTACTTACTTACTTACTTACTTACTTACTTACTTACTTACTTACTTACTTACTTACTTACTTACTTACTTACTTACTTACTTACTTACTTACTTACTTACTTACTTACTTACTTACTTACTTACATTCTTACTTACTCACTTAATTACTTACTTACTTGCTTACTTACTTACTTACTTACTTACTTACTTACTTACTTACTTACTTACTTGCTTACTTACTTACTTACTTACTTACTTACTTAATTACTTACTTACTTACTTACTTACTTACTTACTTACTTACTTACTTACTTACTTACTTACTTACTTACTTACTTACTTACTTACTTACCTAAATTTGACTTTAATTAAGTTAGAATTTCAAAAGTGCTGTCTTTCTGTGCCCCCTGCTCATTTTTATCGACGCTTGTGAGCTGTGCAAATTCTTATCAGAAAGTCTTAACCCCTTAACCTAGGTTGTCAAAGACAGTCGCTTTATTCAGTATTTCAGTTTCAATTTTTTCTACTGCCGGGATACGGTTAATGACAAATGAAAAGTAGACTATTCTGTATTAAGCAAACATTCGTTCAATAGAGAATCTCCCTGAAACTAATAAAGAATTTCCCTGAAACTAATAGGTAATCTCCCTGAAACTAATAGAAAATCTCCCTGAAACCCTTAGAGAATCTCTCTGAAACTAATAGAGAATCTCCCTGAAGCCAACAGAGAATCTCCCTAAAGCCAACAGAGAATCTCCCTGAAGCCAACAGAGAATCTCCCTAAAGCCAACAGAGAATCTCCCTAAAGCCAACAGAGAATCTCCCTGAAGCCAACAGAGAATCTCCCTGAAGCCAACAGAGAATCTCCCTAAAGCCAACAGAGAATCTCCCTGAAGCCATCAGAGAATCTCCCTGAAGCCAACAGAGAATCTTCCTGAAGCCATCAGAGAATCTCACCGCCCCACCGCAGGCGAGCATCCGTGACCCGCAACAGTACCGGTGCGGCAAGACCCGCATATTTTTCCGAGCTGGGCAAGTGGCCTACATGGAGAGGCTGCGCAGCCAGCGCCTGCACTGGGCCTGTGTCACCGTGCAGCGCCGCTACCGAGGCTGGGTGCAGCGGCGCCGCTACTCCAGAATTCGCCTGGC
Organism: Macrostomum lignano; assembly: GCA_002269645.1. Classification (NCBI taxonomy): domain Eukaryota; kingdom Metazoa; phylum Platyhelminthes; family Macrostomidae; genus Macrostomum; species Macrostomum lignano. The sequence goes on along the minus strand of NIVC01000001.1, from coordinate 371,609 downwards.
CGTGCTGCTCACTCAGGCTCGGGCGCGCGGAGTTCTTGCGCGACGACACGCCGCTACACTGCGTCGGGGCCGGGCCGCTCTCCGCCTGCAGACTTGGTGGCGCGGAGTGCGCGCCAGGCGCAACTTCCAACGAGCGCGCGCCGCCGCCGTCACTCTGCAATCGGCTTGGCGCCGTCTGGCCGCTAGGCGCAAATTTTTGGCGCTTCGCGCCGAACAAATGGTGCTGGATTTGCAGCGCCTCATCCGGGGCTACCTGGTGAGAAGGCGCGTGGCGCGCCTGCTGCGCGGCATCACCCTGCTGCAGAGTCACTTCCGGCGGCGCCGAGCCAAGCGCCAGCTGCTGCAGCTGCGGGCGGAGGCGCGGGACGTTGCCAACCTGCGTAATAAAAATTTCGGCCTGGAGAACCGGCTGATCGAGCTGCATCAGAGGCTGGACACTCAGAATGCCGAGCTGGAGGCGGGGAAGGCCAAGCAGAGGCAGCTGGAAGTAAGCCTGCATTGCTGTTAGACAGGTCCTCATCTCTGTCAGACAGGTCCTCATCTCTGTTAGACAGGTCCTCATCTCTTATAGAAAGGTCCTCATCTCTGTTAGACAGGTCCTCATCTCTTATAGAAAGGTCCTCATCTCTGTTAGACAGGTCCTCATCTCTTATAGAAAGGTCCTCATCTCTTTTAGACAGGTCCTCCTCTCTGTTAGACAGGTCCTCATCTATGTTAGACAGGTCCTCATCTCTGTCAGACAGGTCCTCATCTCTTTTAGACAGGTCCTCATCTCTTTTAGACAGGTCCTCATCTCTTATAGAAAGGTCCTCATCTCTGTTAGACAGGTCCTTATCTCTGTCAGACAGGTCCTCATCTCTGTCAGACAGGTCCTCATCTCTGTTGGACAGGTCCTCATCTCTTTTAGACAGGTCCTCATCTCTTTTAGACAGGTCCTCATCTCTTTTAGACAGGTCCTCATCTCTTTTAGACAGGTCCTCATCTCTTTTAGACAGGTCCTCATCTCTTATAGAAAGGTCCTCATCTCTGTTAGACAGGTCCTCACCTCATAAACTAGCCTTCAAAGCTGAATCACCTGTCGCCGCTGTCCTTCAGGAACTGGAACGGCAGCTGGCTGAAGCGGCAGCTCGCGAGCAGCAGCTGGCCGCTGAACGCCGCGAAGCCGAAGCCGCCGCTGAACGACTCCGACAAGCCAGTGCCGCCACAGTCGAGGAGGTCTCGGCCGCCCAGCAGGCCGCCCGCCAGCAGCTGGAGGCGTCCCTGACCGTGGAGCGGGATCAGTACGAAGCCGAGCTGACCCGCCTGAGGGCGACTTGCGCCGAACAGGAGACTCGAATCGGCCAGCTGGAGGACCAGCTGCGCACCGCTCGGGACCGGATAGCCGAGGCGGAGGCCGATGGCGCCTCCTACATGAAGCTGATGGAGAATTATGATAAACTGCAAAACCGATACGATAATTTGTCCAGGCAGTACGCCTTTGTTGTGTCTCATCAACCTGAGGGTGAGTTTTTAGCGTCAAACTGCTGTTCTATTGGTTGGAGCTGGGTGAGAGGGTTTTCAGCAATCAAGCTGCTCTCCAATTAGTTGGAGCTGGGTGAGAGGGTTTTCAGCCATCAAGCTGCTCTCCAATTGGCTGGAGTTGGGGGAGAGAGTTTTCAGCCAGCAAGCTGCTCTCCAATTGGCTGGAGTTGGGGGCGAGAGTTTTCAGCCATCAAGCTGCTCTCCAATTGGCTGGAGCTGGGGAAGAGGTTTTCAGCCATCAAGCTGCTTTCCAATTGGCTGGAGCTGTGGGAGAGGGTTTTCAGCCATCAAGCTGCTCTTTAATTGGTTGGGTTGAAAAGTAATGGTTTTTAAGGTCCTAATTGTATCTGACCGAGAGAAGAGTTTAAAAGCATTACTACAAAGTGACTTTTGTTATATTTTTGAATTATACTCTTTGGATATAAAACTGAGTAATAGAAAATCTACGATATCTTACTAATAGTAGACTACTTAAACCCCAAAAAACAGACGCGGCTCAAATGGACATCGCCGACGGTGCCAGCGGCGCTGCAGACGGCGGTGGCAGCAGCAGCCAGGTTCTTCAGCGGCCGCGCTCCCGCACAGACGGCGGAGGCGCCGAGCGGGCTGCAGACGGGCCGGTGTCACTGCTGCTGCAGCTGCAGAAGCGCCTGTCGGCCAGCGAGCAGGCCAGGCGGAATCTGCAGCGCCAGGTGGACAAGATGATCGAGCAGCAGGCTGCCAAGGGTCGCACCAGCCTGTCAAGTCAAAGAGTCGTTGAGCAGGGGTACATCAAGAAGCTTGAGCAGGTACTACTGATCTCTGTTGGCTGGCAGTATTCTACTACATACTACTGATATCTGATTGGCTGGCAGTATTCTACTACGAGCGTACATCATAGCTGATCTCTGATTGGCTAGAAGTCTTTGCCCATATCACAGCTAATCTCTGATTGGCTGGAAGTCTTTGCCTATATCATAGCTGATCTCTGATTTGCTGAAAGTCTGCATATATCATAGCTAATCTATGATTGGCTGGTAGTATTCTCCTACATCATAGCTGATCTCTGATTGGCTGGACGTCTTTTCCTATATCATAGCTGATCTCTGATTGGCTGGAAGTCTTTGCCTATATCATAGCTGATCTCTGATTAGCTTAAAATCTTTGCCTGTATCATAGCTGATCTCTGATTGGCTGAAAGTATTTGCCTATTCATAGCTGATCTTTGATTGGCTGGAAGTCTTCTCCTACATCCTAGCTGATCTTTGATTGGCTGGAAATCTTTGCCTATATCATAGCTCATCTTTGATTGGCTGACAGTATTCCCCTACATAACTCGTAACAGCTGATCTCTGATTGGCTGGAAGTCTGCCTAAATTATTAATGCTTTTCGATTTGTCAATCGATTTACTGAACAAAAGCGTTTCGAAAAATTCTCCAGGAGCTGAAAACGCTCCAATCAGCGGCTCTGAAAGGCGTGGGCGGCAAGGAGGCGGTGATGCAGCAGCTGGACAGCCTCCGCCAGGAGCTCGAGGTCCGCCGCGAGGAGTGTCTCCGGCTGAAGGCCGCCATCGGTGACCAGCTGGTCAGCGAGCGCTACGGCGGCAACTCGGAGCTGCTGAACGAGGACGGTGAGCTGGAGACGGCCTACCAGACTCTGCAGCAGGTGAATCGGCGACTGCAGAATGAGCTGGACGAGCTCATGGAGAAGCTGAACGGCAAAACTCGAATCATTGAGCAGCTGGAGAATGACAAGGGCCGGCAGCATAAACTGCTCACTCAGATGAACTCCCTGCTCAGTTCGTCCGCTTTGGACAGCGCTGACTCCGTTGTGAAGTTTGAGCTTGCGAGAATTCTGGAAGAGAATTTGGTGAGTAGCCCTTCCCAGACACTACCACATCCCCAGACATTCTATCACACCCCAGATACCTTGTCACATCCTCAAACACCCTGCCACATCCTCAGACACCTTGCTACATCCTCAGACACCTTGCTACATCCTCAGACACCTTGCCACATCCTCAGACACCCTGCCACATCCTCAGACACCCTGCCACATCCTCAGACACCTTGCTACATCCTCAGACACCTTGCCACATCCTCAGACACCCTGCCACATCTTCAGACACCTTGCCACATCCTCAGACATCCTCCTTCCCCCCCCCCCCCAGGAGCTCCGCGCGGAGAACGAGCGCTTTGAATCGGAGAACAAGCGCCTGAGGCGGCACTCGGACCTGGCGCTCAACGAGACGGATCACCAGGCGCTGATCCCCGTGCCCAGCATGGAGAAGGCGGCGGAGCTCGCCAGGTCGGTGCTGAAGCTGGAGGAGCCTGGCCACGCGCCCTACCTCATCTTCTGCGCAGTTCGCTGGTGCGACGCCAACAAGCAGGACAAGATTGTAGAGCACCTGCTGTCACAGACTGTTCAGGCCTGGCGGGAGCACTGCAAGGTATAATGCAATATTCAATGCTTTTGGAGTGGGCAGAACTTTTGGGCTGTGGTTAAAGTTTTCACATATCACATATTGCATATTGCGAGCTAAACTATAGGAAAAATCAATCCAGATTTGACGTATCGATTTTTCGATTTGTCTATGGTTGAAACCATGGCTAAAAGAGAGAATTGTCTTTGTCTATGTTTAAAAATCTTCAACCATAGATGCAAGAGAATATCTAAATATGTCACTTGCAATTGAAGTTGTGAAAAGTAGAGCTTCTAGTCTTTTTCAGTAGTTTGTCTGCACGGTGTTACTTAAAAAATTTCTTTCCTTTCTTTTTGGCCTCGGGAGCATGGGGTCAAGAATGAACAACAAACATTTAACACAATGTACACAAGTGAATGCAAGACAGACAAGACAGCCTAGGGGGCAGGCCCAATCTGGCTCAGCCAATGAGAGAGCAGCATGGAGAGATATCAAAGTCAGACGGATGAAACCCAGCCTAGTGGGGGGGCAGGCCCAATCTAGCTCAGCCAATGAGAGAGCAGCATGGAGAGATGTCAAAGTCAGACGGACGGAACCAAGCCTAGTGGGGGGGCAGGCCCAATCTAGCTCAGCCAATGAGAGAGCAGTAAGGAGAGTCAGACACAAGCGGGCAAGAGGAAAGCCAAACTGTGTTATCGGCCTGGCTGGTGGTTGGGGTTAGGGCGCCAAGTACTCTTCTCTCTTTAGAAATAAAAGATAATGGGAAGAAACGCGAATTTGACTGCTGAAAAGCATATCCTACAAGCGGCATATCTAGATTATTCTAATATCTGTAGGCCTAAGAAGTCACAAGATAGAATGTCGCCTTTTCCTTAGCAATACTTGGTTTTTTATTATCAATTGTAAATTAATTTGACCTATATTTTCATTGTCGTGGACAACAGCAAGCCAAAGACCTCTCCGGCCAGTTGCTGGTGCTGTCCTGCTGTCACCGGCTGCTGAACCTTCTCCGTCAGTACGGCGGCATCGAGCAGTACTCAGCCGACAACACCGAGGAGGAGCGCGACCTTCAGCTGAACCGATTCGATCTCGAAGACTTTCAGACAAGCTTCCACGAGCTGAGCGTGTGGTGCTACCAGCAGGTGTGCGTCGCCATGCAGCGGAGCCTGCCCTCGCAGACCCTGGTGCTCGGCCTGCTGGAGTTTGACGCCATTCCCGGCCTGCCGAACGTCATGAAGAAGCGGCCGGACCAGGAGAAGTGCCGAGCCGCGTTTGAGACTATCAGCCAGCGCTGCTGCGAGCTCGTGCGCTGCGCTAGACAGGTGAGGCGCACCTGTCTGTTTTTAATGGAGAATGGAGACTGGGGGGGGGGCTGTGTGCACCCTTGCGCACTTTAGGCACATTGTTACCAAGGACCACTGTAGTATAAACAGAACGTGAAACTCAAAGATAGTGTAATTTTTAGAAGGCACTTTCCTGCGTGGAAAAAATACACTGCGGAGATGGGACAGATCATTTTTATCATAAAATCAATGATCGCATTTGATCTGGGGCAGTGAAGATTAACATTTTTGTTTTGTTGCGTCCTAAATCGAGTATATTTGTAATCAAAATGTTCGATCTTAGCCTTAAGCAAGGCCTCGGCTTAAAAATTGGCCTTCTAATGGCTTTCTAAAGACTAGGTGAGCAACAATATGAAAAATTAATATTTGGAGACTTTTATTTAATTGCATTTAATTATTTAGAAAGGTCTAGGAATATCTACTAATATGCATTGAAATGGAACTACGAGTTATGAACTTAACAGTACCTGAATGCAGCAATTTAATTACAAATCCTGTGATGCTACGAGTACAGTGGTCCTTAATTGTCTCACAACCTGCCCATTCCGCCGACTCCCCTGAGCAGGCACACAAGCGCGCGGATACGTACGCAGTCACACAGGAGTGTACAGCGGCCCTAACTTTATTTATCGTTAGGCATGTACACTTCACTGAGCATACCGTGACAAGATCGAATCGCTAAGGAGTCATTGCAATACACTCACCAGTGACTCTAGCGACTCTTTTGACTCTTTAACGACTCAAACGACTGCAGTGCGACTGAGAGGCGACTGTTGAGTCACGAGGGCATCACGTGAGCTGCAGAATCGTTAAAGAGTCGTGAAAAAGCCGCCCAAGAGTCGTTGTGTTAGCGCTAAAGTGTCTACTAACTCAAGTAGACTAAATAGAGTTTTTATGATTGCGAAATGCGATTCTTATTCATAAAGTGACGTTGCAGATGCGCTTAAGACGCAACTCAGCGATTCAAAAGCGACTCTAACTACTTCTTAGCGACTTGTACCGTCGTTTGAAAGTCGTCTGGAGTCACTTTTCTCCCATTTTACCTGTGCTACCTTGGTACCGTCTTCATCGGGCATTGGCAGCTGCCCGGTGCAGGTCTCTGATCTCTGTGCTCACCAGAGAATCTCTGCTATTGCGCAATTTCAGGCCGGACTGCCGGACGAGGCCCTCGCCCAGCTGGTTGAGCAAACTTTGCGCTGGCTGTGCGGCCACTGCTTCAATCAGCTGATGCTGCGGCGGGAGCTGTGCCATTGGTCCCGGGGTATGCAGCTGCGCTACTGCCTGTCGCAGCTGGAGTCCGCCCTGCGAGAGCTGGACGTCTCCGCTGCACTGACCGCATTGGAGCCGCTGGTCCAGGTAATAAATCCGCCCTCTACCGTGTGCACAGCTTCACTCCTTACACTACAAAATCCGCCCCCAATCCGGCTTCATCTTACAAAATCCGCCCCCACCCCAATCCGGCTTCATCTTACAAAATCCGCCCCCACCCCAATCCGGCTTCATCTTACAAAACCGCCCCCCTAATATGGCTTCATCCTACAAAACCGCCCCCCTAATATGGCTTCATCTTACAAAATCCGCCCCCCTAATATGGCTTAATCTTACAAAATCCGCCCCCCTAATATGGCTTCATCCTAGAAACCCCCCCCTAATATGGCTTCATCCTAGAAACCCCCCCCCCTAATATGGCTTCATCCTAGAAACCCCCCCCCTAATATGGCTTCATCCTACAAAATCCGCCCCCTCTTCCGGCTAAGTTTTAGAAAATCCGCCCCTACTAAAATTCTCCCTACAAAATCCGCCGTCCTACTTCATTTTGAAAATTCAAATTGCATAATCAACGCACGAAAACAGCCCTGCAATGCCGCCGCTCCGCACACAGGCCTGCCAGCTGCTCCAGGCCAACAAGCAGACAGCAGAGGATGCTGTAACCATAGCAACTACAACGAACCTGCTGGCGCCAGGGCAGGTGAAGAAGCTGCTAGAGATGTACAATTCGCACGATGACTTCGATCAAAAGGTGAGCGCGGACTTCATCGCCAGGGTGGAAGCTCGGATCAGGGAGCTCCACCAGCAGCGGCAGCAGCAACAGCGCGATCCCAAAGCTCTGTTCATCGACGTCAAGCAGATGCAGCCAATTCGGCTGGCATTCCAGCGCGACGCGACGCAGTTGAAGTCGGTGCCGATCCCACTGCGGCTGCTGGAGGACGCGGGCGGTGGCGGCGCCGGGGAAACGGAGGCGTGAAAACCCACAGACAAACGGGTTGTCAGGCAATGCGAAATGCCTGTGCTGGGTGCAGTAGGGTGGCTCATATTTTGCAAAGGTTTCAATTTTAAATCGGTCGGCCCTTACATTTTTATTCCCAATAAATACAGCGAACAACTTCAATGTCCTATAGTGCAAATTACGCTTGTAATGAAGTGGGGGTTGTAGCCTAGTGGTTAGAGCGTCGGACTCGCGACTGGAAGGTCGGGGGTTCGATTCTCGACCCACTCGGGATAATTTGTGGCCTTGAGCAAGACACTTAACTCCGCATCGCTTCAGTTCACCCAGCTGTTTAAGTTACAATTAAGTTATAATTAAGTTATAATTACTGTTTAAGTTATAATTAGGCTCATATGAAGTTATGATGCTAAAAGTCGTAACTTATTCTATGCATTAGCAGTCAGTAGACAGCAGTGAGATAATTAAAGGGCTGACCACAGATACTAAAATAACTAAATGGGCCACTCAGACACAAATACTCAGACACAAATAATACACAAAAACAGCTTTCTACTTTCAGTTCAGTAGCAATGAAGAACACGTAAGCTATTTTATAAAAATAAAGGCAGCTTAAATGACTTTGATAAGTTTAGAAGCCCAAGCTTAATTAATTGGTAATTGGTTCAGCTAGCCATCATAATGTACATTAGCCACTGAAATGAACAGATTTGGGAAGGCAATAAAAATTGGGTGGCGGGCAGGGGTAGAAGCTCTGTATAGAGTCGGAGGGTTTAAGCTTGAGGGTAAGAGCCAATAAATAAGCCTTGTCTTTAAAAAATACATCAAAATGCTTCAGTTTAACTTACTACTGAAAGTAGCTGGCACGCAAATGTGCTGAATGGTCTATCTAGTAGTTATTCTAGTATCTGTGGGGCTGACCGATTTTGGAACTCAAACCTTTGCAAAATATGAGCCACCGTAAGTGTGCAGGGTTGCTTGATTTGTCATCTGCGCTCAAAATGAGTCATAAAAATATTATTCTTGTCAATCAGTTAATTTTTACGAACACATTCGACTGCAACACGGCGCCTTTGATTGCAACAAAAAATTAATTGGTAATTAATTAGTTTATATTTTTGCGTCAAATGATCAATGCCTTCCCATTGCCAAGTATTTATTCGCCTTTTTGTACTTTTATTGTTTTAATTGGGCTTTGTTTAGTTTTGTACTTTGATTAGAAATCTTTTGATGTATTTGCGTGTATTTCAAAACGACTGAATAGTATAGCAAATGTATAAGCCTTTCTCTACATTATATTGAACATAAATTTACTATGCACTAACGAATATATCAAATAATTCATTTATCTATCAGATCAATGTTTTCATTGTGCTGGACACACGCAATGGCACCTGCTAAGGAGTATCAGTCAGTTATCTGATAAGCTTCGGTGCAATTATAATTGCTTACAATTATAACTGTTTTTTTAAATTTTAATCAATTTGTTTAAATGCGCACAGACCAATAAAACAAACTCATTGACACAATATGACGAATAAAATTTCTCGCGGGCCAACCAATTTCTATAATCCATTTTTTATCAATTTACTTTTTCAACTTGAGAGTTCGACATTCCATGTTTATATTTGTGATTTTGTTTTGATTTTTTGTTTTCAAATTTAATATCGGAAAATGTTTAATCGGTTGCTGAATTCAAGCGTGAACTTTCCTGCAATATTATTTGTGATTTCAATTGGAGTTCCATTGGCGTGTTGACACGGAAAAAATCGAAATAAAAAGTATAAAGTTTTTGATTAGATCTCTTTTGAGTTACGCTCTTTGGGACGGTGACTCACGATTTATTTGGTGCTTCAAAGGAGGCGATGTTGTTCGAAATTTTTAAATTTTATATATTAATATTTTAAAACCGACAGATACATTGAGGAGATGAAGATATTAATCATTATTGTTGTATTGAAATCATCGCTCATAAAGATGCGATATCATAATTAATAAATTAAATTACATATGCGATACACATGGCTGTACATCAATTGAATCGAGTATTTAAACAATGGCATTCCCGATTCTCATTTAATAATTATGATATAAATATGATATCTTTCACAAGACTACAAAGTGAACATAACGGCTGACTTAACTCTGATTGGCTGTAATATCTCACCTGTCTCACTTCTCACTCTGTGCTCTGATTGGCTGCAATATCTCACCTGTCTCACTCTGTGCTCTGATTGGCTGCAATATCTCACCTGTCTCACTCTGTGCTCTGATTGGCTGGGATATATCACCTGTCTCACTCTGTGCTCTGATTGGCTGCAATATCTCACCTGTCTCACTCTGTGCTCTGATTGGCTGGGATATATCACCTGTCTCACTCTGTGCTCTGATTGGCTGCAATATCTCACCTGTCTCACTCTGTGCTCTGATTGGATGGGGTATATCACATGTCTCACTCTGTGCTCTGATTGAATGGGATATATCACCTGTCTCACTCTGTGCTCTGATTGGATGGGATATATCACCTGTCTCACTCTGTGCTCTGATTGGCTGGGATATATCACCTGTCTCACTCTGTGCTCTGATTGGCTGCAATATCTCACCTGTCTCACTCTGTGCTCTGATTGGCTGGGATATATCACCTGTCTCACTCTGTGCTCTGATTGGCTGCAATATCTCACCTGTCTCACTCTGTGCTCTGATTGGATGGGGTATATCACCTGTCTCACTCTGTGCTCTGATTGAATGGGATATATCACCTGTCTCACTCTGTGCTCTGATTGGCTGGGATATATCACCTGTCTCACTCTGTGCTCTGATTGGATGGGATATATCACCTGTCTTACTCTGTGCTCTGATTGGATGGGATATATCACCTGTCTTACTCTGTGCTCTGATTGGATGGGATATATCACCTGTCTCACTCTGTGCTCTGATTGGATGGGATATATCACCTGTCTCACTCTGTGCTCTGATTGGCTGGGATATATCACCTGTCTCACTCTGTGCTCTGATTGGCTGGGATATCTCACCTGTCTTACTCTGTGCTCTGATTGGATGGGATATATCACCTGTCTCACTCTGTGCTCTGATTGGCTGGGATATCTCACTTGTCTCACTGTGCTCTGATTGGCTGGGATATCTCACCTGTCTTACTCTATGCTCTGATTGGCTGGGATATCTTTTCTGTTTCACACTGCTCTGATTGGCTATCGTACCTCCTGTTTCACCCTGGTCTCTGATTGGCTGGAAGCTTTTTTTCTCACTCTACTTTTCGATTGGCTGGGATCTCTTGGGGTCTCTCCTCTCTGATTAGGTTGAGCCAAACTCCTTAGGTCAATCAATCAATCAGTCAGTACATCAGCCCCCGCTTCTACTGTCCTCTGTGCGGCCAGAGTCACCCGGCCTCCTGGCGGGTATCAGCAGCACGTCAGCCGCAGAACTCTTTGATGCGGCCCGCCAAACCAGCTGCTGGGCGTCGTTGCACGTGACTCCTGTGACAGCCTGCAGCGGCAGATTGGCAGCCTCATCCTCGCGACTGTCCATGTCGGACGCTGCTGGGCCAGCCGTCACCGACCGCCTGACCGACACCAGTCTGCGCCCGATGGGCCTGGCACAGTCGAATTTCGCTAGCATTTCAAACTGCCAGTCAGCTGCACAGACAGAGCCTCGACTGTCGGTTAGAACTCTAAAGTCAGTTGGCTTCTGCTGCTCCTGCTGCTCCTGCTGCTGCTGCTGCTGCTGCTTCTGCTGCAGCTCCAGGATTTGTCGTGGCGAATGCGGAGTGGCCACAAGCCAAATGCGAAAGCTCTGCTGCCGGATGATCTCACAGAGACTGGGGATGATGCGGTTGGTTTTGGGTGAGCTGGAGTGAGTTACTTGTTTGCGTCAGGGAGATAGGGAGTGAGGGATATGAGATGAGGGATAGGGGATGAGTGAGGGATAGAGGATGAGTGAGGGATAGAGGATGAGTGAGGGATAGAGAATGAGTGAGGGATAGAGGATGAGTGAGGGATAGGGGATGAGTGAGGGATAGGGGATGAGAGAGGGGTAGGGATGAGGAGGTGAGAGAGATAGAGATGAGATACTCATAGGAGATTAGAGAGACAGGGAGAGAGATTAGAGAAACAGGGAGAGAGATTAGAGAGACAGGGAGAGATTAGAGAGACAGGGAGAGAGATTAGAGAAACAGGGAGAGAGATTAGAGAGACAGGGAGAGATTAGAGAGACAGGGAGAGAGATTAGAGAGACAGGGAGAGAGATTAGAGAGACAGGGAGAGATTAGAGAGACAGGGAGAGAGATTAGAGAGACAGGGAGAGAGATTAGAGAGACAGGGAGAGAGATTAGAGAAACAGGGAGAGAGATTAGAGAGACAGGGAGAGAGATTAGAGTCCCGCCGTGTCGTACCTGTCCTTGGCGCAGGTGAGCCGCCAGCTCACGGTGGGGTGAAAGGAGTCCAGCAGGCTGAGCAGGATTCGCTGGCGCGGCAGCCGCTGGCCCCTGGCCGCCCCGGCAACGGAGTAGCGGCCATAGAACGGGAAATGGGTGCCGTCGCTGTCGCTCAACCAACGTCGGGCGCCGCTGGCCAGCTCAGGGAACACCCAGTGCGCGCTGCCCGACCTGCCGTAGCGGTGCTCGATCCGCGACTGCCGACAGGCCTGCGGTGCCAGGCGGGAATGAAAGAATCAAGTCCCTGAACTACCCGTCCCTGAAGTGCCTGTCCCTGAACTACCCGTCCCTGAAGTGCCTGTCCCTGAACTACTCGTCCCTGAACTACTCGTCCCAGAACTACCCGTCCTGAACTACCCGTCCTGAACTACCCGTCCTGAACTACCCGTCCTGAAGTACTCGTCCCTGAACTACCTGTAATAACTGTACCTAAACCCACTCTACAATCCTGTCCGAACTCCTGACTGTCATCTTCATAGAGAACCCGGAAAATACACAGCAAACTCGCCTGCACCAAGCCGAAGCTCCACCCGGCGGCTGTCAGCTCCCGAAGGCCGCTGTTCAGCACCTCTAAACTGGCCGTGCACTGGGCCGCCTCGCTGTGATACACCAGACAGTCGCGGCTCTCAACAACCCGGAGGCCATCCGGCTCCTTGGACTCGGCGCGCCTCTCAGCGCCGTCGTCTCCCTCCAATTTGCTGCTTAAGTTGGATGCCGCGGTGCAGCTGAAGTCCGTCACACGGACTAAAGAGCTGAGCTCTGCAAGCACGACAGGTGGGATACAGCAGATTGGATTGCTAATCTAGCTAATGAGGATGCAGGAATAGAATGGATTGCTAATCTAGCCCACAAGGATGCAGGAATAGAATGGATTGCTAATCTAGCCCACAAGGGTGCAGGAATAGAATGGATTGCTAATCTAGCCCACAAGGGTGCAGGAATAGAATGGATTGCTAATCTAGCCCACAAGGATGCAGGAATAGAATGGATTGCTAATCTAGCCCACAAGGATGCAGGAATAGAATGGATTGCTAATCTAGCCCACAAGGGTGCAGGAATAGAATGGATTGCTAATCTAGCCCACAAGGATGCAGGAATAGAATGGATTCCTAATCTAGCCCACAAGGATGCAGGAATAGAATGGATTGCTAATCTAGCCCACAAGGGTGCAGGAATAGAATGGATTGCTAATCTAGCCCACAAGGATGCAGGAATAGAATGGATTGCTAATCTAGCCCACAAGGATGCAGGAATAGAATGGATTGCTAATCTAGCCCACAAGGATGCAGGAATAGAATGGATTGCTAATCTAGCCCACAAGGATGCAGGAATAGAATGGATTGCTAATCTAGCCCACAAGGATGCAGAAATAGAATGGATTGCTAATCTAGCCCACAAGGATGCAGGAATAGAATGGATTGCTAATCTAGCCAATGAGGATGCAGGAATAGAATGGATTGCTAATCTAGCCAATGAGGATGCAGGAATAGAATGGATTGCTAATCTAGCCAATGAGGATGCAGGAATAGAATGGATTGCTAATCTACTTGTAGTCAGGATAACCTAAAAACGGCATGACCCAGCAAAGTTGCGCTAAAAAAGCTTTCCCAACCTTTGTCAAAAGCTGGATTATCCCATTGTATGACGGAGGCGGATCCAAATTTGCACCTGACGACAGTCGTTAAGGCGACCGCCTTATTTAAACTGGGTGCCACGCGCAGCCCGATGGCAGCTAACGCATGCTGCAATGTTTGATGAGCAACAATTGCTACTTAATGTCTGCAATGCTGACCTGTACCATCATGACGTCTTCAGTCTTCCCAATGCGACTCCATAGACTTACGCTACGCTCAATTATCACGAATCACCCACCTCACTCCCTCACCAAATCACCCACCTCACTCCCTCACCAAATTACCCACCTCACTCCCTCACCAAATCACCCACCTCACTCCCTCACCAAATCACCCACCTCACTCCCTCACCAAATCACCCACCTCACTCCCTCACCAAATCACCCACCTCACTCCCTCACCAAATCACCCACCTCACTTCCTCACCAAATCACCCACCTCACTCCCTCACCAAATCACCCACCTCACTCCCTCACCAAATCACCCACCTCACTCCCTCACCAAATCACCCACCTCACTCCCTCACCAAATCACCCACCTCACTCCCTCACCAAATCACCCACCTCACTCCCTCACCAAATCACCCACCTCACTACCTCACCAAATCACCCACCTCACTCCCTCACCAAATCACCCACCTCACTCCCTCACCAAATCACCCACCTCACTACCTCACCAAATCACCCACCTCACTCCCTCACCAAATCACCCACCTCACTACCTCACCAAATCACCCACCTCACTCCTCCACTAAATCACCCACCTCACTTCCCCACTAAATCACCCACCTCACTCCCCACTAAATCACCCACCTCACTCCCCTACTAAATCAGCCACCTCACTCCCCTACTAAATCACCCACCTCACTCCCCTACATGTACTACATCACCCACCTCACTCCCCCACTAAGTCACCCACCTCACTTCCCCTCACTAAGTCACCAACCTCACTCAATCACCGAAAAATATACCTTGCCGAAATAAAGAAGTCAAAGAAACAACGACCAAAAGGCATATAAGAGTAGTGTAGGACGCGAAAATTAAATTTATGCAGCATTGCAATCGAATTTAGCCCACTATCTGTATTGTATAGTGTATAAATATAAAACTTTGTTCACAAAACCCACAAAAACAACAAATATGGAGAGAAAAAATAATTTGAGAAATATCCGACAGAACTTAAAAGATACAACAGGCCCTATACACAATAATTAAATAGAGCATATATGCACTAGCTTTATACAGCTGTGTAGAGTTATATTTATACACAACATTAATTTCTACTTTAGCCAAAAAACACAGACAGTGACAGGTACAAAACAGGCAAAGATAAAGGCGAATGCTCTTGATGTGGATTTCGCAAATTGAGGCTTTATGAGACTTAATATATCTATGTAGCATTGCGCAGTTGAACAAATTGTACGAAGCTACGACTGACCATTATTGGATTGAACAAAATCCGCATGTAAATAGGCATAGAAAATAGCTGATTTATAAATCGCCTCTGCGTAATAAAAACAAAGACCGCAACAAGCGGACGGGATAGGGCGTTATCCGACAACACAAAGACATACTGACAGACACAATACATTGACAGACACAAAGACATACTGATAAACACAAAGACACAGTGACAAACACAAATACACAGACACACACAAAACACACTGACAGGCACAAAGACACACCGACAGGCACAAAGACACACTGACAGGAACAAAGACACTGACAGACACAAAGACACACTGACAGGAACAAAGACACTGACAGACACAAAGATACACTGACAGGCACAAAGACACACTGACAGGCACAAAGACACACTGACAGACACAAAGACACACTGACAGACACAAAGACACACTGACAGACACAAAGACACTGACAGACACAAAGACACACTGACAGGCACAAAGACACTGACAGACACAAAGACACACTGACAGGCACAAAGACACACTGACAGACACAAAGACACACTGACAGACACAAAGACACACTGACAGACACAAAGACACACTGACAGGCACAAAGACACTGACAGACACAAAGACACACTGACAGGCACAAAGACACACTGACAGACACAAAGACACACTGACAGACACAAAGACACACTGACAGACACAAAGACACACTGACAGACGCAAAGACACACTGACAGGCACAAAGACACACTGACAGACACAAAGACACACTGACAGGCACAAAGACACACTGACAGACACAAAGACACACTGACAGGCACAAAGACACACTGACAGACACAAAGACACACTGACAGGCACAAAGACACACCGACAGGCACAAAGACACACTGACAGACACAAAGACACACTGACAGGCACAAAGACACACTGACAGACACAAAGACACACTGACAGACACAAAGACACACTGACAGACACAAAGACACACTGACAGACACAAAGACACTGACAGGCACAAAGACACACTGACAGACACAAAGACACACTGACAGGCACAAAGACACACTGACAGACACAAAGACACTGACACCAGGTTGACAAAGCAGACACCCTGAATTATCCATTTGAAAAAATCTCATTGCTTTGTAAAAAGCAAGCAGTTGTAGCATAGAAAATGTTTTACAGGAATTACTCGCAGGTAAATATATAAATATACTAGTCATAAACATATACCCGAATTTCGCTTGTTAACCTTGCGAGAAAATCTGAAAAAATGAAAAAATCCAATTTCAACAGTTTATAAGCATGATACTGCGGACGCATTGTAGACACAACAAGGATGGATCAACTAGATGGGCTAATCAGAACGCAGGTGATAATATAGACAAATGCGAAGCATGACTCAACCCAACTATTATCGCTGTTCAATATGCAATATATTTTTAACTCGCACTTTATTTAATCAACGCGCAACGCACACACTACTAATAGTAAACATCGAAAAGTTGCAAATCAAGCAAAAAATTGCTACACTTAATTACAAATTGCACAAATAATAGCAGCAGATCTCAGTGGCTTACAAATTTACAACTGAGGATCTGGGAGGCTGGGCCAGCAACTGAGGATCTGGGAGGCTGACCCAGCAACTGAGGATCTGGGAGGCTGGCCCAGCAACTGGGGATCTGGGAGGCTGGCTCAGCAACTGGGGATCTGAGAGGCTGGCCCAGCAACTGAGGATCTGGGAGGCTGACCCAGCAACTGAGGATCTGGGAGGCTGGCCCAGCAACTGAGGATCTGGGAGGCTGACCCAGCAACTGAGGATCTGGAAGGCTGGCCCAGCAACTGAGGATCTGGGAGGCTGGCCCAGCAACTGAGGATCTGGGAGGTTGGTGGCCCAGCAAGTGGGGATCTGGGAGGCTGGCCCAGCAACTGAGGATCTGGGAGGCTGGCCCAGCAACTGAGGATCTGGGAGGCTGACCCAGCAACTGAGGATCTGGGAGGCTGACCCAGCAACTGAGGATCTGGGAGGCTGGCCCAGCAACTGAGGATTTATTCGGTAAATTACACGCATTAGATCGCACTATCAATTCAGTCCCGGACTCCAGCTCAGCCACTTGCAGAGAACTCACTCTCCGCAGCCTCATCGACCACCTGATCTTTCCCATTGCCAGCTGATGCTGCACTTAAAGAACAGCGACGACAAGCCGAATCGCTGGCGTCCATAGCAACAGTTGCCATGGCTGATTCGCCAGCTGCAGCATCGCAGTTTGCTAACTGATTGTGAGTCTGAGTCTGAGCTGTCGGCAGTTCAATCGGCTGCCGGTCCTCGCTAATGATGCTGATGCTCTTGCCGTCTGGGTCCCTGGGCGGTGCGACGGTTATTTGCCATCGGAAATGTACTTTTTATGACTTCTAGGACGCCTAAGTTACATATAAATACCAAGTATCGCTTTGATAAAAATTAATCCACCCACCTTAAGAAAGACGATGCAAGCAGCCTATTCAGCTGCGTACTAACCATAACCAACTTTGCTTAACTTGCAGCGCCGGTGATAAATACTCTATTATCCAACTTAGCTTACAACCTGACCATTGAAATAAGATGATAGAAGCGCAGATACCAGAATAACCAGATGTGGCCACTCTGCACATTTGCGTGTAAGCTACTGTCAGTTCAGTAGTAAATTAAGTAAAAAGCATTTTAACGCATTTTTTAAAGACAGGCGCAGCGCTAATTTTTAGCCCTCTTATCCCCTAGCTTGACCCCCTCTCCACACAAAATCTCTACCCCAGCTCTCCACCGCACAAATTTTATTGCCTTTCCCGGCGGTCCCAGCCTAATTAGCCGTTATGTACATTCTCATTGGTGCTGGCTAATGTACATTCAATCTTCCTTGCTATCGAACTAAAAGTAGAGAAGCTGTTATACCAAACCAATACGAGCTAATCCCTGTTTAATTAGAGTAAAAACAAGAATTTACTTAAGAGTAAAAAGCACATCTATAACAAGTAATAATACCCTACTGATAGTAGAAATAAAAAAATACGTTAAATCTAAAATATAATCTCTTTAGTACTCTACTGATAGTATAAATAAAAAAATACGTTAAATCTAAAATATAATCTCTTTAGTACTCTACTGATAGTAGAAATATAAGGAAAATACGTTAAATCTAAAACATAATGTCTTTAATCCTCTACTGATAGTAGAAATATAAGGAAAATACGTTAAATCTAAAATATAATCTCTTTAATCCTTTACTGATAGTAGAAATACAAGAAAAATACGTTAAATCTAAACCATGATGTCTTTAATACTCTACTGATAGTACCAATATAATGTTTTCACTCGTATAAATCAGCCACGACACAACAATAATACTTGGATAGCCCGGCAACTCACCGACCGCCCGCAATGCTGCCAGTCAGTCCCAGCATGCTCGCATCGTTAGTGTCCACGGTGTACACAGACAGAGAGCAACTGCGCTTATCGTCAAGCGATTCAAAGCTGCCAACGCGACAGCCAGTGGCAGCAGCTGATGCTCCTGTTGCCGAGTTGGCATTGGAACAGTGCTGATTATGGGCCAGGACTTCTGCTTGAGTCATCTGCTGCTGCTGTTGATGATGATGATGCTGATGATGCTGCTGGTGACATCTTGACGATGAAGATGCGGGATGGCGCTGCCGGCCGGAGCTGCAGCCGCTGGCAACGAGGCTGAAGGATACGATAGAATTGGATCCGTCAGACTGCTGGTCCTGCAGCAGCAGCGGGCCGTGCGACTCGTCCTCCCATTGCTGCTTTTTCAATTTCTGTTGCAGATTCTGCTTTTTCTGCTGCTGCAGGGCGACCGCAGCGGCCGAGGCGGCGGCACCGGCGGCGGCAACTTTGGCCTCACGGCCGGAGGACACCAGCACCAGGCTGATGGACTCCTCGGTCTGCGAGTCTGCCTGCGAGCAGCCGCTGGCCAGATCGCGTTCCACAGATGCCGCCGGGGCCACGGCGCCTGATGTCGAGCCGGCGGCAAAGGAATTCCCGCCGGCGCCGCCTCCGCGATGCCCCGCCATCAGGTCTACGACGGGCCTTGAGCCGCTTGGACTGCTGAACGACAGGCCCTGGTCGGCATCCGCAGTGCCGTGGAGCTCCATGTCTTCGTCGTCGTATTCGGTATCCTCATCCTGCAGGATGCCGCAGCCGTTGGAGCGGCACAGCGACACGGGGACCACGCCGTACACGTAGGCCAGCAGGATCGGCACCGACACTCCCACGCTGAGCACCGCTACTACCGGCGATAGGAGGGCGCTGCCGCACACAGCCACAGTTACTAGGCAGTGCCGTCTGGCCCGGCTGCGCTGCTTAGGGCAGAGGGGTTGCTGGGATTCAGGTGACTGAGGCTGATTGATTCAGGTGACTGAGGCTGATTGATTCAGGTGACTGAGGCTGATTGATTCAGGTGACTGAGGCTGATTGATTCAGGTGACTGAGGCTGATTGATTCAGGTGACTGAGGCTGATTGATTCAGGTGACTGAGGCTGATTGATTCAGGTGACTGAGGCTGATTGATTCAGGTGACTGAGGCTGATTGATTCAGGTGACTGAGGCTGATTGATTCAGGTGACTGAGGCTGATTGATTCAGGTGACTGAGGCTGATTGATTCAGGTGACTGAGGCTGATTGATTCAGGTGACTGAAGCGGAACTGAAGGATCGGGGATTGAAGTAGAACTGAAGGATCGGGGATTGAAGTGGAACTGAAGGATCGGGGATTGGAGCGGAACTGAAGGATCGGGGATTGAAGTGGAACTGAAGGATCGGGGATTAAAGCGGAACTGAAGGATCGGGGATTGAAGCGGAACTGAAGGATCGGGGATTGAAGTGGAACTGAAGGATCGGGGATTAAAGCGGAACTGAAGGATCGGGGATTAAAGCGGAACTGAAGGATCGGGTATTGAAGTGGAACTGAAGGATCGGGGATTGAAGTAGAACTGAAGGATCGGGGATTGAAGTGGAACTGAAGGATCGGGGATTGAAGTGGAACTGAAGGATCGGGGATTGAAGTAGAACTGAAGGATCGGGGATTGAAGCGGAACTGAAGGATCGGGGATTGAAGTGGAACTGAAGGATCGGGGATTGAAGTGGAACTGAAGGATCGGGGATTGAAGTAGAACTGAAGGATCGGGGATTGAAGCGGAACTGAAGGATCGGGGATTGAAGTAGAACTGAAGGATCGGGGATTGAAGTAGAACTGAAGGATCGGGGATTGAAGTAGAACTGAAGGATCGGGGATTGAAGTGGAACTGAAGGATCGGGGATTAAAGTGGAACTGAAGGATCGGGGATTGAAGTGGAACTGAAGGATCGGGGATTGAAGTAGAACTGAAGGATCGGGGATTGAAGCGGAACTGAAGGATCGGGGATTAAAGTGGAACTGAAGGATCGGGGATTGAAGTGGAACTGAAGGATCGGGGATTGAAGCGGAACTGAAGGATCGGGGATTGAAGCGGAACTGAAGGATCGGGGATTGAAGCGGAACTGAAGGATCGGGGACTGAAGCGGAACTGAAGGATCGGGGATTGAAGCGGAACTGAAGGATCGGGGATTGAAGTGGAACTGAAGGATCGGGGATTGAAGCGGAACTGAAGGATCGGGGATTGAAGTGGAACTGAAGGATCGGGGATTGGAGCGGAACTGAAGGATTGGGGATTGGAGCGGAACTGAAGGATCGGGGATTGAAGCGGAACTGAAGGATCGGGGATTGGAGCGGAACTGAAGGATCGGGGATTGAAGCGGAACTGAAGGATCGGGGATTGAAGCGGAACTGGAGGATCGGGGATTGAAGCGGAACTGGAGGATCGGGGATTAAAGTACACCAAAGCACTCACCCGAAGCAGTCCATCGCCCCGCTTCAGTCTATTGTTAACCTGCTGACCAACCCAGACCGGGACACCCATGGTGATGGCTGGCACAGCCAGGCCGGCCAGCAGTGCTATACCAATGGGAGCGCCAATCAGAGTTCCCAGCTGCCAAAGGATTTTCTTCTTCCTAGACCAGGGCTTCTTGCCCCAGAAAGTGCAGCCGCTGGGGCTGAGATAGTGCAGATCCGTGATCTCCTTTCGGCATAGCCAGCAGAATTCTGAGCCGCACATCTTGCAGCGCATGTGGTTGCAGCTGCCGTCATTCTCCTTGGTAATGTAGGTGGCGCAGCGGGGGCACTGCTTGATTTCAGCGATGGACTCCGAGCGCGAGGACAGGGACAGGATGTCTGCGCCAGCCCTGGCGGCCGCCAGCACTTCGGCCGTCTGGCGCTCGATCCTGGCCTGCTCGCACGTGGTGCTGGGATGCCATTCGGTCTTGCAGTGGTAGCAGAACTGGATGCGGCAAACCGGGCACTGGAGTTGGGGACAGCTGGCGCAGCCAGTGGCGATGACCGCGTATCTGCGATGGGGAAGAAGGCCAGTGCGAACCGCCGCGGTGAGAATGGGTTGCTTGCCGGTGCACTGAACAGCTGAGGATCTGGGAGGCTGGCCCAGCAACTGAGGATCTGGGAGGCTGACCCAGCAACTGAGGATCTGGGGAGGGTGGCCAAGCAACTGAGGATCTGGGAGGCTGGCACAGCAACTGAGGATCTGGGAGGCTGGCCCAGCAACTGGGGATCTGGGAGGCTGGCCAAGCAACTGAGGATCTGGGAGGCTGGCACAGCAACTGAGGATCTGGGAGGCTGGCCCAGCAACTGGGGATCTGAGATGGGGACGGTGGCCCAGCAACTGAGGATCTATAAGGCTAGCTCAGCAACTAAGGATCTGGGAGGCTGGAGGGGGCCCAGCAACTGAGGCTGAGACAGGGGAAATTCTGCAGTTCGAAGGCAGCGAACAGCCGCATCGCTCACTTGCAGTCGGGCGCCGGGCACCAGCGGCAGTCAGGATCGGCGGCCAGCACGCGGCGCAGGGTGAACTGCTCGTACTTCAGCCGGAGCCGCTCTTCGTCAACGATGGAATCCACATCGGCCGGGTGCAGCCGGTTGTTGCAGGACAGGCAGGTGGCCGGCAGACCTTCGGAGATGCAGAGGCGCAGGCTGGTGCGCAGGCAGGCGTGGCAGGCGAAGTGGTCGCAGTCCAGCAGCATAGGAGGGAACTGGGCCAGCGGCAGGCTCTCGGTGCACACCGGACACTCCACCAGGCCGGCGATGTCCGCGAATGCGGCGGCTGGACTCCGGCGCTGCTCGGGGCATCCGGATGCGATGGAGTCGCTTGACGCTGAATTGGCGGCAGCGGCGGCGGCGGCTGTGGACAATCCTGAAGGTCCGGGGACAGCGGCGCTGCTGCTGCTGGCTGGGCCTGACGGTGCTGAAGCTGTTGACTTTTTAGACCGCTTTCTGCTGTCTCCGCTGCCGCTGCTGCCAATCTGACGAAAGAAGTCGCGCATTGCAAAGACAACGGAGCCTCTGCCGCCGCCGACATTATCAGCGGCGCTGCTGCCCGCCGGCCCTCCTCCGCCGCGACTGCGTCGACAGGAGCGCGACATTGGTTGGCGTGGCTGGAGGCATGAATAGAAGCCACACAACTGCTCAACACTAGCTAACCAGTTGACAAGTGTAAGCAAAAACTAAGCGGCACACTTTGCAGTCATTTTTTTAAGAAGACTGCACTGCGGTGCCAGATTATACAATACAAATAAGCCAAGTTGCCTCTAGGTGCATGTTGGCTGTCAAAATGGCAGTTCTATTATGCTACTCATTTTTAAACCTAAAAAATAGTTGATATGCTCATATTATCGATACTACTTTAAAAATTAGAGACTTTGTCAAAGAAAAGCTTAATAAATACAACAAAAATGAACTCTATTGTGGTTTTAACAACTAAATTATGGCAAAAGCTCAAGAAATACACAACAACAAATATTATACTGGCTTTCTTTCATTGTTGTTTTGCTTTTTTGCCTTATTATATGTTTGTTTTTTATATTTGTTTAATTTAATAGATGTAACTAAAATTATAGAGAAATCATAAAAATTATAATTTTAATTATACATGTGCAACAGTTAGTTGACCTAGCCAATCTACCAGCTAGCAAGGGGCTTAGTCAAGGTAAGTCAAAAATGCCCACCCAAGAAAATAGACATAGTGCTAATTAGATAGTAAGGCATTTAGCCCCAATTATATAATCATAGTTAGTCTTTGTTTACCCAAGATGGTATATTAATTTGGCTTTAGAGTTTCTTTCATAGGTAAGTCACATTTTAGGTCAAAAAGTAAGTTGCGCAACTAGTATAAATCAGGGAGGTTGTACATGTATGATATTAATAATCTATTAATATTAATGAAATCTTGAAGTTAATGCTTATAAATAGCCTAGAATATAATACAAAGTCTAGTCATAAATTATATATTTTTAAATATACATATATACTATACAACATTTTTTGTTATTTCTGACTTAGCTTAGACTAAGCATACTTAAAAAGTCAAATATTAATATTGGCATACAAAGGTTTTGTATAATAAGAACATAATAAACAAATTATTGTGGTTTTTTAGCATAGTAACTAGCATATAAGACTTATTGGACTTTTTATATACATTATTAAACCTAGCTATATAATAAAATAATTCAATAATATATTATAATATAAATCTTTGCTTTTATATTATAATCATACATGCTCAACCTCAAAATTTCACCTGTCTAGTGCAACTTAGTTTTGTCTAGATTTGCAACTAGTTCCTCCTGATTGCAACTTTGTTCCTCCTGATTGCAACTTAGTTCCTCCTGATTGCGACTTAGTTCCTCCTGATTGCAACTTAGTTCCTCCTGATTGCAACTTAGTTCCTCCTGATTACGATTTAGTTCCTCCTGATTACGACTTAGTTCCTCCTGATTGTGACTTAGTTCCTCCTGATTGCAACTTTGTTCCTCCTGATTGCAACTTAGTTCTTCCTGATTGCGACTTAGTTCCTCCTGATTGCAACTTAGTTCCTCCTGATTGCAACTTAGTTCCTCCTGATTGCAACTTAGTTCTTCCCGATTGCGACTTAATTTTCACTTTGTACATGACTTTTCTTGCCTTTTTCTTTTTCTCTTTCTCTCTTCTTTCTCTTCTTTCTTTCCTCTCCCTCCTTTCTTTTCCTTTTTTCTTCCTCTCCTTTCTTTTCTCCCTATTTTTTGTTTTTCGCATTTTCAATTTTGCAACTTACCTTGGCCAGTAGCTATTTTACCCATCTAGTTTGGCCCCCCCCTAGCATTTACTCAAAATGACTCAACATGATCTAGAGTAAGTGGAGTATAGTATTTGGTCGAGAATAGGCCCCTACTATTAATTTTCCTAATAAATCATCATATATTTAGTTTAGAGATAAAGTTTGCCATTTATCATAAATTTTATGATTGACATTATATTTATAAAAGACAAAAACAAAATTCAAAAACTAATTTAATATAAAATATTGACTAGGGGCCTAAGAACTATGCTGCTTAGCGTAGGCCCAATTATATTTTTGTACATTCATATTAAAAGACATTCCTCTACGAAAGTATTTTGGCACACTATAGAAGTGACGGACGGTGGTATGAAGTTATAAACATGTTGCCAGTGTGCTGTTAGTATTTACGAACTGTGTATATTAATTGTCTGTCAGTAGTGCCAGCGAGTATTCGAGTCGGCCTAATCGACCGATCGAATCGAACATTAAACAACCAAACATATTTTCAAAGAAGCAGTGTAAGTTGAAAGCCTGCAAAAAAACAGTAATGGAAGTACAACAAAAGTTGTCTTTTTTTACCTGTATACAGCTATGTATTGTAACGAAATTTGTTAGAGGTCTATAGAATTTAATATGCGGTAGCTTTGTCTGGATACAGAGACGTTACGCTTTGATTAGCTAAAATTTAGTTAAGATGTTTAGGAAGCAGCAAGCAGCTTCTTTTATCAGATTTTACAAGCTTCTTTTATCTAGTACGTCAGCTTTGAAATTCTACGTTTCTAGCTGCTATTTACTTGTAACGAGAACAAGTTTAAGCTGAAACTTTGAGCTTAAAGCGAATTATGTGTGGAGAAATATGAGTGTGTTCGAAATGATACCAATATATATACAGCTGCAGACCAAAAGACCAACATGTACTACACTATTATACTACAGTCGTCCATGCTGCAGATTCGGGCAAAAACGATCCATCAATTCCTCAGGCGCTACGTGTGCCTCGACGTTTCAGCCTTCTTAGCTGCAGACCCGTCGATCTTTGTTAGTTCTCTAACAGTAGTTGGCTTGCGCCAAAGTGAGGATGTATATGTATAGAAAAATGCTTGATCTTACATTACATGCATTCATAGGGACATAAACAAAAGCAAGAAAATAATTAATGTCTATGGAAAATACGTCGAAGTACTCGTATCTACTGTTAACTCTTATATTTTGCAAAATGATATAGCCTTTATAGCTAGCTTTCGTCTTTCTCCAAAAAAGCTGCAACTCACCCAATCGCGCAACTCACCATGCAGCCATCAATGTCGCCGATGACGCATCAGCAATACCACTGTGCCAGCCCGATGGATGACGATGCCTACGATGACGAAGACAGCAGCTACCAGCCTCCGATGAGGCCGATGGATAGCGGCGATCAGTACAGTATGGAGCCTCAAAAGATCTACAAATCGAAGAAGTCGGCATCAGTTGTCACTTCCAGCTGCAGGCGCCAACATCTGCAGCAGAAACAGCAACAGCCTCAGCAGTGGCAGCAGCAGTTCCACCAGAGACAGACCGCGTTGTCAAGGATGCATCAGCAGCAGCCATCCGATATGCAAGCCCAGCAAACGCAGCGAACCTGCAGTAAAGTTCCAGTCGAGTACGTCAGCGCCAATGACCCAATAGGACCGTCTTCAAATGAAGAGAGCGACTGCAGCTCACTGGAGAATCCTCCACTAGAAGTTCGGGTAAGTACGTGTAAATCAGATGCAGTTTGCATTTACACTGAAGCTTGAAGTATCTGTGCTCCTAACCTCTAACCTAACTTCTGCAGGTTCCGAAGCGACATCCGAATGTCTCAGAAGATGCCATCAGGAGCTGTGGGAACAGCCGCCTCCATCAGCAGCAGCAGATTTCCATGTACGATCAGAGTCCCCAGCCCAGAGCCACTGGCGGCAAACAGTCTCGCAGCAGGCAGCAGCAACTGCAAATGGAGATGCAAATTCAGCAGCAGAAGCCGCAGAGACCCAATAAGGCCAGCATGGGTTGCGCACACAAGCAGAGTCAGCGATCGTGCAAGGTTCCGGTTCCAGACACCTGTATGCAGCAACCGCAGACCACTACCGGCAGAAACCGGGCCGATCCGACTGCACTAAGCGCTCAGTTCGACGAGCCTCAAAGCACCCTGTACGGCCGCAGCCCCACCGTCACAGCCAACGGCAAGCCGCAGTCGCGTCGTCAGCAGCAGCAGCGACTGCCGCAGGTGCCGTCCATGATGCAGCAAGAGGCAGCTGAGTTCTGCCGTCAGCAGCAGCTACCTCAGCAGCACCAGCGCGTTGGCAAGATGACGACTGAATACCAGCCGACAGTCTTCTCATCAAGCACTAAGTTGAACTCCAGCATCCCGATGCTCTCGTCTGGGGATCAGGGCCCGGATGCCAGCTTCTCTGAGCCTCAGCCTCAGCACCAGCAGCACCACACCAACAGCAGTAACGATTTCCAGCAGGTGGTGGTCAGCCGGCTGAACCTGATGCTGGAGCTGGTCGGCTGTGGCCAGTGCGAGTCGTGCCAGTGCTCCAAGGCCAGCCAACAGTCGTCCTGCCTGGCTCCCGCTGGCTCGATGCATCACCAGGTGACAACGGAGCCGCATCAGGCTCAGCAGGTGATTCGGGCCTCCCTGCCAGGCTGCCTTGGCGGCGGCAGGCCGCTGATGCCGACTTCGGTAGCGCCTGGACGTCGCTCAGGACGTCACGTGCGGGAGCAACTGTAGCTCCTGAGACTTCTTTCCCTGCAGAGTTTCCCAACAGAAGAGAGGCGACCATAGCAGCCTCTCTGGCATACAGTAGCAGCTTTTGAATGCCTCTGCACTCGGTTTCTCCTCAGTTTTTACTGTCGATCACCCACTCGTATTTTTCATGCAGTAGAGTGTCCAGTGTCTGTGCAATGCTAACCTCCTTGATGTCGCTGCAGTGACACAAGATGTGAGGCCATGCGCCTCTCAGAAATGTATTTTACATTTAATCACCGATAAATAAATAAATAAGAAGGCCCAGATTATTTTGCAAGAATTTTTTAATTCAGAGATTGTTTTCAAATTCATTGTTTTTTTTACTGTCGAAATGCCTGAGTACCAGGAAAGTATAGAGGTCAGAATATTCTACTGCAAGTAGTCTTGACGAACTATGGAAAATTCAAATTTAAGCTTTTCCCGAGCAATTGAAGATTAAGTGGACATTTTTTAACTTTTATCATGGAACTTTATCATGGCTAGTATCTTTTTTAGTTTCTCGGAATCTCAGTACGGATAAAACAGAAATGCTTTATAGCTTTTCGTCTATATCCTGTAAATTTCTTCTAATATTGTGAATGACAACTTGAATAAATAAAAGAATCAGACAGAAATGTGTCATGCATCTGTAGTGTTATCTGATCTCAAACAATGGCCGCACAAGCTTATTATATTTTTGCTGATGGTTCCTAGTTGAACTTTTTGTGGCAGAGCGCAAAGATTGTAGCGTTTTTTATCGATAGATTGACAGTTTTTTCATCCAACACCGCCTTAACCGTGTTCAGTCGACGAAATCCTTGCATGGCAGATGGAATGACCAGTAGTCGTCTAGTAACGACGGTAGGAGCTGTAGCTTGGACGGTAGGAGCTGTAGCTCGGGTAGTAGGAGCTGTAGCTCGGGTAGTAGGAGCTGTAGCTTGGACGGTAGGAGCTGTAGCTCGGGTAGTAGGAGCTGTAGCTCGGGTAGTAGGAGCTGTAGCTTGGACGGTAGGAGCTGTAGCTCGGGTAGTAGGAGCTGTAGCTCGGGTAGTAGGAGCTGTAGCTTGGACGGTAGGAGCTGTAGCTCGGGTAGTAGGAGCTGTAGCTTGGACGGTAGGAGCTGTAGCTCGGGTAGTAGGAGCTGTAGCTTGGACGGTAGGAGCTGTAGCTTGGACGGTAGGAGCTGTAGCTCGGGTAGTAGGAGCTGTAGCTTGGACGGTAGGAGCTGTAGCTCGGGTAGTAGGAGCTGTAGCTTGGACGGTAGGAGCTGTAGCTTGGACGGTAGGAGCTGTAGCTCGGGTAGTAGGAGCTGTAGCTTGGACGATAGGAGCTGTAGCTCGGGTAGTAGGAGCTGTAGCTTGGACGGTAGGAGCTGTAGCTCGGGTAGTAGGAGCTGTAGCTTGGACGGTAGGAGCTGTAGCTCGGGTAGTAGGAGCTGTAGCTTGGACGGTAGGAGCTGTAGCTTGGACGGTAGGAGCTGTAGCTCGGGTAGTAGGAGCTGTAGCTTGGACGGTAGGAGCTGTAGCTCGGGTAGTAGGAGCTGTAGCTTGGACGGTAGGAGCTGTAGCTTGGACGGTAGGAGCTGTAGCTCGGGTAGTAGGAGCTGTAGCTTGGACGGTAGGAGCTGTAGCTCGGGTAGTAGGAGCTGTAGCTTGGACGGTAGGAGCTGTAGCTCGGGTAGTAGGAGCTGTAGCTTGGACGGTAGGAGCTGTAGCTTGGACGGTAGGAGCTGTAGTGGGTGGTCCAGCTAGAAGAGCTCCGATAAGAGCTACCATAGTGGCTCGGATAGCAACTAGCCGACGGCAGGTAGGAAACGTAGCTGGTGTACCGGCCCTGCCCAGAGGCCACAAGTGTGAAGCCTAGCAGGCAGCAAAGCAGTGCGGCGGCTTTCATGTCTGGAGAATTTTTCAAATGGTTGTCGAAATCTACGCAAGAAATTGCAGATTTGACAGCATTTTAGGCTTTCATTTATAGTGCTCTGCTTCATCTGTTCAAACAAATAAAATAGGCAGTGCCGTTGCTAAGTGCCCCAACCACTCACGTATGTTTGCTTACCAGATCAGGCGGCTGTGATCAAATCCATTTGGCGATTTCGTGGTCATTAGTAGAGTAGCTTAATTGGTTTCCTAAGTGAACACGTGTCCCACGCTTTGATAGCTCAGCTGCGTTTACCGTAGGTCAGCAGCAATTAACTGCACAAACTTCCAAATTTCATGGTCCATTTTTGGTAATTTAGTTATAAATGAAAAAAATGGACGTCATTAGATTTGAATAGATTTGACTTTTCAGCAGATGCAGCAGAAACTCGGAGAGACAGATCGGGAATGACTTGTGGCGCATGTGGAGACACGTTGAATGACGGCAGGAACTGGTCTAACAATCCGTCCATGTCTTGAACTAAAACTGTCTGTGATGAGATTCATCAACTCTTTTCTAACTTTCTCCCCACACACTTGACCCATCTCCGATCTGCTCTACCATATGTGGCACTGGATAAGTCAAAAACTTTTTTCTATCGTTATAATTCTATCAATACGAGTATAAGCAATCTAGTCAACACTAGAGAATAGCTCATTCGTTCCTGGGATGGCTTTGTTGGATATTACTTTGTTGGATATTTCTTTAACATATATTTAAGTTGGCTCAGCCCATCTGATAGCTAACAGATGCTGAGGGAGGAAAGAGATCAAGAACAACCTACAGAAAATCAAATATCAAAGATACGTGCCGCACTGTAATGATGTCGCTATAATGTTACCAGGCCTATTGATGGCGCCGCAGCTCATAGCTGGGGATGAATCTCTTTGGAGATTCGATAGACCTAAAATCTCTGCGTGAAACCAATTGAAGCAAGAGTAATTACCCAGTTGAGGACTTTATTGAAACTGATTAATCAGGGGAATTTTTCATCTCGTACACACGTCAATGTACAGCACCGTCCAGCTTACATGGATCTCCCGGCACCCCTGCAGACACCACAGACAAACAGATGCCGGTTCTACAGCTCCCCTCACACCGCTGGTTGCTACGGTGGTCAAATCCATTCATCAATGACCACCACAGCTTGTCCAGTTTCTACGCGCATCTACACGAGCTTCAATTGCTCTTGACGCGATCTGCACGAGCTTCAATTGTTCTTGACGCGAGCTGCACGAGCTTCAATTGTTCTTGACGCGAGCTGCACGAGCTTCAATTGCTCTTGACGCGAGCTGCACGAGCTTCAATCGTTCTTGACGCGAGCTGCACGACCTTCAATCGTTCTTGACGCGAGCTGCACGAGCTTCAATTGCTCTTGACGCGATCTGCACGAGCTTCAATTGTTCTTGACGCGAGCTGCACGAGCTTCAATTGTTCTTGACGCGAGCTGCACGAGCTTCAATTGCTCTTGACGCGAGCTGCACGAGCTTCAATCGTTCTTGACGCGAGCTGCACGACCTTCAATCGTTCTTGACGCGAGCTGCACGACCTTCAATCGTTCTTGACGCGAGCTGCACGACCTTCAATCGTTCTTGACGCGAGCTGCACGACCTTCGATCGTTCTTGACGCGAGCTGCACGAGCTTCAATTGTTCTTGACGCGAGCTGCACGAGCTTCAATCGTTCTTGACGCGAGCTGCACGACCTTCAATCGTTCTTGGCGCGAGCTGCACGACCTTCAATCGTTCTTGACGCGAGCTGCACGACCTTCAATCGTTCTTGACGCGACGCCGGGAAAACTTGTTTTAGTTAGAGCGACAACACAGTGAACTGTTATATTTGCTGATTTGTTATATTTTCATTCAAAATGATTTTTGAGCTATTGTTGAAAGTTGAAATAGAAAGTGCATGATGTACGCGAGTACGCTTGGCGCGGATTTCAGGGCACAAGGTGAGTTAAAATCTAACAGTCAGTCAGTAGTCAGCGGCAACACACCACTTCCCGTCGAGGAAAGCGCTACAGAAACAATTGGTAGACCTCCCTTACACCTCCCTGACTTCGTTTACCCCTTTATACCACTCACTCTCTGACCCCTTTATACCCTCCCTGGCTTGCTTTATACCCTCCATGACGTCCTTTAGACTTCCTTGACTTCCCTTGGACCCTCCTTGATTTCCTTTAGACCCTCCATGACTTCCTTTAGACCCTCCCTAATTTCCTGTAGACCCTACTGCCTCCATGACCTATACTATATTTTCTTCATGACCACCTTTACTCCCTTCCTGACAAATAGCTAAATTTATTACACTAATTATAACTGATTGTTGCACCTAGATATTAAAAAATCAGATTCAAAGCAGGACGCATCAATTTAAACGCTATCTAACTGCCGTCATGCCTAAGATCGGCCCAGCGGCTCGCATGCCTCATCTGGCTGCGCATTCAATCATCTCCAACTCTTCCTAGAACCGCACTGACCTTTCTAAGATTTGCATGTACAAATTCCAACAACATGCTAAAGCATTAGAACTCGGCTATCGATCAGATCAATCAAAGTTTATCAATAGCGGCGCTGTAGTGGAACACTGCAATTCAGCATAGCAGCTGACTGCCGTCTGTCAGTCTCATTCAACCACCAGTCCAGTATTCAGGCTGTACTGCACGACAAATGCATATCCGGTGTCTGCAGCAATATCATCCTTGATGAATTGGGGACACGCGTTTACCGATGTGAGTGGGAGGGAGAGTCGCAAAGTCGGGGGTGGACAAATGTAGGGTTCGAAATACGAATTTACAAGAATGATTATTTGAAAATTCTGCAAGCTGAAAAATAAATATACACTGTTCCAATATCTTTGAAGCTGTACCAATCAACCTCCTTAATGGCCGACGGCAATTCAAGCTGAAACTGCTACATCAAAAACCGCTACATAATGCATGCCATGTAGTGTACAGCGTCCCAGCCAAACATGGGTTGAAAAAAAACAGCTCAAAACAGAAAGTGAGCATCACTTTGGGAATAGATAAGGGCTGGTTTTCTGCACGCAATGGCAATTTCTCTTGGGCCTGATGGCGGCTAAATGTCATAATTTGATTTCCGTGCGGTTTTTGCCTTTTTTGTCAAGCAGATGGCGGCTGTGCTGCACTTTGGGCTCGACTGCGAGAGGCCAATTATCTCGCTGGCTGCGGCTTCGGCCTTCCAAAGGCTTAGCAACTGTATTTAAAAAATAAAACTGCCACAGATGTCACACGACTTTTCACTTGAGTTCTGATCCTGTGAATTCGGATCTTCAATCGGCCAAAATGCCAATATATGACAGGCACTGCTCTTTCGCTTCCAACCAAAGCAGTTCAAGTTAAGGAGACAGTCGAGACAGAAAGTCACTAGAAATTATAGATTGAACTGACCTCTGCATGTGGGATATGGACTGCTAATCTAGCCCACAAGGATGTAGGAATAGAATGGATTGCTAATCTAGCCCACAAGGATGCAGGAATAGAATGGATTGCTAATCTAGCCCACAAGGATGTAGGAATAGAATGGATTGCTAATCTAGCCCACAAGGATGTAGGAATAGAATGGATTGCTAATCTAGCCCACAAGGATGTAGGAATAGAATGGACTGCTAATCTAGCCCACAAGGATGTAGGAATAGAATGGATTGCTAATCTAGCCCACAAGGATGCAGGAATAGAATGGATTGCTAATCTAGCCCACAAGGATGTAGGAATAGAATGGACTGCTAATCTAGCCCACAAGGATGTAGGAATAGAATGGATTGCTAATCTAGCCCACAAGGATGTAGGAATAGAATGGATTGCTAATCTAGCCCACAATGATGCAGGAATAGAATGGATTACTAATCTAGCCCACAAGGATGCAGGAATAGAATGGATTGCTAATCTAGCCCACAAGGATGCAGGAGTAGAATGGATTGCTAATCTAGCCCACAAGGATGCAGGAATAGAACGGATTGCTAATCTAGCCCACAAGGGTGCAGGAATGGAATGGATTGCTAATCTAGCCTATGTGTTTCATAAGTTAATTCAAAACAACTATTTACTAGCACCTTGGTCTATCTTAGATAAACTTAGATAAACTTAGATAAACTTAGATAGTCTTGGATAAACACTGTAACTCACTGTAACACTGAATTACGGTTGCTAGGGAAGACCTGCGCCTGTTAAGAAAGTGGAGCAGGATGCGGAGCCCAAGAGATAATAAGTAATCCAGTGCTGTAGAGTTCTGATGAAGCCCTGGCTAAGGAGCTGAGGAGCTGCTCACCGCACAAGTGGGTGGACAAGACGAGAGGGCCAAGCGATCCCCGCTCAGAATCTGTTCGAAGTATCAAAACCATCGATTAGTCAGGTAATGAGATACGGACTGAGACGGCCAAGGTGGAAAGAGAGCGGGAAGGCTTCAATGGGACACATTTTTGATGGCACTGAGCTCTGCTAAATCAATGCCCCCAGCTCAAAACTGGAAAATCCTCAAGAAATTTTCGGCAAAAATGAGAATAGGATTTTGGAGTGGACAAAGGCTAGTGGGAGTGCAGTTGGCAGTGGAGTTGGCAGTGGAGTTGGCAGTGGAGTTGGCAGTGGAGTTGGCAGTGGAGTTGGCAGTTGGCAGTGGAGTTGGCAGTTGGCAGTGGAGTTGGCAGTTGGCAGTGGAGTTGGCAGTTGGTAGTGGAGTTGGCAGTTGGCAGTGGAGTTGGCAGTGGAGTTGGCAGTTGGCAGTGGAGTTGGCAGTGGAGTTGGCAGTAGAGTTGGCAGTTGGCAGTGGAGTTGGCAGTTGGCAGTAGAGTTGGCAGTTGGCAGTGGAGTTGGCAGTGGAGTTGGCAGTTGGCAGTGGAGTTGGCAGTTGGTAGTGGAGTTGGCAGTGGAATTGGCAGTTGGCAGTGGAGTTGGCAGTTGGCAGTGGAGTTGGCAGTTGGCAGTGGAGTTGGCAGTGGAATTGGCAGTTGGCAGTGGAGTTGGCAGTTGGCAGTGGAATTGGCAGTTGGCAGTGGAGTTGGCAGTAGAGTTGGCAGTTGGCAGTGGAGTTAGCGGAGGAAGTGGATTAAATTAAATACGCTTGCTCCAAGTTGGCTTCAGTCTTCAGCCATGGTAATTACCGCCTTTACAATTCTGACCGAAAACATGTTTTACCATCCAGGATGGGCTAAAGACAGTAAGAGGTGATCTGAGGATTTCTGGGAAGCGAAATTCTTCTTTGATTCCGCCGATCCGTGCTGTATAATGCAGACTTCGCTTCCATACCTTATCTCTGCGCCTGTCAACTTGAAACCCCTTCAAGCATTGCACTCCTGACGCAGCTTGGCGGAGCCACGGCAATCCAGTTTAATTTATGACTGCGTGGGCCGGCCGGGATGCTGTGCAAGATGCGGCTAGAGAGCTAAATACTATTCAGAATTGATAGAGGAAAAGGAAAGCGGAGCCGCTGCACGCAATCTGAAGAATCCTCCTGGCTGCAAATTTCTGCCTCTAGGAGCTCTGCAGGCTCTTCGGCGACGTAAAAATCAAAACATGCAAACCTGACAGAGTCAGAATACTGCGTATTTAGCAATGCAGCTCGCTTGCTTTTTAGTATCAGTTGTTACTGCAGTATTTCTCTTATTTTCTCTTGCTGCAAATCAGTCTGACTTTTGTGGATTCGTTTCTGACTCATGTGGATTCGTGTCTGACTCATGTGGATTTGTGTCTGACTCATGTGGATTCGTTTCTGACTAATGTGGATTCGTGTCGGACTTATGTGGATTTGTGTCTGACTTATGTGGATTCGTTTATGACTCATGTGGATTTGTGTCTGACTCATGTGGATTCGTTTCTGACTCATGTGGATTTGTGTCTGACTTATGTGGATTTGTGTCTGAATGATGTGGATTTGTGTCTGATTTATGTGGATTCGTGTCTGACTCATGTGGATTCGTGTCTGAATGATGTGGATTCGTGTCTGAATGATGTGGATTTGTGTCTGACTTATGTGGATTCGTGTCTGACTTATGTGGATTCGTGTCTGAATGATGTGGATTTGTGTCTGATTTATGTGGATTCGTGTCTGAATGATGTGGATTTGTGTCTGACTTATGTGGATTCGTGTCTGACTCATGTGGATTTGTGTCTGACTAATGTGGATTTGTGTCTGACTCATGTGGATTTGTGTCTGACTTATGTGTGAATTCGTTTCTGACTAATGTGGATTCGTGTCGGACTTATGTGGATTCGTTTCTGACTCATGTGGATTTGTGTCTGACTCATGTGGATTTGTGTCTGACTCATGTGGATTTGTGTCTGACTCATGTGGATTTGTGTCTGACTAATGTGGATTTGTGTCTGACTCATGTGGATTTGTGTCTGACTCATGTGGATTTGTGTCTGACTCATGTGGATTTGTGTCTGACTAATGTGGATTTGTGTCTGACTCATGTGGATTCGTTTCTGACTCATGTGGATTCGTTTCTGACTCATGTGGATTTGTGTCTGACTTATATGGATTTGTGTCTGACTCATGTGGATTTGTGTCTGACTAATGTGGATTCGTTTCTGACTCATGTGGATTCGTGTCGGACTTATGTGGATTCGTGTCTGAATGATGTGGATTTGTGTCTGACTTATGTGGATTTGTGTCTGACTTATGCGGATTTGTGTCTGGTTTATGTGGATTTGTGTCTGACTCATGTGGATTCGTTTCTGACTCATGTGGATTCGTATCGGACTTATGTGTGGATTCGTGTCTGACTCATGTGGATTCGTGTCTGACTTATGTGTGGATTCGTGTCTGACTCATGTGGATTCGTGTCTGACTTATGTGTGGATTCGTGTCTGACTCATGTGGATTCGTGTCTGACTTATGTGGATTTGTGTCGGACTTATGTGGATTTGTGTCGGACTTATGTGGATTCGTGTCTGACTTATGTAAATTTGTGTCGGACTTATGTGTGGATTCTGTACTTTTTCAACTGCTAAGAATGAAGACTTCGCTAAAGCCAGTCTGAAAAGGGTTTTATCGGAACAGCAGAGGCTTAAGTTAATTCTTGAATAGAAGAGCTACAAATGGACGTCTCAATTTGTCAGAGTGCTGCAGCAAAATCCCTCTTGGCACCGTGAGTGGCCTGCTTTTTCCAACAATTTCAGCCCTTACTTGAAAATGTAACTCTCTGGTTTAAAGTTTCAGACGTGCAGTGTCTATTTTTCATTTTTCTTTCTTGGCATCTGCTTTGTGCCTTCTCCGTCTCTTGCCTTTTCTCTCCCACCATTTTTAAATTCCTTTCTTGCTCTTTTTTCTGGTCGGGAAGAATTCATGTTCTGACAAGCCATCTCTCTCAGTCTCTCTCAGTCTCTCCCAGTCTCTCTCAGTCTCTCCCAGTGTCTCTCAGTCTCTCTCAGTCTCTCTCAGTCTCTCCCAGTGTCTCTCAGTCCCTCTCAGTCTCTCTCAGTGTCTCTCAGTCTCTCAGTCTCTCCCAGTGTCTCTCAGTGTCTCTCAGTGTCTCTCAGTCTCTCTCAGTCTCTCTCAGTCTCTCAGTCTCTCTCAGTCTCTCTCAGTCTCTCAGTCTCTCTCAGTCTCTCTCAGTCTCTCCCAGTGTCTCTCAGTCCCTCTCAGTCTCTCTCAGTGTCTCTCAGTCTCTCAGTCTCTCCCAGTGTCTCTCAGTGTCTCTCAGTGTCTCTCAGTCTCTCTCAGTCTCTCTCAGTCTCTCTCAGTGTCTCTCAGTCTCTCAGTCTCTCTCAGTCTCTCTCAGTGTCTCTCAGTCTCTCAGTTTCTCCCAGTGTCTCTCAGTCTCTCTCAGTCTCTCTCAGTGTCTCCCAGTGTCTCCCAGTGTCTCTCAGTCCCTCTCAGTCTCTCTCAGTGTCTCTCAGTCTCTCAGTCTCTCCCAGTGTCTCTCAGTGTCTCTCAGTGTCTCTCAGTCTCTCTCAGTCTCTCTCAGTCTCTCTCAGTGTCTCTCAGTCTCTCAGTCTCTCTCAGTCTCTCTCAGTGTCTCTCAGTCTCTCAGTCTCTCCCAGTGTCTCTCAGTCTCTCTCAGTCTCTCTCAGTCTCTCCCAGTGTCTCTCAGTCCCTCTCAGTCTCTCTCAGTGTCTCTCAGTCTCTCAGTTTCTCCCAGTGTCTCTCAGTCTCTCTCAGTCTCTCTCAGTGTCTCCCAGTCTCTCTCAGTCTCTCTCAGTCTCTCTCAGTCTCTCTCAGTGTCTCTCAGTCTCTCTCAGTCTCTCCCAGTGTCTCTCAGTCTCTCTCAGTCTCTCAGTCTCTCTCAGTCTCTCTCAGTCTCTCTCAGTCTCTCTCAGTCTTTCTCAGTCTCATTCAGTCTCTCTCAGTCTCTCTCAGTCTCTCTCAGTGTCTCCCAGTGTCTCTCAGTCTCTCTCAGTCTCTCTCAGTCTCTCTCAGTCTCTCTCAGTGTCTCTCAGTCTCTCTCAGTCTCTCCCAGTGTCTCTCAGTCTCTCTCAGTCTCTCAGTCTCTCTCAGTCTCTCTCAGTCTCTCTCAGTCTCTCTCGGTCTCTCTCGGCCTCTCTCAGTCTCTCTCAGTCTCTCTCAGTCTCTCCCAGTGTCTCTCAGTCTCTCTCAGTCTCTCAGTCTCTCTCAGTCTCTCTCAGTCTCTCTCAGTCTCTCTCGGTCTCTCTCAGCCTCTCTCAGTCTCTCTCAGTCTCTCTCAGTCTCTCTCAGTCTCTCTCAGTCTCTCTCAGTCTCTCTCAGTCTCTCTCAGTCTCTCCCAGTGTCTCTCAGTCCCTCTCAGTCTCTCTCAGTGTCTCAGTCTCTCAGTTTCTCCCAGTGTCTCTCAGTCTCTCTCAGTCTCTCTCTCAGTGTCTCCCAGTGTCTCTCAGTCTCTCTTAGTCTCTCTCAGTCTCTCTCAGTGTCTCTCAGTGTCTCTCAGTCTCTCAGTCTCTCCTAGTGTCTATCAGTCTCTCTCAGTCTCTCTCAGTCTCTCTCAGTCTCTCTCAGTCTCTCTCAGTCTCTCTCAGTCTCTCTCAGTCTCTCTGAGTCTCTCTCAGTCTCTATCAGTCTCTCAGTGTCTCTCAGTCTCCTTCATATCCCTCTCTTCCTACCCCATTTCCCTTTCCCGGCCATCTCCCTTTCCCCTATCTACAGGATGCAATCCTCCCAACCGAAATCCCTTTGTCGAGCCGAGCCCAGCAGAAGCAGGCTGGGCCAAGCGTGAATCGGGGAGCTCAGATGCAGCCACGCAGAGCAGGCAGCATTTGAAATGGACATCCTCACTGGCTGCAGAAACCGTTGAGCTCAAACGATCGAAGTCCTATCTCAAAAAGAAGCAATTCAGAAGACAAGCAAGCAGTTTTGAAGTTGAAAGTTTAGATACACAAGTACAGGGCGATGCTAAATAGTCCCAGAACTCTACTTTAGTTAGTGACAGAGAGTCAGACTGAAAACTCTGCTGAAATCGGAACCGAATTGAATTCATTCCATGTGCTGGACCGATGCCTGCAACATCAGGCCCACTGCACCCTGCCGGACAAGTTCCTTTCCTAAAACAATCAGGTATCAAGTTCGCTAAATAGGCAGAGCTGACTTCCAGACCAACCATTCACGGAGTCGGCTGTTCGGTCCGAATGCAGAAACACAGAAACGCTCTATCAGTCCACTCCAGGGCTGTCCAGGCACCGCTCTGGCTGAAGCTGCACCTGCCTAAGATTACTAGTCTTCTGTTGTCTGCGGGACTGGTGCATGATCTGCCTGTCTGCCTGTCTGTCTGCCCGCCTGTCTGTCTGTCTGCCTGCCTGTCTATCTGTCTGCCTGCCTGCCTGTCTGTCTGCCCGCCTGTCTGTCTGCCTGCCTGCCTGTCTGTCTGTCTGTCTGTCTGTCTGTCTGTCTGTCTGTCTGTCTGTCTGTCTGTCAAGTATTAGCTTAAACGGTCAGTCCATCGGTCTGCCAACATTATATAGTTCGTGTCTCTCGGGTTTCTCAAAGTATCTCGCTCTGTTACTCTCAGTTGTTTCCAGTGCAGCCCTATCATATTTCAGTATCTCAGCTGCCTTCGCACAGGACTGTTATTGTTATATTTGTATCAGTATTAATGACAGTCACTGCAAAAACAATTTCACAGACAGCATCTGTTTCTCACTCAGCTCTAAAGATACGATATGCCGCTTATATTTTTAAGAAGCTGGATCTAATTAAAAGTAAACAATCGGCGACACCCAGGTAGCTGCCATGCAAGCCGAAAAAATTACTAAAATTCTTTAATTTAAAAGAATTTCATTAAATAGAGCTAGGTAGACGGAATAGATAAACAAATTAGCATTCCTAGACTCATTAGTTTATCAACCATAAACTCATTGGATTAACATTTATAAACTCATTAGATTATCAGTCATAAACTCATTGGATCATCAGTCATAAACTCATTGGATTAGCATGCATAAACTCATTGGATTATCAGTCATAAACTCATTGGATTATCAGTCATAAACTCATTGGATTATGAGTCATAAACTCATTGGATTATGAGTCATAAACTCATTGGATTAGCAATCAAAAACTCATTGGATTAGCATGCATAAACTCATCGGATTAGCATTCACCAACTCATTGGATTAGCATTCACAAACTCATTGGATTAGCATTCACAATCTCATTGGATTAGCATCCACAAACTCATTGGATTAGCACTATTAAGAAAGCAGCAGAAAGCATGTCAGAGCCAGGCCACAGCCTCTTAGCCAATCAGAGCCATCAGCCAATCAGCTTCGCTCACTTGCTCCCCCATTCAGCTATAGTTCTACATTTATATCAGCGGGCAAAGCTCTGTAAGCTCTATTAGCCTAGATAGAATTCACTAAAGACGGACATCTGCTGCAGTCTAGCTGAGCACGATGACTCAAACGTTCACCATGCCAGAGCCAACAGCCCAATTGAAAACCAGCTGGAGATGCTGAGGTTCCTTCTCTGCCTGGCAGCGGCAATTCGCAGCTGCTTTGGAGCTGCATCGCCGGCTTTTGTCGGTGAATTCAACGGCAACCGCAGTGCCTACCTGGCCCTGCCGGCCTGGCAGCCCTGCTCCAATGCCTCGCTGCAGTTGGACTTCAGCGCGCCCAGCCGAGGAGAAGCTGGACTGCTTGTCTATAGCGAGATGAAGGACGAGGAAGCTGTGAAATCGCCGGGTTTGCCGCTGTTTCTGTACGCCTGGCTGGTGGACGGCCGGCTGAACCTGCGCCTGAACATTTACCGAGTACCGAATGCCTCCCTCACGCTCATCAGCTTGTCGCTGGGCGAACCCGCTAGACAATACGAGTTTCTGAGATTAAAGTTCACCCTTGAGAGGCAGTCTCTACTGGCGAGGCTCGAAGGACTGGACGATTGCATCTCTAGGAGGCGAGGAGGTACGAATTCCCCTTACATAGAACATTCAGGTTCTGCATTGTGACTATGGACTATGAGCCCCAGTACGCGTAGTGTATTACAGTCTGAGACTGTCTATGGTAAAAACTCAATCAGTCATATGCTTTCAACCGATTCCAAGACACGCTGAGTCTGTCTATGGTAACAACTCACTCAGTCATATGCTTTCAACCGATTCCAAGGCAAGCTGAGAATGTCTATGGTAAAAACTCACTCAGTCATATGCTTTCAACCGATTCCAAGGCAAGCTGAGACTGTCTATGGTAAAAACTCAATCAGTCATATGCTTTCAACCGATTCCAAGACACGCTGAGACTGTCTATGGTAAAAACTCACTCAGTCATATGCTTTCAACCGATTCCAAGACACGCTGAGACTGTCTATGGTAAAAACACACTCAGTCATATGCTTTCAACCGATTCCAAGACAAGCTGAGACTGTCTATGGTAAAAACACAGCACCCCAAGCCCCAGCAAACTGACTGACTTGCCAAACACGCAGGCCAGCTCAACGTCACCAATTGCACAGCTCTGCTGGACACCCAGCGGACGCCGCTGTCCGGATCTGGCCGGCCAGATAGGGTGCTCGACTCTGGCCGAGTTTTCGTTGGTGGCCTACCGCCGCGGCTGTCCGAGAATGCGCAGTCGCTGGCCTTCTACGGCGCCGGCGTCATGCGCAACTTCCGGGGCACTGTTGCCAATGCCGTGTACACCGACTGCGACGGCAGGTGGGGACCTCAGGAAGGGGGCAGGTGACCCCTTGAGACCCCATGAGTTTTGGTTTAATGAGATCGCTAAGATCAACTCAGTTTTAGTTGTCCCTGGATCAACTTTGTCGTGATGGCCTATAGCAAGTCAGTCAAATGGTGCACCTACAGAGTCTGACGAATCCCTGTTAGAGTCAGATGAATCCCTGCTTGAGTCAGATGAATCCCTGTTAGAGTCAGATGAATCCCTGTTAGAGTCAGACGAATCCCTGTTAGAGTCAGACGAATCCCTGTTTGAGTCAGATGAATCCCTGTTTGAGTCAGATGAATCCCTGTTTGAGTCAGATGATCCCTGTTTGAGTCAGATGATCCCTGCTTGAGTCAGAAGAATCCCTGTTTGAGTCAGGTGAATCCCTGTTTGAGTCAGAAGAATCCCTGCTTGAGTCAGAAGAATCCCTGCTTGAGTCAGATGAATCCCTGTTTGAGTCAGAAGAATCCCTGCTTGAGTCAGGGGAATCCCTGTTTGAGTCAGGTGAATCCCTGCTTGAGTCAGATGATCCCTGTTTGAGTCAGATGATCCCTGTTTGAGTCAGATGATCCCTATTGACATTAGATGGACCCTACAATTTCTTCTCAATTTAACATTCCAGCAACGAAGCCGGCCTTCTTGCACCCGGCGTCATTGAAGTTGGCGACGGGGTCCGTCTTCGCCGGCAGTCGGCAGCGTGTCGGCACTCGTGTCGGAACGGCGGTGTCTGCTTGGCGCAGCTGGGGAGCGGTGCCGAGCTCGAGCCCGGCTTCTGCTTCTGCGCGCCCGGCTACTCAGGAGTGGCCTGCGAACTCGGTGAGCTGCGAAAACTGCTTGGCGGGCTTTCGGGTAATCCGATGTTCGAATGCCTTGTTTGGGATGGAGTGCGCTGTGGGGAATGAGTCCAAACCGTACTCAGAAATGAGTCCAAACCGTACTCAGGAATGAGTCCAAACCGTACTCAGGAATGAGTCCAAACCCTACTCAGGAATGAGTCCAAACCCTACTCAGGAATGAGTCCAAACCGTACTCAGGAATGAGTCCAAACCGTACTCAGGAATGAGTCCAAACCCTACTCAGGAATGAGTCCAAACCCTACTCAGGAATGAGTCCAAACCGTACTCAGGAATGAGTCCAAACCCTACGCAGAAATGAGTCCAAACCCTACTCAGGAATGAGTCCAAACCCTACTCAGGAATGAGTCCAAACCCTACTCAGGAATGAGTCCAAACCCTACTCAGGAATGAGTCCAAACCGTACTCAGGAATGAGTCCAAACCCTACTCAGGAATGAGTCCAAACCCTACTCAGGAGTGAGTCCAAACCGTACTCAGGAATGAGTCCAAACCCTACTCAGGAATGAGTCCAAACCCTACGCAGAAATGAGTCCAAACCGTACTCAGGAATGAGTCCAAACCCTACTCAGTAATGAGTCCAAACCGTACTCAGTAATGAGTCCAAACCCTACTCAGGAATGAGTCCAAACCGTACTCAGGAATGAGTCCAAACCCTACTCAGGAATGAGTCCAAACCGTACTCAGGAATGAGTCCAAACCCTACTCAGGAATGAGTCCAAACCCTACTCAGGAATGAGTCCAAACCCTACTCAGTAATGAGTCCAAACCGTACTCAGGAATGAGTCCAAACCGTACTCAGGAATGAGTCCAAACCCTACTCAGGAATGAGTCCAAACCCTACTCAGGAATGAGTCCAAACCCTACTCAGGAATGAGTCCAAACCCTACTCAGGAATGAGTCCAAACCGTACTCAGTAATGAGTCCAAACCCTACTCAGGAATGAGTCCAAACCCTACTCAGGAATGAGTCCAAACCCTACTCAGTAATGAGTCCAAACCGTACTCAGGAATGAGTCCAAACCGTACTCAGGAATGAGTCCAAACCGTACTCAGGAATGAGTCCAAACCCTACTCAGTAATGAGTCCAAACCGTACTCAGGAATGAGTCCAAACCCTACTCAGGAATGAGTCCAAACCCTACTCAGGAATGAGTCCAAACCGTACTCAGGAAAGAAGGTTTATAAGCTCTGAACTATAAACTCAGACTACACACCCTAGCAACCTGTAAAGAGGATTACAACACTCTAACAGAACCCTGTCAGTCATAACTCCGGGCAAAAAAAGAGAAATTCATTAGCGCTTTCAGAGCAGCGCCGGTGACCCCTCGCCGATGCTCACGCTCGCCTCTCTTCGGGCCCTTTGTAATCTAATTTCACACGCCTATGACTCTCTTTCGGCCGGCGGGACGCTGAAAAGTACATTGGCGCATCATCAGTCAGAGGACTGGGGTTGTTTGCCTCCCAGCTGCGCCTGTGGCTGCAATCCCAGCTAGCAATTTATAGTGCAAGTGTCCCGGCTGAGCTATGCGCAGTATTGAGGTGGAGAGTTACACTTACACCCTTGGGCGGCCAAATGCCAATGAGGAAAGCTTCATCTAGGAAGCTGGGATGCCCAAATTGCATCGGGCTGCTTGCACTGGGATCACTGGGGTATGCTTTGGGATCTGCTGGATAGAATTCGGCTCTCTGGGGTTCTCTAGGATAGAATGGGGATCTCTAGGATAGAATGGGGATCTCTAGGATAGAATGGTGATCTCTAGGATAGAATGGGGATCTCTAGGATAGATTAGGGATCTCTATAATAAAGTATGGATCTCTAGGATAAAATGGGGATCTCTAGGATAGAATTTGGATCTCTAGGATAGAGTATGGATCTCTAGGATAGAATGGGGATCTTTAGGATAGACTTGGGAATCTCTAGGATAGAATGGGATCTCTAGGGTAGAATAGCGATCTCTAGGATAAAATGGGGATCTCTAGGATAGAATTTGGATCTCTAGGATAGAGTATGGATCTCTAGGATAGAATGGGGATCTTTAGGATAGAATTGGGAATCTTTAGGATAGAATCGGGAATCTCTAGGATAGAATGGGAACCTCTAGGATAGAATGGGGGTCTCTAGGATAGAGTATGGATCTCTAGGATAGAATTGGGAATCTTTAAGATAGAATTGGGAATCTCTAGGATAGAATAGGGATCTCTAGGATAGAATAGGGATCTCTAGGATAGAATAGGGATCTCTAGGATAGAATAGGGATCTCTAGGATAGAATAGA
This sequence comes from Macrostomum lignano, assembly GCA_002269645.1. NCBI lineage: Eukaryota > Metazoa > Platyhelminthes > Macrostomidae > Macrostomum > Macrostomum lignano. Next base: position 327,546 of record NIVC01000001.1, on the reverse strand, counting down.
TATCTCTAGGATAGAATAGATATCTCTAGGATAGAATAGGGATCTCTAGGATAGAATAGGGATCTCTAGGATAGAATAGGGATCTCTAGGATAGAATAGGGATCTCTAGGATAGAATAGGTATCTCTAGGATAGAATAGGGATCTCTAGGATAGAATAGGGATCTCTAGGATAGAATAGGGATCTCTAGGATAGAATAGGGATCTCTAGGATAGATCAAGGGTCTGCACGAATAGAAAATATGATGCAACGCAGAGAGCTATTGAACAGTTTGATGCACTCAGCAATTGAGAATCGCCGAGCTGTCAGCAAGGAGGGGCAGCCAGTTGTCTCCAAACCATCCCCAATGTCTCCCGCTGTCCCCCCGCCAGATCGACAAAGCAAAGAAAAACTGCGTCGGAAGAAAAAGGTCGATTTGCTCTCGAGTTCAAAATCTCCACCGCCCCTGCTCGAGAGAGGGCAAGGGCGAGACGGGAACAGGCGCAAGTGTCTTTCCTCATCTGGGAGTGTCCGATATTCCTTCTTCCACCCCAGCCGCTCTGAGATGCTGCGAAGACTAGAAAGCAGAGGAGGGTGCAGAGCAGAGGAGCATACCGCCGCTTCAACTGGCCTCGTTGGGCGATTGTCGATAATCGATTCCTGCACACATCTGAGACTGATGGAGCTGGCGACTCTGGGAATGGGGAGAGCGAGAGACTGCAGCGAGGAAGAAGGAAAACCCGCGTACGCAGATGAAGGAGAGAAAACAATGATGTCACTTGTACATGTACTTCTCTAAAGGAACCGCATGCTTGACTCAATCTCGAGTCTTCATTTTCGAAATCCCTATTTTTAAGAGAAATTACAAAGTCCTAAAATCCCCTCTCTTGAATTTTTGTTCCCCATCTAGGAATTCCCTTTCTTAGATTGTCCATTTTCTTGGATTATCCCCATCTAGGAATCCCCTATCTTTGATAATCCCCATCTAGGAAACCGCTATCTAGGATTATCCCCATCTAAGAATCCCCTTTCTTGGATAATCCCCATCTCGGAATCCGCTATCTAGGATAATCCCAAACTAGAGATCCCCATCTTGGATTATCCACATCTAGGAATCCCCTATGTAGGATAATCCCCATCTACGAATCCCCTTTCTACGATAATCCCTAACTAGGAATCACCTTTCTTGGATAATCCCCATCTAGGAGTCCCCTTTCTTGGATTATCCCCATCTAGGAGTCCCCTTTCTTGGATTATCCCCATCTAGGAGTCCCCTTTCTTGGATTATCCCCATCTAGGAGTCCCCTTTCTTGGATTATCCCCATCTAGGAGTCCCCTTTCTTGGATTATCCCCATCTAGGAATCCTGAAATTCCGCACTAATAATCCCCCACCCCCTAAACGCAGGATCATCACGATCTCTCGCATGAAATTTCGAACTGTGCATCAACAGAATCCATGCACTGGTGTAGTTGTGTCTGTCCAGAGAGCCCAATTTAAAACTGCGCAGGGAATTTGAAAAAAAAACTTTCAAGCATAGCCGATGGTGCATTCATCCGACTGTGGGATAAAAATTACATTTTTGATGTCGAATTGCCCAAAAAGTTGACGGGGCTTTGTTTAATGAAATAGTCTGTTCAGCTAAAGTATCGAAATTTCAGTCTTGAAACTTTTTCGATTTGGTTGTCAATGCAGATTCTAATTTCTGCTTCCGTTCTTAAGTTGTGTCCACTTCCAGTCTTCCAGTCATACGCACAGGCACACACAACACATGAGTGTACAGCGGCCCTGACTTTATTCATCTTTAGACATGTACACTTCACTGTGCCTTGGGGCTTGCCCTCAAGGTCGTTAATTGCACGAGCAGAGCCAAGCCGAGATTCCAATTCAGCTCCAAATTAATGCAACTGCACTGGGAATCGAGCCTGGGCCGCTGGCACATCAGAGCGGCGGGGGACTACTGGGCTACGGCGGCCCCTGACGATTAGAAAGTCAAAGTATTAAAGTTACTATAATATTAATAATAATTATTATTCAGGCTTCTAGTCCTAAACCAGAAGCTCCGGCGCTATCAAACGTGAAACTCGCGCCTCTTTAATCTCATAGAATCTCCCCATCTTTATTCGCCCCAGACGTGGGATATACGATATCGGCCTTCCTGTCTCCTGGCACTCTTGACCCTCTTCCTTCTCTGCCCCGGCTTAGCGGTAGCGCTAGGTGAGAGGGATGGACTGCAGCTGCACCCTGAGCGGGCTTGTTGGGGTCGGCAGGGAAAAGTGACGGGCAAGGCTGATGAACGCCGCAGTCCCCAACAACAGCTGAAGGTGTCATCGGAGTCGCCCAGGCGATCAGCAGTTTCGGCTGGGGAACTGCAGGCCCAGCCATACGAGCTGCATTCTGCACCCCGGGAATTCCAGAGCCGCACTAGAAACCCGGCCGGCTTTCATCGAGATGGAGGTCAGGGATCTTTTCTAAGTAGCTCTCCTGTCTGCAAACCAGTCGGTAAATTCTACCCAGTCCACCGAAATGGAAAGCGGCGCGTCCCGCACTTAGGTAAGCGAGGCCTCTTTGACACTCGTCTTTACCCCCCCCCCTCCATCCTCCTCAGCTTCCTTGTCCAGCAGTTTTTTGTAGCGAAACTTGCTTAAACCCCCCCCCCCCAATGAGGGGCCGGCAGCAGAGCCTGCAAGACCCAGTTTCGTGCAACAAGGTTCTTTTACGCCGGTAAGCCAGCTGGAGGAGGATAATTTCTCCCCGCTCTTGTTCCTGTTTTCCCATGGCATCCCTGGAAACTCGACCTCCCACTCCCCCTGTTCCGTAGTAACACGGGTAGCGGCTTCCCCATCCCGGATGCGGCACAAAAGCAATTACGGCCGCGCGGTTAGTTGCCCGCCAGAAACTGGTGCGCATTTCAAATATTTTCTTTCCAAGCTGTCAAAACAGAGCGCGACCGTCTCTCTCGCAAGAAAAGACTCCTGCGGCCGTCTCCACTTCAGCTTCCCCTTCATCCTCTGCTTCACCAGCCGCCGCGGCTCTGGGAGGCTGGGAGGGAAGCCGGCGGCGGGGGGAGCCTCATTAAGAGGATTCCCCGGGACCTCACGCTGCGCGACCGATGAAGGGCGAAGGTGCGAGAGGGATTCCTGCAATGGAGAGAAAAAAAAATCCGCATAGGCTCTGCGCGCACGGAAGGAAGGAAGAGAATAACATATGATTATTATTCTCATAATTTCTGCTATTATTGTATTTGCGAGCGTAAATTTTCTGAAGCCAAAATGTCCCAGCAAGACTTCGTCATTATCACATCCGCTGTTCGGGAAATGGGACGCTGAGAGCGGCGAGGCCAGCTGACTCTCTCTCTCTCTGCCATTTCTATTCCTGTCTACTTCTCTATTAATATATCGCATCTCAGAGCAGCTCTCTGTGGAAAACGCGCATCCGACTATCGCGCCCACGACCCCAGCTTCAATCCGTTCGATTATGTACATACCTGATTATTAGAAAGTCAGGGTCGCTGTGCACCCCTGTGTGAGCGCTGGGGTTGTGGGACTTGCACCAGGGTGCCCAATTATCGTATAAATAGTCGTCAGCTATATGAGATGTTCGCGTTAATCGGGTAGGCCACAGAAGTGCTTATGCGATATTTCGAACAAAGCGGAAAGACTTTGAGGCCACCTGGCAGGTTGGGAGGAAAAATCGAGGGGAAATATGGGATGCCAACCTTGTCTGCGGCTCGTATTTTTACAGGTTGGCGACAGGCCTCGCTCGAATTCGGCTTGAGGGAGGCGGGGGGGGGGGAATTCCGCATGGAGACAGCGGAAACTTTGGCATTTGTTGCCACCTGTTGCTGGGGTAAGACACTGCTATTTTGGGCGAATATTTTCACAACTGGGGAGCGTGGAAGGTGCAATCAATTAGGCTTTGCTGGTGGCTGGACTGGTGGTGAGAATCTATAATTCGTATTCGGATAAACATTTGGAACCCTGGTGGCCTCGATAATGGAAGGCCAAGTGTGAAGTCAGAGTGTCGAGAAAAGAGAAAGGTAGGGAGATTAGGAGAGGGTAGGGAGAGTAGGAGAGGGTAGGGAGAGTAGGAGAGGGTAGGGAGAGTAGGAGAGGGTAGGGAGAGTAGGAGAGGGTAGGGAGAGTAGGAGAGGGTAGGGAGAGTAGGAGAGGGTAGGGAGAGTAGGAGAGGGTAGGGAGAGTAGGAGAGGGTAGGGAGAGTAGGAGAGGGTAGGGAGAGTAGGAGAGGGTAGGGAGAGTAGGAGAGGGTAGGGAGAGTAGGAGAGGGTAGGGAGACTAGGAGAGGTTAGGGAGATTAGGAGAGGGTAGGGAGAGTAGGAGAGGGTAGGGAAGGGAGATAAGGAGATGTTAAAGAAAGAAGTTCAAAAGTGAGAGAAAGAGGTCATGGAGGCTGAGATCTGCAGAGCCATTCCTTAACCAACCCAAAGCAGCGGGAGCGGAGGTGACTCGGGGGGGGGGTTTGATCAGCTGTCAGGGCGATCAACACTTGGCAATAAATCACGCTTTTGCAGCAATGCCTGCACTTGTCAATCAAAGTGAGGAGTTCTGCTGAGTAAGAAGTTTGTCTTAGGGAGTGAATTTGGCCTCTGCGCCAGCGTGTACTCAGGGGAGGGGGGACTCAAGGCTCTGTGCTGTTAAACAGTCAAACCTGTGAGCTGACCAGCTCCTTAGAGACTATGGGCTGAGACATGTTGTGAGCACAGCTGCCGGAATTAAGGCTAGTTAGTCAGGCCCTCCCGCGGGGACAGGGAAAGGAGGAGCGAAGTGAGGGTCTCCGCAGCGATAATGCGAGTTTAAAGAAAACGAAAACCTGACAAGCCCGCCCTCCCAGGCCCCGGTGACAATCCGATCCCCATTAAAATTATAGGAATCCCCTCTTGCGGCAGCGCGCCAACTGCAGGGCTGCCCCCCCCCCCGATTTTCGTTTCTGTGCGTATTTTTTATGACAGGTTCAGGCATGAGGTGAGCAGCCTGAGCAGCAAAGAATGGCGAGTTGCAGACTTGATCTGCTTTCTAGGGCAACCTCAAGCTGTGGCTTGGGGCCGGCTTGGCTGATGGCTGTGCGGCAGTTCCTCCCTCTGCCGCTCAGGAGTCTCTGGAGTCAATCCTTCTCTGTCTGAATACTGGGCTCTGGGCTCTCCTCTGCAAATTAAACTCACAGTTTAGTTGATTTGTAATTTTTATTACAAGATAGATAAATAAATAGATAGATAGATAGATAGATAGATAGATAGATAGATAGATAGATAGATAGATAGATAGATAGATAGATAGATAGATAGATAGATAGATAGATAGATAGATAGATAGATAGATAGATAGATAGATAGATAGATAGATAGATAGATAGATAGATAGATAGATAGATAGATAGATAGATAGATAGATAGATAGATAGATAGATAGATAGATAGATACATAGATAGATACATAGATAGATAGATAGATAGATAGATAGATAGATAGATAGATAGATAGATAGATAGATAAATAAATAGATAGATAGATAGATAGATAGATAGATAGATAGATAGACAGATAGATATAGATAGATAGATAGATAGATAGATAGATAGATAGATAGATAGATAGATAGATAGATAGATAGATAGATAGATAGATAGATAGATAGATAGATAGATAGATAGATAGATAGATAGATAGATAGATAGATAGATAGATAGATAGATAGATAGATAGATAGATAGATAGATAGATAGATAGATAGATAGATAGATAGATAGATAGATAGATAGATAGATAGATAGATAAATAAATAGATAGATAGATAGATAGATAGATAGATAGATAGACAGATAGATATATAGATAGATAGATAGATAGATAGATAGATAGATAGATAGATAGATAGATAGATAGATAGATAGATAAATAGATAGATAGATAGATAGATAGATAGATAGATAAATAAATAGATAGATAGATAGATAGATAGATAGATAAATAAATAGATAGATAGATAGATAGATAGATAGATAGATAGATAGATAGATAGATAGATAGATAGATAGATAGATAGATAGATAGATAGATAGATAGATAGATAGATAGATAGATAGATAGATAGATAGATAGATAGATAGATAGATAGATAGATAGATAGATAGATAGATAGATAGATAGATAGATAGATAGATAGATAGATAGATAGATAGATAGATAGATAGATAGATAGATAGATAGATAGATAGATAGATAGATAGATAGATAGATAGATAGATAGATAGATAGATAGATAGATAGATAGATAGATAGATAGATAGATAGATAGATAGATAGATAGATAGATAGATAGATAGATAGATAGATAGATAGATAGATAGATAGATAGATAGATAGATAGATAGATAGATAGATAGATAGATAGATAGATAGATAGATAGATAGATAGATAGATAGATAGATAGATAGATAGATAGATAGATAGATAGATAGATAGATAGATAGATAGATAGATAGATAGATAGATAGATAGATAGATAGATAGATAGATAGATAGATAGATAGATAGATAGATAGATAGATAGATAGATAGACAGATAGACAGACTTGCACTATTAAGAAGCCGTTGACTGATTCGATATTCACGGCAGCCCTCATCCGCATGGGTGCGCGAATCAATCAGAATCAGCCAGTAGGGACGCGGATTGACATGCCGCCAAAGGAGAAGCGGCACGAGCGGCCGTCAGAGCTGTCTGAGCAGTGCATACAGTGCGCTTGAGTAAGTACTCAAGCCGGCCATTATCAGTCCGGCTCCACTTCAACTGCTAAGTGGAAAACTGGCTCAGCTCTGCGGCTCAACTGCGCTGGACTTGTGGGCTGCAAAAAATCAACAACAGCAGCAGCTTGGCGATGGGGCGCTGCTGACATGATGGATGCTGGACTAGTTAGGGGGGGGTAGGGTTAATTATGAATGAAATCCCGCGGCACTCCGATGCACAGAGGGCGGCTCCATCCCGCTGATAGAGGCGGCCGCCCACAGGTCCGGCCGGATACAGCTGAGGATTAAAACAAAGTTGAATTGCTCCAGCTAGCTGATAAAAGCAAACCAGTACAGATGGTTATAAGACACGTGCTCCATTCTTCTCTATTAGTATCAAAGGGCTGATTTCCCGTCCTTGGGGCCTCGTGTCTGGAATTGATTGACCGCCCTGAGAATTTGATGCCGAGACTGCTCAGGATGGGGTGGTGATAAATTTCTAAAAATTGCCCGAAATGCAAAACGAAGGGAAAGAGTTCAAAGGATAGAGGCGATTCCCTATGTGCCTGGGCAGAATCGATATGAACAATGCAGGAATCGATGATGTCAAAGGCCCTCCTGATTGGGATCTGTCCGCCAATGAGCATTGACATTAGCAGCGAAATTTTTATGTTACTCTGTGCAGATTTTTTATAAACTAAAAGCTATGATTAAACTGACATATGATTAAAAAGTAACGCGCCCCAAAAATAACAGTACCCCATTATCAGCGTCACAACAACTGCGTCTCGGTAGCAGAATCCAGAAAAACAGAAAAGCAACAAACCAAAACAACACCCCAAAAAACACCCCAAAAACAACACCCCAAAAACAACACCCAAAAACAACAACCCAAAACTAACACCCAAAAACAACAACCCAAAACTAACACCCAAAAAACAACACCCCAAAAAACACCCCAAAAACAACACCATAAAAACAAACCCCCAAAAATAACACCCAAAAACAACACCCAAAAACAACAACCCAAAACTAACACCCAAAAAACAACACCCCAAAAAACAACACCCCAAAATACCCCTAAAAACAGCAACCCAAAACAACACCAAAAATACCACCCAAAAAACAACAACCCAAAAACAACACCCCATAAACAACAACCCAAAAACAACACCCTATAAACAACACCCCATAAACAACAACCCAAAAACAACACCCCAAAAACAACACCCCATAAACAACAACCCAAAAACAACACCCTATAAACAACACCCCATAAACAACAACCCAAAAACAACACCCCAAAAGCAACAACACCGAAGTTTTATTGAAACATAACTAATTCTAATGTCTCTTAAGGCGGTGGAAAACATCAAAGTGGCAAGTGACAAGTCAGCCGAAAGTGAATCTCATCTCTCAGCAATGCAGCATGGGAAAATTAAAACTTTCATTTTGTGTCCCACCCCATCGATTGGCTGGCGAGTTCAGCCGACTGGCATATTATCTAGCCTTAATCTTGGAATCCCTGCTCAAGCTAGGCGAGCTCGGCCCTGCGAGACCCCAGCAGTGATTGTGTTTGCCGCGGCCCAGCCCTTCAGCGCCGACTCTCGGCCTCTCAAAAGTGTTTTCTTCGCTCGGAGTCCCAGATGAAGAGGATACCGCTGGCCAGAAGAAGACCGGCTCTCCTCCTCTCAGGGTTTATACTTTACAAAGAGATTGCTTTTTCTCCTAAGAAGCAAATTTGGATCGCCATTAGGCCCAAGCACAGGGCTTGATAGTCCTCATTAGTATGAGCGGGGCTCTAACCGCAGTTGCTGGGGCAAGTTATTCTCGGCTCGCAGCAAAGAAATCTGAGCTGCCCTCAGCGCAGAAGCAAAACGGATCACTGCCACTTTCAGTGACTTCTGCTTTTATTCGAAATTCAATGAGAGGCTCCAGAGCTCCGGACTAACAAGCATAGAGTCCGAGGTTTTGCTGCTGCTTCTGCTAAAGCAGATTTCTCTTCTTCAGAGCTGAGATTAGGAGGGATTCGTGGTAGAGCATGGGGGATGTTTTCATAGTGAATCGCTCCGCACACAAAGCAGGGATATTGCGAATCCGTGTTCCGATGATGGCTCAGACCGCCTATCCGAAGCTGAATAGCCCCAATGGGCTCGAATCTGCACTAAATAGCCATTTTAAAGAATTTCCAATCGCTTTTCAATGCCTGCTTTCTGCATTTGTTCGCAAAAAAGAGACATGTCCTCAAAACGCTACCCATACTACTGTACAAGCAGTAGAACATTCAGGGTATGATAAGGGCAATAAATTTTTACTTTTCACTTACACTGTAGTCGAATCAATCAATTAGTCAAAATCAAATCAATCAATCAAATCAAGCAATCAATCACCAAAGTGAAACATTCTATTTCTTGCCTCAGTTTTGAAGATAATTTAATTTTTCGTAAAATCAAAGCCACTAAATAATCACCAAGTAAGGCCATAGACATGAATTTTCTGAGACTAACAATAGTACTTTGTCCTTTATTTTTGCATATTTAGCAATGTCTTAAGTGTGAGGCAACGAGCGGAAGTCTAAATTTCAAATTTAAGCTTGATTTTGACACTATTCAATGATTTGTTATATTTTTTTCTTTTTTTACAATATTTACCCTGATTGTTTAAATTATTAATATCAATCGTATATTAATTTTTTTTTTACACCCGCACTTTATTATATTTTTAGTTAAAAAAAATTAACTTAAACCTTTTAATTTAAGATTTAAATTGAATTCCATTGCAAAAAATATTAGAGTGCACGGCTAACTAACCAGTTTACCAAGGACTATAAAGTTAAAAAAAAACTAGAGTAGAAGGAAAGTAGCAAGGGTTGGGATGCACAGCCCCACTTGGAACAATTAATTTATATCGATTATTTTTTAAGAAATATCCTAAATTTATATTTTGACACCTGAGCAAGGGAAAAGAAAAAATACTAACTATACAAGGAATTATAAGTTTCTGCTCCAGCGATCTCTGTCGATTTTTATTTTCAACGTCTCTTTATATGTCCGGCGATGTACAAATACCAAATCCTCTAGTACACTACTTGAAGAATTTTGTCAGAGACTATATGACAAAAACGGCTTTATTAATGCAATCCGACCCGACGTTAAAATAAAACCCGGAAAATATAAATAAACTCGTTGTGATCATTTGTCTTGAATAGTAAAAATAAAACCCAGAAAATCCAAAAGACTTCCCTCGCTTTGTCACTGATAAAAAACGCGGAAAATCTAAAACCCATTTTTGTCTCCTTTCTCCTATTTCCTTTTGTCTGCGTGTACACCTTCTCTTTCCGTGAATGCTGTTACCTTTGCAATCTGAATTTGTTGAGTCACACGAGTCACAAATCTCTTTACTAATTCATTTGGACTTTCCGATAATAAAGTAAAACCAGTCATCAGCCGGTGGGAGCCAAGGGCTGCAGTATCTGCCGCTCAGTCACCTGATGAGGCGCTTGGGAATTCCAGCTTCCATGCAGCTGACCGCTAAACAGATTGTAAGCCACCTCAATAGGATTGATGAAGCTTAGGGATTCTGTGCAAAGTCAAGCTGGCAGCGGGAACAGTGGCTGGGATTGCTTTTGAATAGAAATAAAAGGCCAAGAAAAATAGAGAGGAAGCTGAGGGGGGACAGAGGGCAGGAAAACAGCAGAACGAATTCCTGGCAGCGTTTTGGTTTGGCTCTGCCGCCTCCCCCAGCAGCCTGCGCAGGTGTGAAGCTGGCAGCCCCCGGCCCTGCCGGTTCAATAAGGCGATCCATCAGCCGGCTAAACAGACTTTTCTCTCGGCATATCTTTGCATTTTTACCTCTTGTAATGTGGAAAAACAAAGACAGATTGAAAAGAAGGGAAAGTGAAAAGGATTTTAAGTGACTTCGATAATTTTGGGTCAAGTGGCCGGAATGATGGACACGGACAGGTTAAATGAGATAGATATAGATAGATAGATAGATAGATAGATAGATAGATAGATAGATAGATAGATAGATAGATAGATAGATAGATAGATAGATAGATAGATAGATAGATAGATAGATAGATAGATAGATAGATAGATAGATAGATAGATAGATAGATAGATAGATAGATAGATAGATAGATAGATAGATAGATAGATAGATAGATAGATAGATAGATAGATAGATAGATAGATAGATAGATAGATAGATAGATAGATAGATAGATAGATAGATAGATAGATAGATAGATAGATAGATAGATAGATAGATAGATAGATAGATAGATAGATAGATAGATAGATAGATAGATAGATAGATAGATAGATAGATAGATAGATAGATAGATAGATAGATAGATAGATAGATAGATAGATAGATAGATAGATAGATAGATAGATAGATAGATAGATAGATAGATAGATAGATAGATAGATAGATAGATAGATAGATAGATAGATAGATAGATAGATAGATAGATAGATAGATAGATAGATAGATAGATAGATAGATAGATAGATAGATAGATAGATAGATAGATAGATAGATAGATAGATAGATAGATAGATAGATAGATAGATAGATAGATAGATAGATAGATAGATAGATAGATAGTACCGCAGCACGCAGTTCTCTTCCCCTGATCCCCAATTCCCAACTCCCCGCCTCCCATTGGCTCCCGGCAGTCCCAGCCAACAACAGGCAGTCCCGCAGCCCCAACGCTCACTGCAGGCGCTGTCAAGCCAGAAACAATAAAAACGCTTGAGGACTTGGCCGGACGCAGCGCAGCAAAAGTCCCAGCAACTGTCAGGCCAGCCGATTGAAAAATTACCCCTGCCGCCGGATCATTAGTGGAAGCAGAAACGCCGCGCAAAGCTGCAGCTGAGAAGAGCGGACCGGTTCTGCTCGGTCACGACACTCCAAGCCCGGCTTAGCGACTGATATTCGCCCCGATTGCATAAAGCAACTATACTCAAGCTGCTCACTGAACAAACAGCCAATTAATTCTCGTCTTAATCGGGACTGTTATTTGCCAACTTTGCTCGGACTATATTTGCTTTGAGTTTCCCCGCATAGAGACAATAAAGCGCGGAGAGAATCTAGATTCAGGCTAGGCAGAAGACATGCAAAACTGCTGCGAGTGGTTCGGATCGAACGGCTGATGGCTTGAGAAGTGAAACCGTAGAGTCCAGACAGGCCGCCGGCTTCAGAGACTTCAGGACATGGCGATTCGGCGAGCTCGTTGGTTCAGGACTCCGGCTGGAGAGCGGCTGCGGAGCTGGCAGCTCAGGTGGGACTTCGTTCCCCTCATTGCCGCCCTCGCTGCGATGGCCGCCGTCTGTGGTGACGGAGTCTCCGGGATGAAAAGCGACTGCTGCCCCTGCTGTGACTGCAGTGAGTGCGGGGAGTGCTGGCAGGCAGATAGGCAGTAAGACACCAAGGCATGGGGGGCAGAGTGTCTGGTTCGATTCCCTGCGCGGCCACATTCTTTTTGGGGGCTTGTGTGCACTAAATTACCTTGGGTTATCGTGCGATTCACACTCCAGGGGGCTGACCCCCAAGGCACAGAGAGAGTACATGCCTGATGAATAGAAAGTCGGGGCTGCTGTACACCCTGCGTGAGCGCGTGTGTGAGTCCTGACACAGGAGTCAGACACAAGACTTTAAGACACCAGACTCCAGACACCAGACTCCAAGACATTAGACACCAGACACCAGACTCCAAGACATTAGGCACTAGACACCATACTTCAAGACATTAGACACCAACACACCAGACTCCAAGACATTAGACACCAGACACCAGACTCCAAGACATTAGACACTAGACACCAGACTCCAGGACATTAGACACTAGACACCAGACTCCAAGACATTAGACACCAGACACCAGACTCCAAGACATTAGACACCAGACACCAGACTCCAAGACATTAGACACCAGACACCAGACTCCAAGACACCAGAAACCAGACACCAATAAAGCTAAGGCTTTTAGCTTAGCTAAGACTTAACAAATAATATGCGAAATTCGACAAGCGCAGAGGGAAGGAGACGCTGCGAAGGCCACTGCAAAAAGCTCGCTCTTCTTTCTCAGCAGAAGTTCCGGAAGCGAAGAACGAGAGATGCGCAGAGCCAGCGGTCCGTCCCGCGCTGCCCCGCGCGAAAGACTGGGCAAAACTCAAATTTCCTTCTTCCGCCAAAATAGCCAAATAGAAGTCGATGATCAATCAATCATTTGTGACACTTCAATTTAGGCTGGGCAAATATCTCTGCGCCACCGAGATCTGGACGCCTTGGGCTCGGATAGGTGGAAGACAACGCAGACATGACGGACAGAGGATAACTGCTTGCAAACTTGCACAAAGCAGAAAGCCTATTGACTAATTGCGTGTCTGGTTTAGGGACTTAACGAGAACAAAGATGAGTTCTGCTATAACAAATTTCAGGCACTTTTTTGTGGGGAAGAAATAATTGATAGAAATGGCTCTTATGGACTCTTAGGGTCAATATGGACTCTTCAGGTGGGTCAATATGGACGCTTCAGGTGTGTCAATATGAACGCTTCAGGTGTGTCAATATGGACTATTCAGGTGTGTCAATATTGACTCTTCAGGTGTGTCAATATGGACGCTTCAGGTGGGTCAATATGGACTGTTCAGGTGTGTCAATATGGACTCTTCAGGTGGGTCAATATGGACGCTTCAGGTGGGTCAATATGGACTCCTCAGGTGTGTCAATATGGACTCTTCAGGTGTGTCAATATGGACTGTTCAGGTGTGACAATATGGACTCTTCAGGTGGGTCAATATGGACTCTTCAGGTGGGTCAATATGGACTCTTCAGGTGTGTCAATATTGACTCTTCAGGTGTGTCAATATGGACGCTTCAGGTGGGTCAATATGGACTCCTCAGGTGTGTCAATATGGACTCTTCAGGTGTGTCAATATGGACTCTTCAGGTGTGACAATATGGACTCTTCAGGTGGGTCAATATGGACTCTTCAGGTGGGTCAATATGGACTCTTCAGGTGTGTCAATATGGACTCTTCAGGTGGGTCAATATGGACTCTAGACGGAGCCGAAGACACGTACAACACGCAAATCCCAACTCGCTGTGAAACAGCCAGTCTAAAGTAACAAAAAATACAATTAGACAGTTTTTAAATCGAATTTCAGACTTAGCGGACTAATCAATCAGGCCTGGAGTTGAATTCTAAAGTAGATGCGAGAGAGCCATTCCGACAGTAAAGAAAGCAGACACCCCAGCCGCTGAGCTGCACTAAAATAAGAACAACTGGGTAGCTGCGCAGGAGACCCGGAGAAGTCCTGATAAAACGCTTGACTGGAGCCTCCGTCTGACCTACCAGGCTGATTTTGAAATCGGCCTCAACTGCCTCTCTCTCTTCCCCTCCCTCCGGCTGTCTGTCTGTCTGTCCCCATCCCATTTCCAACTGTTGAATCCATGCGGAAAATGGAGAAGCTGCAGGCCTGCCCATCGTGCATCCATCACTGCCTGCTGAGGATGGCCCAAATCCTGAGCCGCTGCCCCCGTGCTCCGCCCGCCCGTTCTTCATCTCTCAGCTGCCCACCCTCAGAGCTCTACCATCCAGAGCCACATGCAGTTTCGCAGGATTAGCAAACAAAAAAATGTAGTTACGAGCGCGTAGTTGTCTGCCAAATTGGGACGGATTTTAATTCTCACCTCATCAATCAATTTATTATAAAGGTGTCAAATTCTAGCTGTTGAGCTGAGCGGCTGTTGAAACTTTGTAGCTTCTGGAAGGGGTCCAGAATGCCGGCCGAACACACTCCAGCGGTCCCGAGATTCGAGCTGTCGAACCTCCCTCAGTGAGGTCTTAATTCCTTCACCCAGCTGCCATTATCAGAGGTCACTCTCAGTGAGTTGGACTCTCTCTCTCTCTCTCTCTCTCTGCCTCTGCCGGCCTAGCAAGGGAAATTGGGGGCAGCCTTGGAGCCGAGAGCCGCCACCGCCGCTGCCTCTGCGGGGGCTGCGGGAGGCCAGCTTGGTTCGCTCGCTTGGAGCTACGCGCGGCGAGAAACCCCCGAGGGAGCCGTGAATTGGCGAGAGAGCAGCGGGTGGGGGGTGTTGGGGGGGAGTGCGGCAGATAAGCCGGCAGCTTGCGCAGCCCGACTGGCGCAAATTCAAGCGCTTTTGCTGTACTTTAATCTTCGGCGCAAAATTAGTGTGGGGTACCGGTATTGGGGATATAATATTGGTCCAGTGATCAGGAGCGCTGCCTATGGACTCCTCTCTAATTTATCTCTGGTCACAGTCACGGAGATTCTGGCTTCATTGCAGAATGGCCTACTGAATTTGTGCGTCTGTCGGTCTGTCTGTCTGTCTGTCTGTCTGTCTGTCTGTCTGTCTGTCTGTCTGTCTGTCTGTCTGTCTGTCTGTCTGTCTGTCTTAGTGCCTGTCTGTCTGTCTGTCTGTCTGTGTGTCTGTCTGTCTGTCTGTCCACCGGTCTTTGTTGACTGACTGTCATGTTTCTGCTTGTCTGCATTTTAAACTAAAGAAACCGATGAGCCGCAACCTCCGCCACCCCCAACCCCACGTCGCAGTCAAGCACGAGTTCCCCACCACATTCAACGGACTGGGCTTCATCTACCTGAACGTGAGCAGCCAGCCGGGTCTGTCCGGGCGCTCGGACGCCATCAGCCTGCAGTACCGGACACGACAACTGACCGCATTTCTCATTTATGTTGGTGAGTAGAGATTTGAGTATACTTGTATACCCCAGCTATGCTCAGAGTGGCGCCAAAAAGGCCTGGACAGAGTTTTACTGCGCAAAGCAGCAATTAGTCAGGAATTGCTCCAAAGAGTCGGGATTTTTTTATTTTTTTAAGTTCCCCAAATCAATAGTATATTTTGTAGGCTCTTGGATATTGCAGTCGCGGTCATTTTTCAACTTACTGAGGTTGTAAACCACTGTCACGACTGGGCCGCGGGTGAATCCTCGGCTTGTTGGCTTTGTGGGATTTTATGACGCGGCCTGGAGCAGCGCTTTTTTATCAAGCAATTCCCCCCAGCATCTCCCGCTCCATCTTGCTGGGCTCTCCCATTCAATGAACGAATCAATCAGCCTAAATAGTCAAGAATTGCACCTGCAGCCAAGTGGGATGCTGCAGGGCCGCTCCTTAGATTCCCTAAGTGCCGGGGTCCCTCGGTCAGGCTTTAGCCTCCTAGCAGCGTCAGCCTAATGCCGTCTGAAAGACTGTAACTCAGCCTCTTTCTTCATCATGCATCTCCTTCTAAGCTGCAGCCTTTAGGAAAATGCTATGCGAGCGATTGCAAAGTCGGCCCCGAAGCAGAAATAATGGAAAATTGCTCCGGGGCTGGGAAACTCGATACTTTCGGTACGGGAGCTAAAAGCGACATGCTTAGCGTTTTCTCTTCCCCCACCCACTGCCGATAACTCCATAAATCCGGGATGGATTTTGCAATCGTTAGTGCCGCAAGGGAGGCTGGTCCAGTGGCCGAGCTTTTGAACTAATCTTGATCTTTAACACCCGGAGTTCGGAGTGCCTGCTTAATGCGAGACACGAATTTTGGGTGCCGGTCATTAGAAATATCTTGCGGCGTGCATAAATAAATCAGTCTCCCTATAATTGGGCATTTTCTTTAGATATTGAGACGCCGTGTTCAATTTTTGTGTTGATAATTTCACTTGCATATATACAAAGATGGGAAGGGGTTGGCTGATATGATAATTGGGGTGACTGCCGCTTGGTCAAGAAAAGGGTTTAGCTGATAATTGGGCTGACTGTCGCTTGGTCAAGAAAAGGGGTTGGCTGATATGATAACTGGGGTGACTGCCGCTTGGTCAAGGGAAGGGGTTGGCTGATAATTGGGGTGACTGCCGCTTGGTCAAGGGAAGGGGTTGGCTGATAATTGGGGTGACTGCCGCTTGGTCAAGGGAAGGGGTTGGCTGATATGATAATTGGGGTGACTGCCGCTTGGTCAAGGGAAGGGGTTGGCTGATAATTGGGGTGACTGCCGCTTGGTCAAAGGAAGGGGTTGGCTGATATGATAATTGGGGTGACTGCCGCTTGGTCAAGGGAAGGGGTTGGCTGATAATTGGGCTGACTGCCGCTTGGTCAAGGGAAGGGTTTAGCTGATAATTGGGGTGACTGCCGCTTGGTCAAGGGAAGGGGTTGGCTGATAATTGGGGTGACTGCCGCTTGGTCAAAGGAAGGGGTTTGGCTGATATGATAATTGGGGTGACTGCCGCTTGGTCAAGGGAAGGGGTTGGCTGATAATTGGGGTGACTGCCGCTTGGTCAAGGGAAGGGGTTGGCTGATAATTGGGGTGACTGCCGCTTGGTCAAGGGAAGGGGTTGGCTGATAATTGGGGTGACTGCCGCTTGGTCAAAGGAAGGGGTTGGCTGATATGATAATTGGGGTGACTGCCGCTTGGTCAAAGGAAGGGGTTTGGCTGATATGATAATTGGGGTGACTGCCGCTTGGTCAAGGGAAGGGGTTGGCTGATAATTGGGGTGACTGCCGCTTGGTCAAGGGAAGGGTTTAGCTGATAATTGGGGTGACTGCCGCTTGGTCAAGGGAAGGGGTTGGCTGATAATTGGGGTGACTGCCGCTTGGTCAAGGGAAGGGTTTAGCTGATAATTGCGCTGACTGCCGCTTGGTCAAGGGAAGGGGTTGGCTGATAATTGGGCTGACTGCCGCTTGGTCAAGGGAAGGGTTTAGCTGATAATTGGGCTGACTGCCGCTTGGTCAAGGGAAGGGTTTAGCTGATAATTGGGGTGACTGCCGCTTGGTCAAGAGAAGGGTTTAGCTGATAATTGGGGTGACTGCCGCTTGGTCAAGAGAAGGGGTTGGCTGATAATTGGGGTGACTGCCGCTTGGTCAAGAGAAGGGTTTAGCTGATAATTGGGGTGACTGCCGCTTGGTCAAGGGAAGGGTTTAGCTGATAATTGGGGTGACTGCCGCTTGGTCAAGGGAAGGGTTTAGCTGATAATTGGGGTGACTGCCGCTTGGTCAAGAGAAGGGTTTAGCTGATACTTGGGGTGACTGCCGCTTGGTCAAGGGAAGGGTTTAGCTGATAATTGGGGTGACTGCGCTTGGTCAAGAGAAGGGTTTAGCTGATAATTGGGGTGACTGCCGCTTGGTCAAGGGAAGGGGTTGGCTGATAATTGGGGTGACTGCCGCTTGGTCAAGGGAAGGGGTTGGCTGATAATTGCGCTGACTGCCGCTTGGTCAAGGGAAGGGGTTGGCTGATAATTGGGCTGACTGCCGCTTGGTCAAGGGAAGGGGTTGGCTGATAATTGGGGTGACTGCCGCTTGGTCAAGGGAAGGGGTTGGCTGATAATTGGGCTGACTGCCGCTTGGTCAAGGGAAGGGGTTGGCTGATAATTGGGCTGACTGCCGCTTGGTCAAGGGAAGGGGTTGGCTGATAATTGGGCTGACTGCCGCTTGGTCAAGGGAAGGGGTTGGCTGATAATTGGGGTGACTGCCGCTTGGGCAAAGAACAGGGTGTGCGACTGACTTTCGTCTCGTGTGGGCCAACTCTCAATCGCAGCTGAACTTTATAAACGCAGGTAAAGACGGTTCTCGCAGCGCTGACGGCTTGCCCCCATTGATGCCACAAGACTACATCGCCGTCAGCCTTCAAAACGGCAGTCTGGCACTCGGCTTGTCGGTCGGAGGTGTCGCCAGAAGCTACCTGATTTTGCCAATCGCGGCTGACGGATCTCTGAAGCCGCGGATGTTTGCTGACAGCCGCTGGCACAGGCTGCAGGTTCTGCGGCAAAGACAGACGGTAATGCATTCAAAGCACAGCTATCTGAAATGGATATTGCTTCTTTGAGAGATTTTGAGAGCGGGAGTGAGTTGGGCAGATAAGCGGGAGTGAGTTGGGCAGATAAGCGGGAGTGAGTTGGGCAGATAAGCGGGAGTGAGTTGGGCAGATAAGCGGGAGTGAATGGGGCAGATAAGCGGGAGTGACTGGGGCAGATAAGCGGGAATGAATAGGGCAGATACGGAGTGAAGGGGGCACAGCTTTAAAATCGGCCAGAATCGGTGCGGGCCGGCACCCCCCTGTACAGCACTAATATCGATTCGAATCACTTGGGCTCCCGTCCCTCGCGTGGCAACCTGGAAAGCTCGGCAACCGGGGGGGGGGGGTTGCTGGGATAATTAATTATGGATTTTCACGTGCCAGAGAGTTAGAGGAGATACGAAGAG
The DNA here is from genome assembly GCA_002269645.1 of Macrostomum lignano. Taxonomy (NCBI): domain Eukaryota; kingdom Metazoa; phylum Platyhelminthes; family Macrostomidae; genus Macrostomum; species Macrostomum lignano. The sequence continues at coordinate 308,604 of NIVC01000001.1, read as the reverse complement.
GTAAGGAATTGACTGGAAGGGAGAAATGACGAGAGCCGAGAGACAACTGGATTTCTAATGCTTCCATAATTTAGCATTACTTAAAGCATAAAAGTAAGTAAGAATTAGCATATAACTTTTATATATTATAATTTTTGTTTAACTATGAACTTTTCCTGTTCAATTTTGGTCTTTTCAAGGACTCGAGCTCGTTAAAGGTAAATAATAGTTAATGTTGAGGCCGCCTGACTTCCGCTTGTTTGTATAAAAACTGTTTGCGAACTTTTACCTTGCATCTGACGTGTCAGCTGAGGTCGGCTCAGCAGGGTGCTACGGAACACTTTGATTGTCGTGGACTGGCAGCCGTTATGTTAAAGATTTGCTAGTTATATTTGTTGATAGGATAAGAGTTTAACGGCTGGAGAATTTTAGATGTCAAATAAGACAGATAAGATAAGACAGTGGGGTGTCAGATAAGGCAATTGGGTGTCAGATAAGACATTCGGGTGTCAGATAAGACAGTCGGGTGTCAGATAAGACAGTGGGGTGTCAGATAAGACAGTGGGGTGTCAGATAAGACAATTGGGTGTCAGATAAGACAGTGGGTGTCAGATAAGGCAATTGGGTGTCAGATAAGACATTCGGGTGTCAGATAAGACAGTGGGATGTCAGATAAGACAGTGGGTGTCAGATAAGGCAATTGGGTGTCAGATAAGACATTCGGGTGTCAGATAAGACAGTGGGATGTCAGATAAGACAGTCGGGTGTCAGATAAGACAGTCGGGTGTCAGATAAGACAATCGGGCGTCAGATAAGACAGTGGGATGTCAGATAAGACAGTGGGATGTCAGATAAGACAGTCGGGTGTCAGATAAGACAGTCGGGTGTCAGATAAGACAATCGGGCGTCAGATAAGACAGTGGGATGTCAGATAAGACAGTCGGGTGTCAGATAAGACAGTCGGGTGTCAGATAAGACAGTCGGGTGTCAGATAAGACAATCGGGCGTCAGATAAGACAGTGGGTGTCAGATAAGACAGTGGGGTGTCAGATAAGACAGTGGGGTGTCAGATAAGACAGTGGGCGTCAGATAAGACAATCGGGTGTCAGATATATGAATACCAGCTAGATAACAGCAGCTATGCATGAGCAGTTTAAGCCATTCCGTAGATTTGCTATGCTAGCAGGCACTCCACCTATAGCATCGTACAACACCCTTGGCTTGCTGTTAGTCGATATTGATTTATTCTGAAGTTTATGCTCAATTGCAGTCAGTCTAAGCTTTTTTGTGTCCCACATTTTGTCTGCCAGACACCGTAAAACTGTTACACTGATGTAGAACACCTGCTATCGATCTTCCTTATTTGAATGTGGATTGCTATAGACACCTTTTTACCTTGATCACCAAGTGTTGTGCCCTTTAGACAACCACCTGTTGCTCGTATAAGATAAATACCTTTGCAAGATATTCACTGAACATTGTAACTTTTGCTAGAAATTTACTTTTAAAGCTTGAGATTTTCGGACGGTTTTTGTACCTATTTTAGAAAGGTAGAAACATGATTTGCCATTTAGTATGTCATTAGGATGTCAGATGAAACAGTAGGAAGTCAGATTCTGTATTAGGATGTCAGATGAAACAGTAAGAAGTCAGATTCTGTATTAGGATGTCAGATGAAACAGTAGGAAGTCAGATTCTGTATTAGGATGTCAGATGAAACAGTAGGAAGTCAGATTCTGTATTAGGATGTCAGATGAAACATTAGGATGTCAGATGAAACAGTAGGATGTCAGATGAAACAGTAGGATGTCAGATGAAACAGTAGGATGTCAGATGAAATAGTAGGATGTCAGATTAAACAGTAGGATGTCAGATAAAACAGTAGGATGTCAGATTAAACAGTAGGATGTCAGATGAAACAGTAGGATGTCAGATGAAACAGTAGGATGTCAGATGAAACAGTAGGATGTCAGATGAAACAGTAGGATGTCAGATGAAACAGTAGGATGTCAGATGAAACAGTAGGATGTCAGATTAAACAGTAGGATGTCAGATTAAACAGTAGGATGTCAGATGAAACAGTAGGATGTCAGATGAAACAGTAGGATGTCAGATGAAACAGTAGGATGTCAGATGAAACAGTAGGATGTCAGATTAAACAGTAGGATGTCAGATTAAACAGTAGGATGTCAGATGAAACAGTAGGATGTCAGATGAAACAGTAGGATGTCAGATGAAACAGTAGGATGTCAGATGAAACTGTAGGATGTCAGATGAAACAGTAGGATGTCAGATTAAACAGTAGGATGTCAGATTAAACAGTAGGATGTCAGATTAAACAGTAGGATGTCAGATGAAACAGTAGGATGTCAGATGAAACAGTAGGATGTCAGATGAAACAGTAGGATGTCAGATGAAACAGTAGGATGTCAGATGAAACAGTAGGATTTCAGATGAAACAGTAGGATGTCAGATGAAACAGTAGGATGTCAGATTAAACAGTAGGATGTCAGATGAAACAGTAGGATGTCAGATGAAACAGTAGGATGTCAGATGAAATAGTAGGATGTCAGATGAAACAGTAGGATGTCAGATGAAACAGTAGGATGTCAGATGAAACAGTAGGATGTCAGATGAAACAGTAGGATGTCAGATGAAACAGTAGGATGTCAGATGAAACAGTAGGATGTCAGATGAAACAGTAGGATGTCACTGTCTGCGTCAGAGATAATTGAGTATTTAAAGTCTCTTAAGCTCGGACATATTTTGCACCCAAACCGAAACCGCAGGTCGAGGTGACGTTTGACGACCGAGTTCTCCGCAAACTGACAGTCAGGCAGAGCGCTTTGAGCAGCAGCAGAATTTATCTCGGGGGCAGCAGCGAGTCCTGGATGCCCGAGACAGCACGCCGAAGCATCTTTAAGGGATGCATGCGACAGGTTTGAGCTGCTGTTATGGGGTGCTAGGGTGCTGGGGTGCTGGGTGCTGGGTGCTGGGTGCTGGGTGCTGGGTGCTGGGTGCTGGGTGCTGGGTGCTGGGTGCTGGGTGCTGGGGTGATGAGATGATGAGGTGCTGGGTTAAGGTGTGATGAGGTGCTGGGTTAAGCTGTGATGAGGTGCTGGGTTAAGCTGTGATGAGGTGCTGGGTTAATGTGTGATGAGGTGCTGGGTTAAGGTGTGATGAGGTGCTGGGTTAAGCTGTGATGAGGTGCTGGGTTAAGCTGTGATGAGGTGCTGGGTTAAGGTGTGATGAAGTGCTGGGTTAAGCTGTGATGAGGTGCTGGGTTAAGCTGTGATGAGGTGCTGGGTTAAGCTGTGATGAGGTGCTGGGTTATGCTGTGATGAGGTGCTGGGTTAAGGTGTGATGGGGTGCTGGGTTATGGTGTGATGAGGTGCTGGATGCTGGTTATTTCTTTTGTTCAGCATACGTTATATATCCCAAGACTTACAGCAGATTGGTAAATTCTCAAATAGCCAACAAGTGGCCGCCGCAAAAGTGTAAATGTGTAACATCGAGAAAATCGCGGCCAAGTAAAAGTGGAATGCAAATGATTGCACTTTAAAAACAACAGCCGACCAGAAGGGGTGGCAGGGGGGGCGCAAAGACCTACCTAAAGGAAGCCAAAAGTATTTTTTTAAAATGTTGAAACTGACTGAGTGCGGGGGTTGCGGCTAAATTGGGGAACGGGGAAGGGTGGGGCGCGGGCCTCCAAGCAGATCGCGGTAAACACCTACTAAAATGCGGTCCAGTGTCTTCAGATGGTATTTTCCTTATTCGGCAGCCCCCTTACTTGTCTTTCGAATTCCCGCTCTCTCTCTCTCTCTCTCTCTCTCTCTCTCTCTCTCTCTCTCTCTCTCTCTCTCTCTCTCTCTCTCTCTCTCTCTCTCTCTCTCTCTCTCTCTCTCTCTCTCTCTCTCTCTCTCTCTCTCTCTCTCTCTCTCTCTCTCTCTCTCTCTCTCTCTCTCTCTTTCTCTAGGGGCAGCAGAGGAAGAGGCAGAGAGTGGCAGTGTGATATTAGAGGGCCGGAGCAGTCCAGCCTCTCCCCCTCCCTCTCTCTCTCTCATCTGCACCCAGCGCTAAGCCGAATGAATGGTCGGCATTTTTAATGAAGCCTTCAGGCTGCCTTCGGTAGGGAGGCGGAAGCAAATCCAGTTTTGCCTCCCCCCCCCGTCGTGTCTTCCCGCCGCCTCCCAGCCGCCGCAAAGAAGCTCTGGCAGCAACGCCCCGCGCATAAAATGGCCCCCAACCTCAACCCACCCACCCACTGGCCCGGCAACCGCCCAGCAACCCCTGAGGCCGGCTGTGACGCGGGGCGGCGGCGGCAACTCAAAAGACTCTGGCAAAACGCGATGCGATGCAGGCAAAATGACGGGGTGGACAAGAATAAAAAATTGAGAGAGAAAACCAAGGAAGTGAAGAAAAAGAGAGGTAGAGAGGAAGAGGACCTGTAAGAAGAATCGAAACAGGAGGCATTGGACGTGCGACTTTTGTCTTTTCTTTTCAATTAGCTCTGGCCCATTTTTTTTCATTTTGGCACGTGTCGCCGCCTGGGCGGAGCTCTGGCCGGGGGTAAACTGCTGCAACTGGCGGAGTGGGGGTTGAGCTTCTAATTGCTGCTGCGAGAGCGTGAAGGAGAGGAGAGGAGAGGAGAGGAGAGGAGAGGAGAGGAGAGGAGAGGAGAGGAGAGGAGAGGAGAGAAGGGAAGAGATCAAGAAGATGGCGGCAGGCAGCCAGCAAAAGCAGTTACAGGAGCAGAAGTGAACCATTCCAACTCAAATCCGAGGGAATCTCATTTAATTTGGGAAATTCCAGCCCAGCCACCGAATCGGGGCAGAGGTGCGGCTCGACCGTCCCCTGGAGGATCGGGGCGGAAGCCAGCGGGGGGTCTAACGAGCCGAGCTGAGCATGGGGCTCGCACGGGCGATCCCAGGGTTGCCGGAGATTACAGTTGGCAGCGGGGCGGAGCGGCCAGCAGCTGAGCAATACTTCTCATTCCCGAGTTCGAACTGACCATGGGGGGGCGGTTTCAACAAGCGGCTACTTTTACTACTCTAGGGCGAGTCATTAATGCCCGCCCCCTCCTCCAGGTTTATTGCAGGCTGCATGGAGTGTTTAAAACGGCAGATATTGCAGCTGGGGGCTCAGGAAGGAGGCACTCATGGGGCTGGGGCCCTCAATCCTGGCCGAGAGTAGCTTATCCCACTCAGCCGGGAGTCAAGAGAGCGGGCCATCGCCTCTTCAGCTCAAGTGGGAGATCTCCCCTCTGAGCTCTCCCACTCTCCCTCTCCCTGTCTCAGTTTTTATTTGGGGACTCCTCTGGCCCTCTTCTTCCACTTGCCTCGGCTGCACAGGGAGGAGAAATAGGCATTAAGTGCGCGGAATCCCAATTTAGCTCTTGGAAAGAAGGAAGAGTGGAAAGTCCTGATCAATACTTCGTTTCTTCCACGCCCGATTCTGTCTGCTGGGCCAGACCGAGCAAAATATTGTTGAACTTCCCCGAGATCGAGGGGCGAGGAAGTGACAACCGCTGCTCTTAACATGCAGCTACGGAATCTATCACGGTTCTCCTCATCGACTGCAATCTAGCTACTTAGATTTAGAGTCTTATCTAAGAAAATTTCATCAGGACTCCCCGATGGGTTATCCCAAGTTGAAAACCCTGATGGGAAACCCCGAAGGAAAATCCCGATGGAAAATCCTGATAGGAAATCCCGATGGGAAATCCCGATGGGAAATCCCGATGGGAAATCCCGATGGGAAATCCCGATGGGAAATCCTGACAGGAAATCCCGATGGGAAATCCCGATGGGAAATCCCGATGGGAAATCCCGATGGGAAATTCCGATGGGTAATCATCTTCCCAAAACCGACGCTTACATCTGCACGGCAGGCAATCTACACATTCGAGGGCTCCAACATCAACCTGCTGTCATACGCACGCAACCGCTGCCACGGCGTCCAGTCGGCCGGCCTGGGCGGCAAGGAAGCTTTCGGCGGCTGCGTCGATCCGCACGTGCTAGACGCCGTCGAGTTCCGTCGTCCAGACGACGGCAGCTTTTTGGCAGTCCGGCGCTCGACCGAGACAACCTCGGCGACAGCGGCAGCCGGCGACGACTTGGCCCAGACTGTCGTGAGTCTGTCCTTCAACTTCGTCACCAACGAGCCCGACGCTCTGCTGCTGTACCTGGGCAGCAACCGGAGCGACTTTCTGGCCTTCGAACTGCGCGACGGCCGGCTGCACGTCCTGGTGGACGCCGGCGCCGGCATCATCGAGCGGCGACTGGACGCCCCGCTCCGCCGCGACGCCATGAACCACGTCGCTTTTGTCAACAGCCTTGCCAGGCGGACGGTGTCGTTGAACGACCAGCTGACGGCGAGGCTGGATGGCAGCGGCAAATTCGAGCGGTTCGACCGCCTGGACCTCGGCGCCACCATCTACCTGGGCGGCGTGCCCGCGTCCAAGAGGTGAGGGGTCGCTTCCGAAATTCACTCACAGACACTCCTGTTCACTCACAGACATTCCTGTTCACTCACAGACACTCCTGTTCTCTCACAGACACTCCTGTTTACTCACAGACACTCCTGTTCACTCACAGACACTCCTGTTCACTCACAGACACTCCTGTTCACTCACAGACACTCCTGTTCACTCACAGACACTCCTGTTCATTCACAGACATTCCTGTTCACTCACAGACATTCCTGTTCACTCACAGACACTCCTGTTCACTCACAGACATTCCTGTTCACTCACAGACATTCCTGCTCACTCACAGACATTCCTGCTCACTCACAGACACTCCTGTTCACTCACAGACATTCCTGTTCGCTCACAGACATTCCTGTTCACTCACAGACATCCCTGTTCACTCACAGACATTCCTGTTCGCTCACAGACCATCTTCTGCTCTAGCTAAAGGAGATTAAAAAGCATCCTCACAGCCGACAGAACAAAACATGAACCAACACCCAAATCCACCTTTTGAGAATTCAGAGTGACAGCAGAGTCTGACAGGTCTGACAAGTCAAAGCTTATTCGAATGAATTTAGCAGGATTTTCTCTCCATTAGCGTCTTGTCAGTGAGAGTTTGAGAAGTACCGATTCAATTGTCTTGTCTCGTCAAAATCCCTGCTCAAATCCTTGAGCAGTGGATAAAGCATGTGTCATATGGCGACTAATCTGAGGAAAAACTTTCTCCTCACTCGAATACCTGTTTAATCGGGACTCGAGTACCTGTTTAATCGGGACTCGAATACCTGTTTAATCGGGCCTCAATACCCTGTTTAATCGGGACTCGAGTACCTGTTTAATCGGGACTCGAATACCTGTTTAATCGGGACTCGAATGCCTGTTTAATCGGGACTCGGATCCCTGTTTAATCGGGACTCGAATACCTGTTTAATCGGGACTCGGATACCTGTTTAATCGGGACTCGGATCCCTGTTTAATCAGGACTCTAATACCTGTTTAATCGGGACTCTAATACCTGTTTAATCGGGACTCGAATACCAGTTTAATCGGGACTCGAATACCTGTTTAATCGGGACTCGAATACCAGTTTAATCGAGACTCATTCAGGACTGAGTCATTCTTTGGATCAAGACTGAAATCCTCTACCCGCTGATCCCAGTCTCCTATCCCCTCATCATCCTCAGGTTCATCGTGCCGCCCGAGCTACACTCGGTGACCCTCAACCGGGGCTTCGCCGGCCTCATCTCCAACCTGACGGTGAACGGCGAGGGCATCGACCTGGTCTACGAGCTGCGCCAGCGCAACGATTCGGCCAGCCTGGCGAGCCTGACGGCGACGGAGGCCGAGGAGACTGCGGCAGCCGCGGCCCGGCGAGCCGGCGAGTGCCGGAGCCTGCCTTGCAGCAACGGCGGCGTCTGCAGCGAGGGCTGGCGTCGGTTTCGGTGCGACTGCAGCCGGACCGGCTACGTCGGGGCCGACTGCTCAGAGCGTGAGTCGCCGGCGCTGCTGTTGAGATCTCATGGATGTTTGGGTTCTCATGGATGTTTGGGTTTTCATGGATGTTTGGGATCTCATGGATGTTTGGGATCTCATGGATGTTTGAGATCTCATGGATGTTTGGGATCTCAAGGACGTTTGAGATCTCATAGATGTTTGGGAACTCATGGATGTTTGGGATCTCATGGATGTTTGGGATCTCATGGATGTTTGGGAACTCATGGATGTTTGGAATCTCATGAATGCTTGGGATCTCATGGATGTTTGGGATCTCATGGATGTTTGGGATCTCATGGATGTTTGGGATCTCAGGATGTTTGGAATCTCATGAATGTTTGGGATCTCATGGATGTTTGGGAACTCATGGATGTGTTGGGATCTCATGAATGTTTTGTTTTTATGGATGTTTGGGAACTCATGGATGTGTTGGGATCTCATGAATGTTTTGTTTTTATGGATGTTTGGGATCTCATGGATGTTTGGGATCTGATGGATGTTTGGGATCTCAGGATGTTTGGAATCTCATGAATGTTTGGGATCTCATGGATGTTTGAGATCTCATGGATGTTTGAGATCTCATGGATGTTTGGGATCTCAAGGACGTTTGAGATCTCATAGATGTTTGGGAACTCATGGATGTTTGGGATCTCATGGATGTTTGGGAACTCATGGATGTTTGAGATCTCATGGATGTTTGGGATCTCAAGGACGTTTGAGATCTCATAGATGTTTGGGAACTCATGGATGTTTGGGATCTCATGGATGTTTGGGATCTCATGGATGTTTGGGAACTCATGGATGTTTGGAATCTCATGAATGCTTGGAATCTCATGAATGTTTGGGATCTCATAGATGCTTGGGATCTCATGGATGTTTGGGACCTCATGGATGTTTGGGATCTCATAGATGCTTGGGATCTCATGGATGTTTGGGAACTCATGGATGTGTTGGGATCTCATGGATGTTTGGGATCTCATGGATGTTTGGGATCTGATGGATGTTTGGGATCTCAGGATGTTTGGAATCTCATGAATGTTTGGGATCTCATGGATGTTTGGGAACTCATGGATGTGTTGGGATCTCATGAATGTTTTGTTTTTATGGATGTTTGGGAACTCATGGATGTTTGGGATCTGATGGATGTTTGGGATCTCATGGACGTTTGGGATCTCATGGACGTTTGGGAATTCATGGATCTTTGGGACCTCATGGATGTTTGGGATCTCATAGATGTTGGGGATTTCAAGAGTATTTCAATAATCTAATATAACTATGTTAACCATTGATATTTCGGATTTGGTATTTGGGATTGTCAATATTAATCAAACACAATTGATAGTTTACATTGGAATTGTTGTGCAACCCAATTTTCAAAGCGGTCCAGATATTACTGGGAAAAGCCATCTGCCTCTTAGCCAGTGATAAATGAAGCTCTTACAGAACCGTTGGAAATCCCCACTGATAGGCAGAGTCCTGGGGAAGCGATGTTTAGGGGATAACTTTGCGGCAGCTGCGGACCAGTTTGGAATGGGGATTTAGAAGCGAAATGGGATAAAGTGGGTGAAAGCCTGTCGTGTCCGAAGCACCAACTTCGCTTCTGGGCTTTTGCTTTGTCTAAAATTGACCGAGTCGTATAAAATATTCGAGATGAAGGCGAGTGAGATGGCACAGCCGGAAAATGCAGAATTTTAAAAGGGCCGGTCAGTCACAGATAGAGAGAGGAGGGAGAGATCTCTGTCAGAGATGGAGAGAGGAGTGAGAGATCTCAGCCGGACACTGGGAGAGGAGAGAGATCTCAGCCGGACACTGGGAGAGGAGAGAGATCTCAGCCGGACACTGGGAGAGGAGAGAGATCTCAGCCGGACACTGGGAGAGGAGAGAGATCTCAGCCGGACACTGGGAGAGGAGAGAGATCTCAGCCGGACACTGGGAGAGGAGAGAGATCTCAGCCGGACACTGGGAGAGGAGAGAGATCTCAGCCGGACACTGGGAGAGGAGAGAGATCTCAGCCGGACACTGGGAGAGGAGAGAGATCTCAGCCGGACACTGAGAGAGGAGAGAGATCTCAGCCGGACACTGAGAGAGGAGAGAGATCTCAGCCGGACACTGGGAGAGGAGAGAGATCTCAGCCGGACACTGGGAGAGGAGAGAGATCTCAGCCGGGCACTGAGAGAGGAGAGAGATCTCAGTCAGACACTGGGAGAGGAAGACGAAGGAGAGATCTCAGTCAGACACTGGGAGAGGAAGACGAAGGAGAGATCTCAGTCAGACACTGGGAGAGGAAGACGAAGGAGAGATCTCAGTCAGACACTGGGAGAGGAGGAAGAGATCTTAGTCAGACACTGAGAGAGGAGAGAGATCTCAGTCAGACACTGGGAGAGGAAGACGAAGGAGAGATCTCAGTCAGACACTGGGAGAGGAAGACGAAGGAGAGATCTCAGTCAGACACTGGGAGAGGAAGACGAAGGAGAGATCTCAGTCAGACACTGGGAGAGGAAGACGAAGGAGAGATCTCAGTCAGACACTGGGAGAGGAGGAAGAGATCTTAGTCAGACACTGGGAGAGGAGGGAAAGATCTCAGCCGGACACTGGGAGAGGAGGAAGAGATCTCAGCCGGACACTGGGAGAGAAGGGAGAGATCTCAGTCAGACACTGAGAGAGGAAGGAGAGAGACACTGAGAGGAAGGGTTGAGAGGAACGGCATGAAGGCAGGTAGGGTTGAGAGAAGGAAGGTGCAGTCAGTAATTGAACTACTCGTAGAATCACAGCTTGTTACCCGTAAGCTCGGCCTGCCATAAGCCAAAAGCCAGAGAAGCCCCCAATCCAACAACAATAAAAGAATACAGCTTGAACCTCTAAATCAGCTTTCGAAGGTGAGACAGCGGCCGCAAAGCATCGGCCAGAGGCTAATATCCTTTCCAGGCTGGTCACCTGAACTCTTCGCTCGCTTAAACACAGGGGAAGGAATCTTGACTAAAGAGAAGAGAGAGCATCGAAGTGCTTCACAATTTACGACTTCTGCTTACTGAAGCAGCGGAGGAACACTCGCACAGGTCATCGGCTGTTTAACTTGGTGGCTGCCATTGTGCTGGCTTAATTTATTGGCTTCGATTGTATTCTCTTCTCTGTAACTGAAGTTCGCCAGTTGCGCTTGTTGGATAAATATGAGGGCAGTCTTATTGTACTAATAGGCATTCTGAACCGTCAGAATCAACCATTGCGACCCTAGCAACTATAGCAAACATAGCCATAGCAACCATAGCGATAGCAACCATAGCGATAGCAACCGTAGCCATAGCAACCGTAGCCATAGCAACCATAGCAACCATAGAAACCACAGAAAACATAGAAACCATAGCAACTATAGCAACCACAGCAACCGTAGCAACCGTAGCAACCATAGCAAGCATAGCAACCATAGAAACCATAGCAACCGTAGCAACCATAGCAACCGTAGGAACCATAGAAACCATAGAAACCATAGAAACCATAGCAACCGTAGCAACCATAGCAACCGTAGGAACCATAGAAACCATAGAAACCATAGAAACCATAGCAACCGTAGCAACCATAGCAACCGTAGGAACCATAGAAACCATAGAAACCATAGAAACCATAGCAACCGTAGCAACCATAGCAACCATAGCAACCACAACAAACCATAGAAACCGTAGCAACCATAGAAACTACGAGTATTTGAGATGTACATGTAGGTAATTACCTGCATACGAGTACTATAGCAACCAGGGTTTCCGCAAAGTAATGCACCATCTGCTCCGCTCTAGCTTCAACCGGTATAAGTAAGAGTTTACCATTTGGATTTCCGCACGCAATGCTGCACTGAATTCTGAGCAGGCCTAACAGAAAGCTGGCCCGACGTGACCCGAATATTTGCCAGCCTGGCAACCAAAATTGCATTAGCCAGATATTATAGACCTCCCCGTTCCCCGGAAACAAGCGGAAGCAGGCAGACATTGCCACGCCCTGCTTTTACTCTCTTGTTTTAATAAATCCGCCATTCGCCGGTGCTATTAATAGCACTGAGGGCTCCGGCATTTTAGCGATCGGGCTCTGGGATGAGAAAGGCTAAGAGTCATTTGATTTGCATGCAAATTTCAGCTCTCGGATTTAAAAGCAACTGTCATCAGTCTTCTGCTTGCCCACTATCGCCTATCTCGCCCAGCCGTCAGTCTCTCTCTGTAGCGCATCAAAAGCCATGGTCATCTTATCTTCGAAAAGCGCTTCCCACCCGCTATGAACTTGCAGCTGCAGCGGTTTTAGGCAAAAGCTTTCCGTTAGCTGCAGAATGCGGCTTTGTAAAATAATGAGCAGCGAATATTGACTTGAGAGCTGAGATGGGATCGCTTTTCAGATTTATAGCCCTGCTGTTGCAGATCTTTAACAGTGGGAGTGACAGTGGGAGTGACAGTGAGAGTGACAGTGGGAGTGATAGTGGGAGTGACAATGAGAGTAACATTGGGAGCGATAGTGGGAGTGATAGTGGGAGTAACAGTGGGAGTGACACTGGGAGTGATAGTGGGAGTAACAGTGGGAGTGACAGTGGGAGTAACAGTGAGAGTGACAGTGGGAGTGACAGTGAGAGTGACAGTGGGAGTGACAGTGAGAGTGACAGTGGGAGTAATAGTGGGAGTGACAATGGGAGTAACAGTGGGAGTGACAGTGGGAGTAACAGTGGGAGTGACAGTGGGAGTAACAGTGGGAGTGACAATGAGAGTAACATTGGGAGCGATAGTGGGAGTGATAGTGGGAGTAACAGTGGGAGTGACAGTGGGAGTAACAGTGAGAGTGACACTGGGAGTGATAGTGGGAGTAACAGTGGGAGTGACAGTGGGAGTAACAGTGAGAGTGACAGTGGGAGTGACAGTGAGAGTGACAGTGGGAGTGACAGTGAGAGTGACAGTGGGAGTAATAGTGGGAGTGACAATGGGAGTAACAGTGGGAGTGACAGTGGGAGTAACAGTGGGAGTGACAGTGGGAGTAACAGTGGGAATGGCAGTCGGAGTGACAGTGGGAGTGACAGTGTGGCAGAAAGGTGAGAGAGAAGTAGAGACAGAAGTCACTGCATGATCGGCTGCAATGGTAAACCAGCATCCCAACTGATGAAGAAGGGACATTAAACGATGCTCTTTCATTAATCTCTCCCCCGACGGGCTTCAGCTGTGACCGGTTCAAATGTTAAGACAAAGACTGACACACTAGTAGTTTGCTTCAAACTTGACCTTCTCTGTCCCGTCCAGGCGCCCCAGTTCTGTTGTTTGACGGCACGGGCTGGGTTCGAGTCTCGTTTGCCGCGCCGCTGCGCAGCCTCGCCGAGGAGGTGACGCTGCGCTTTCGCACCAACGCCTCCCGGGACAGCCTGCTGTTCGCCAGCGTCAATAGGAAGTACGCCTCTCGGGACACCATGCGGCTGGAGCTGCGGGACGGCACCCTGGTGTGCACCGTCAACTACGGCGAGAGCAGCTTGGTGAGCACCTGTGCAACCTGTGTTAGGCAGGTCTTTTTAATCCAATATCCCTGATTTTTACGACCCTAGTTCACACGACCCTAATTCCTATGACGCTAATTCTCATGACCTTCATTCCCATGACCCTACTTCCCATGACCCTACTTCCCATGACCCTACTTCCCATGACCCTACTTCCCATGTCCCTACTTCCCATGTCCCTACTTCCCATGACCCTACTTCCCATGTCCCTACTTCCCATGACCCTACTTCCCATGACCCTACTTCCCATGACCCTACTTCCCATGACCCTACTTCCCATGACCCTACTTCCCATGACCCTACTTCCCATGACCCTACATCCCATGACCCTACTTCAACGACCCTAATTCCTATGACCCTAATTCCCATGACCCTAATTCCCATATCCCAAATTCCCATATCCCAAATTCCCATATCCCAAATTCCCATATCCCAAATTCCCATATCCCAAATTCCCATATCCAAAATTCCCATATCCCAAATTCCCATATCCCAAATTCCCATATCCCAAATTCCCATATCCCAAATTCCCATATCCCAAATTCCCATATCCCAAATTCCCATATCCCAAATTCCCATATCCCAAATTCCCATATCCCAAATTCCCATATCCCAAATTCCCATATCCCAAATTCCCATATCCCAAATTCCCATATCCCAAATTCCCATATCCCAAATTCCCAAATCCCAAATTCCCATATCCCAAAATTCCCATATCCAAAATTCCCATATCACAAATTCCCATCAATCATCGCTATCGATTCTGCTTTTTATTTAAATTTCCATTGATATTCTTCCTTTTCAAATCAAAGTTAAAATTTCTCCCTGAGCAGAAACTTTTATCACACAATAGAAGCTGGAGTTCCTACAGCCGACACACTTCACTTAAATCACTGCTCTCATTCCCATATATCTCATAATTTTAACTTTCTGCAACACGTTTAGCTACGGGGAAATGGAAGCTAATGTCAAGAAATTACAGACTGAAAATGATTGACAGGCCCCGGCCCCTCAATTTCGTGACTGTGGGCTGCTTCCGCCCGTTCCGCCCCGGCCAATGCAATTTGCTGGGACTCGCCAGGAGAAATTCAATTCTGAATTTACAACACCCTGCTGCTCCAAGACATTCAGTGCTCGGCCCGGATTGACATCATTAAGTGCCTGTATCTGGGGGTGGTTGGGCTCCCATCTCAATACACACTCTCGGCCACTTCCTCTCCTCTCTGTGTGCCTGTCCGAATGCTTCCACCGCAGGCTCTTTGAGAACGGAGTTATACTGCGGGGTACAAATCATGAAGAACCATTCACGGAGTCTGAGCTGAATTCAAAACTGCGTGTACCACAGCAGTCTAATATAGATATGAGAGCAGTCAATTATAGATATGAGAGCAGTCTATTATAGATATGAGAGCAGTCTATTATAGATATGAGAGCAGTCTATTATAGATATGAGAGCAGTCTATTATAGATATGAGAGCAGTCTATTATAGATATGAGAGCAGTCTATTATAGATATGAGAGCAGTCTAATATAGATATGAGAGCAGTCTATTATAGATATGAGAGCAGTCTATTATAGATATGAGAGCAGTCTAATATAGATATGATGTCATTAGGTTGAGACTGTAGATTGGAGAAGTAGGGTGAGACTGCAGATCGGAGAAGTAGGTTGAGACTGCAGATCGGAGAAGTAGGTTGAGACTGCAGATCGGAGAAGTAGGTTGAGACTGCAGATCGGAGAAGTAGGGTTAGACTGCAGATTGGAGAAGTAGGGTGAGACTGCAGATAGGAGAAGTAGGCTGAGACTGCAGATTAGAGAAGTAGGGTGAGACTGCAGATCGGAGAAGTAGGTTGAGACTGCAGATCGGAGAAATAGGGTGAGACTGCAGATCGGAGAAGTAGGCTGAGACTGCAGATAGGAGAAGTAGGGTGAGACTGCAGATCGGAGAAGTAGGTTGAGACTGCAGATTAGAGAAGTAGGGTGAGACTGCAGATCGGAGAAGTAGGGTGAGACTGCAGATCGGAGAAGTAGGCTGAGACTGCAGATAGGAGAAGTAGGCTGAGACTGCAGATCGGAGAAATAGGGTGAGACTGCAGATCGGAGAAGTAGGGTGAGACTGCAGATAGGAGAAGTAGGCTGAGACTGCAGATAGGAGAAGTAGGCTGAGACTGCAGATCGGAGAAGTAGGTTGAGACTGCAGATCGGAGAAGTAGGGTGAGACTGCAGATCGGAGAAATAGGGTGAGACTGCAGATCGGAGAAGTAGGGTGAGACTGCAGATAGGAGAAGTAGGCTGAGACTGCAGATAGGAGAAGTAGGCTGAGACTGCAGATAGGAGAAGTAGGCTGAGACTGCAGATTAGAGAAGTAGGGTGAGACTGCAGATCGGAGAAGTAGGTTGAGACTGCAGATCGGAGAATTAGGGTGAGATTTCAGATCGGAGAAGTAGGGTGAGACTGGAGAGATTTACGAAGCAGATAAAGATAATACATGAATGAAACAAATTCAATTAGTTCTGCATGGCAACTAAGAAAGTGAGTGCTTGAGGCGGCTCGATGTCACGGCGGACACAAGCTGAGCCTTGGCGCAGGGCATCCATCAGTGCCAGCCTCACCTTCGCACCCCGCCTTCACTCTTCCCCCGCCCCGCACTCGGTCCTCGCATGGCCTCAGTTGCTTTCTGCATCAGCCTGAGTCCGAGTCCTCCTCCACTGCCGGACAGGCGGCGGGATGGACATTGCCGCAGTGGGGGGCATTCGCTGCCGGCCTATCGATCAAAACTCGGCGGAACTCGACTCCGACTCTGCAAACTTGGCGTGGGGGCCTGGGGGACAAAATCATGGCTTGTAGAATAAGCCTGGGACTGTTTCTTTGTCTGTCTGTCTGTCTGTCTGTCTGTCTGTCTGTCTGTCTGTCTGTCTGTCCGTCTGTCTGTCTGTCTGTCTGTCTGTCTGTCTGTCTGTCTGTCTGTCTGTCTGTCTGTCTGTCTGTCTGTCTGTCTGTCTGTCTGTCTGTCTGTCTGTCTGTCTGTCTGTCTGTCTGTCTGTCTGTCTGTCTGTCTGTCTGTCTGTCTGTCTGTCTGTCTGTCTGTCTGTCTGTCTGTCTGTCTGTCTGTCTGTCTGTCTGTCTGTCTGTCTGTCTGTCTGTCTGTCTGTCTGTCTGTCTGTCTGTCTGTCTGTCTGTCTGTCTGTCTGTCTGTCTGTCTGTCTGTCTGTCTGTCTGTCTGTCTGTCTGTCTGTCTGTCTGTCTGTCTGTCTGTCTGTCTGTCTGTCTGTCTGTCTGTCTGTCTGTCTGTCTGTCTGTCTGTCTGTCTGTCTGTCTGTCTGTCTGTCTGTCTGTCTGTCTGTCTGTCTGTCTGTCTGTCTGTCTGTCTGTCTGTCTGTCTGTCTGTCTGTCTGTCTGTCTGTCTGTCTGTCTGTCTGTCTGTCTGTCTGTCTGTCTGTCTGTCTGTCTGTCTGTCTGTCTGTCTGTCTGTCTGTCTGTCTCTGTCTCTGTCTGTCTGTCTGTCTGTCTGTCTCTGTCTCTGTCTGTCTGTCTGTCTGTCTGTCTGTCTGTCTGTCTGTCTGTCTGTCTGTCTGTCTGTCTGTCTGTCTGTCTGTCTGTCTGTCTGTCTGTCTGTCTGTCTGTCTGTCTGTCTGTCTGTCTGTCTGTCTGTCTGTCTGTGTCTGTCTGTCTGTCTGTCTGTCTGTCTGTCTGTCTGTCTGTCTGTCTGTCTGTCTGTCTGTCTGTCTGTCTGTCTGTCTGTCTGTCTGTCTGTCTGTCTGTCTGTCTGTCTGTCTGTCTGTCTGTCTGTCTTATAGCATGGGTCTGCGTATCTCTGACTTTCTGACAGCTTTTGTCTCCACCTATTGCACAGACTCTTACCCTCGGTCTCACCAACAATACAGTCTATGCTCAAGCACTGCTCAGCTCTGCTGCCACGCATTAAGAAGCTTCACATTCTACGCCTCCGCGCCCAAACATTTCGCTACCTGCCGCTCCGCCGTAGCCCGCGCACCTGCAAGTATCAATTTCAGTTGCAGAAGAAGATATTGGGAAAAACGTTTTTCAAACGAGAAAACACGGCTTTGAAATATTCGATTACGCCAGACAGAGAAAAAGAGAGACAGGACTCGAAGTCACGGGGGAGCGAGTTGATTTATGGTTAATTTTCCAACTCTGGGTGTTGCGAGTCGCAGCATTCCATTTAGCATTTTCTTCTGCTACATCAGCAACCCAGGCTGCTGGCTGTGCAGGCAGCTTTCTGCTTGCTTGGGTTGAATTTCCTGCTGCGAACGTATAGTGCAGCGGGTGGTTCTGCAGTGCTGATGAAATTCATGAACAGGGAAATGAGGATTTGGGACAGCTACTCTATTTATCTATCTATCTATCTATCTATCTATCTATCTATCTATCTATCTATCTATCTATCTATCTATCTATCTATCTATCTATCTATCTATCTATCTATCTATCTATCTATCTATCTATCTATCTATCTATCTATCTATCTATCTATCTATCTATCTATCTATCTATCTATCTATCTATCTATCTATCTATCTATCTATCTATCTATCTATCTATCTATCTATCTATCTATCTATCTATCTATCTATCTATCTATCTATCTATCTATCTATCTATCTATCTATCTATCTATCTATCTATCTATCTATCTATCTGTCTATCTATCCATCTATCCACCCGCAGGAGCTCAGAATGGACGGCTACTACCTCACAGACGGCCAGTGGCACACAGTCAAGATCAGCCGCAGGGAGTTCACCCTGCAGATGGCGCTGGACGACAAGCCAAAGTTCTCCCGCAGTAAGCACTGCGAGTCTCTCATTGTTGTCCCACGCGTTAAAGAGTGCCTCCTAATCTTGCTTGCTTATTAATCTGGTGTGCATCTTCCCCGAATCGTATCATTAATTTCACCTGGTTGAATATTGGACTAAAATCCCAGGACTGTGCACTATTTCATTGATAATCCTGCTCTGTTGCGGTGCGGATTTCAACTGACTATCAAGTTTAATGAGTGCTGCATTTTTAATAATTCATATTCAAGCGATCGTGCATAACCTGCAACAATCCGTACAATGAGCCAATAAAATAACTAATCCCCCACTAACCACTGAAAGTTCAACTGGGCAGAGCAGATCCCATTCGAACTTTTTCAACAGAAAATTGAAATTTAGTTTTAAAAAACTGATACTGCTACTATTATAGTAAGCAACAGAGAAAACTTAATGTTATTTTTATAAAGTGCCTTTAAAAAACAAACAGCAAGTAATATATTTTTTACTTCTTTATTGGCGACATCCCCTGTGATAACTTTATGCGAAAAATTAATAACCCATTGATTTTGCGTTTTTCGAACTACTGGCATCGCTTTTAATCTATTTGGGAAGATAGAGCTGGGTTGCTGGCGCAATGAGGTACCTGATCCATGGTTCACTTAGCTCACTAGTTCACTGGTTCACTGGTTAACCTGGTTCACTGGTTAACCTGGTTCACTGGTTGACCTGGTTCACTGGTTCACCTGGTTCACTGGTTGACCTGGTTCACTGGTTGACCTGGTTCACTGGTTCACCTGGTTCACTGGTTCACCTGGTTCACTGGTTCACCTGGTTCACTGGTTCACCTGGTTCACTGGTTCACCTGGTTCACCTGGTTCACTGGTTCACTGGTTCACTGGTTCACCTGGTTCACTGGTTCACCTGGTTCACTGGCTCACTGGTTCACCTGGTTCACCTGGTTCACTGGTTCACTGGTTCACCTGGTTCACTGATTCACCTGGTTCACTGGTTCACCTATTTCACTGGTTCACCTGTTTCACTGGTTCACCTGTTTCACTGGTTCACCTGGTTCACTGGTTCACCTGGTTCACTGGTTCACCTGGTTCACTGGTTCACCTGGTTCACTGGTTCACTGGTTCACCTGGTTTACCTGGTCACTGGTTCACCTGACTCACCTTGGTTCACCTGGTTCACTGGTTCACCTGGTTCACTGGCTCACTGGTTCACCTGGTTCACTGGTTCACCTGGTTCACTGGTTCACCTGGTTCACTGGTTCACTGGTTCACCTGGTTCACTGGCTCACTGGTTCACCTGGTTCACTGGTTCATCTGGTTCACTGGTTCACCTGGTTCACTGGTTCACCTGGTTCACTGGTTCACCTATTTCACTGGTTCACCTGTTTCACTGGTTCACCTGTTTCACTGGTTCACCTGTTTCACTGGTTCACCTGGTTCACTGGTTCACCTGGTTCACTGGTTCACCTGGTTCACTGGTTCACTGGTTCACCTGGTTTACCTGGTCACTGGTTCACCTGATTCACCTTGGTTCACCTGGTTCACTGGTTCACCTGGTTCACTGGCTCACTGGTTCACCTGGTTCACTGGTTCACCTGGTTCACTGGTTCACCTGGTTCACTGGTTCACCTGGTTTACCTGGTCACTGGTTCACCTGGTTTACCTGGTCACTGGTTCACCTGATTCACCTTGGTTCACCTGGTTCACTGGTTCACCTGATTCACCTTGGTTCACCTGGTTCACTGGTTCACCTGGTTCACTGGTTCACCTGGTTCACTGGTTCACCTGGTTCACCTGGTTCACTGGTTCACCTGGTTCACTGGTTCACTGGTTCACTGGTTCACCTGGTTCACTGGTTCACTGGTTCACTGGTTCACCTGGTTCACTGGTTCACTGGTTCACTGGTTCACCTGGTTCACTGGTTCACTGGTTCACTGGTTCACCTGGTTCACTGGTTCACTGGTTCACCTGGTTCACTGGCTCACTGGTTCACCTGGTTCACTGGTTCACCTGGTTCACTGGTTCACCTGGTTCACCTGGTTCTTCCAATATCCTATCTACAGGTTTTCTCCCATCACAAACGCCATAATCCACATATGCAGGTGCCATCTCAGTTGCATTCAAACAAATGAACCCAATGTGGGACAAAAAAACTGTTTTTTCAGGCTTAACGCACCTGAGTCACGGACTGGCTAACGTACTAATTACTAAAGCCATTTACATTGGCGGTACGATATTACTTGCCAAGTAACTCTTTGCCGACTGCATGAGATTCACTCCGATCCAGAAACGCAATTCTGCGGCGTAGCGCGTTTTTACAATCATAATTTGTTTATTTATTGATTTAATTTGTCACTGAGCAGTCTTTGAGTCACACACGAGTCTCTATACTTATGCTAATCCGTCTGTCTATCCATATGCAGAAAGCATTTCCTTATTGCGCAGAATCTTTCGATAATAATTTTGTCTATCTTTTTTGTTTATTTTTTAAACTTCTCGCAATTTAACAGTTGCAAGAAACAGAGTCAAAATGAAGTTTGGTAGCGACTATACAGGTTCGAGCGTAGCTGCGAGAGACGATGTAAACTTGTATTGGCAGTTAAAATGCAATTAAATTTTTGTGACCTCACCGGCACATACGTGTGCTTCAGTTTGAGAAGTTCTGACCAACTCTCTCTCCAGTCACCTTCCTTCCCTATCCCTACCTAAATCCTAGTTTGCCCTGCTAACCTTGTTCACAGATGACAGTTTTTTGAATAGACTTTAGGTGCCCTGATCTGCAGATAGCTACTCGACATTAAAACAAAATCTGTCCTATCGCCTTAGTTCTGTATAGGCCTCAGATACTAAACAAGATATGTCACTCGCAATCAAAGTTGTGAAAAGTTAGAGCGACTACTCGTTTTTCAGTAGTTTGTCCGCGCAGTGTCTCTTAAACTTAATGTGGCAGAAAAACAAGCATTTAACTCGATGTACAAAAGTGAACGCAAGACGGACGAAACCCAGCCTTTGGGGCAGGCCTAATCTAGCTCAGCCAATGAAAGAGCAGTAAGGAGAGAGGTCAAAGTCAGACGGACATAACCCAGCCTTGGGGGCAGGCCCAATCTGGCTCAGCCAATGAAAGAGCAGTAAGGAGAGAGGTCAAAGTCAGACGGACAAAACCCAGCCTTGGGGGCAGGCCCAATCTGGCTCAGCCAATGAGAGAGCAGCAAGAAGAGAGGTCAAAGTCAAGCACAAGCGGGCAAGAAGAAAGCCAAATTGTTTATCGGCCTGGCTGGGGCTAAGGCGCCACTCCTTTCACTCTTGCACGCTATGTACAGCTTTAAACAGGGTAAAAGTTAGTACATTTTAATGCTACTTTATAAAGTATAGTAAAGTATAGTAATGCTACTATAAAGTAAAAAAACACTAACTTTTCTACTGCAGAGTAGATAAGCGCATTTTTGCAAGTGACATTCAGTTTTTCTAGTATCTGTGTAGCCTGATAAGACAACAAACAACACACCTTGCTATGCTACTGACAAGTTTAAGTAGAGTCTATCAAGCGCGATTGTATTGTATTTATCCGTCCAACGAAATCTTTTCAGTTAATTCTGGTCCACTATGTTAAATCGTTTCTAAAAATCAGATCAGTCAAAATTATTTAGTCAGTTGCAATAAATAAAAATCTATCAATCCAGAAATGGCAAGGCCACAAGTTCAGGAAATACATTATAAGAAAGCTTCACTCTTTTGTTTGTTATTCTATAGTTCACAATTCAAACGACAATCATCGTCTATAAAGCGATATACGCTACATATCGGCGCTTACTAACCCTTGACGCAGGCGTCAACGGCACTGGAAAGAACTTCAAGCAGCTGGAGACCTCGGAGATCGGCGTCGGGCCACCGTCCGGGCTGTACCCCGACGGCGAGTCGCGGCCGCGTCAGCAGCCGCAGCAGCAGCAGCAGAACTTCTTCTTCGGCAGCATGAGCCACTTCAGCTTCAACGGAGTCGACTACTTCGATGCCAGACTGCGCCGCCAGTTGGACGAGGCGTCCTCCACCACCGTGGAGGTGACGGCCAGAGAGGACGACTCGCCAGTGGAAGTTCTGCTGCCCTTCACCGTCCGGGCGCCGCAGGCCTTTGCCGAGCTGCCGACGTTGAACCTCGTCGATGGCTTCGACCTGCGGCTGAGGTTCCGCACCGTCCAGACCGACGGCCTGCTGCTTATCAGCGCCGGTGGGGTGTCCCGCTCTGCGGACTTCCTGCTGCTGGAGCTGCTGAACGGCCGGCTGCGGCTGGCGCTGAACCCTGGCCTGACCTCCGTAGCCACCCAGCGGGAGCTGCCACTGGAGCCCGGCGGCCGGCTCGACGACAACCAGTGGCACCTGGTAGAGCTGCGGCGTCGCAACCGCCAGCGGCTGGTGTTCCGAGTGGACGGTCGGCCTGCCGGCTCGGCAGGGTTTGTCGGCGACGTTGGCGACGGCGGGTTCAACGTGAACGTGAACAAGAACAGCTTGTACTTGGGCGGGGCACCGCGGCACCTCATGAGCGCTAGGAGTGATGTCATCTTGTCTGGTATAGGATTTCAGGTGAGCATTCCCGATCCCATCTCACCATCCTGATCCCATCTCACCATCCTGATCCCATCTCAGCATCCTGATCCTATCTCAGTACCCTGATCCCATCCAGACATCTCAGCTCCCCAAACCCCATCTCAGTTGACACGAAGCCTTATTTAAAATGCATTAAACTCTACCACAGGGTTGCCTCGGCTCGGTGCATCTCTGTGGTAACCAGGGAAACACCGCAAACAACGCAGACAGTTCAAACAGCGCCGACCTTGCGGCGTCGGTCTGCGACGTGCTCGATCGTCGGTTGAATCGCAACGAGTTCGCTACCGACCTGGTGCCGAGCTGTCAGCGGCCGAAGATCGAATGCCACCGCGAAATGTGCTACTACGGCGGGCAGTGCTTGCAGCAGCGGGACAGCGTGGCCTGCTTGTGCGACACGACCTCCTTTACTGGCGACTGGTGCAACAGAGGTGAGTGGGGCGGGTTGGGAGTGAGGTGGATGCAGACTGGAGTGGGGCGGGTGCTTGACTTACTTGACTTAGCTGCAGGGGGCGTCCGGCGGATGCAGCGGGGAGGCGGAGGAGACCGCCCATTCCGCTAGCCCCTGGCGACCAATGACTTCCGTTGAAGTGAAGTCGCTCAGGGGGACCTGTCGGTCTCGCCTGCAGCGCGATCCTCCTCACCGACAGTGGGGAAGAAATCGGCTCGTCCCGTGTCCCTGAGGTACCGGGCGAGCAGCGGGATGCTCTCGGGCCTGCAAACGTCGGAGAGAACCGGGTTTGGCCCGAGGTGAGTGAGCCTGGCCCTGGTGAAAACCGGGCAGTGGCAGATAAAATGCTCGGCGTTTTCACTGCCTGAGCGGCAGAAGGGCACCGCTCCTCGGGTACCTGGCCCTGAAGGAAGCGGTGGCGAGAGAAGCAGCCATGCCCGGAGAGGGCCATGCTAACTGCTCTGAGGTCTCTGCGGTTGAGCCTGAGGAGGGCTCTACGCAGGAGAGGGGAGGGGCAGGGGACGGCCGCCCGGGATTGCCTACAATTCCGGGTGTCGTGCCACCTGCGGAGATGCTCGGAGTCAGCCCAGCGCTTAACGCGGGAGTTGATCACCGAGGCGGGGATGGGGGCCCCGGGCCCGGCCCCAGCAGCGCGCCGGCGGAGCCAGCCTTGGCCAGCAGGTCGGCGCGCTCGTTGCCGAGGAAACCGGCGTGGCCCGGGATCCATCTGAGCTCTACCTGGTTGCCTAGCGCAAGCCCGTTGAGCTGGGTGTTGCAGTCCAGGACGGACCTGGAGCTGGTGGTGCAGCGGCAGAGGGCCCGAAGGGCTGCTTGGCTGTCAGAGTGAAAAATAAGCTTCCGACCGCTAAGCTGCCTTCGGCGCAGTTCTGCCGCGCAGGAGCTGATGGCAAGCACCTCGCTCTGAAAAACACTGGAGTTGAGCCCAGTGTGCTGGGAGTAGCTCCACGCCACTTCTCCCTTGAAGAAGACGCACGCTCCGAAGCCTGAAAGACCATGCTTCATAGAGCCGTCAGTGTAACAGTGGACTTCAGAATCGCTCCAGCTGTCACTCGCCTCATGTCGAGGCTGAATAGTGACCTTATACCTTTGGCTCAGGAGAAGGGTGGCTGGGATCGAGTCCGAGAGGATGTTTAGCCCGCCACATTCTTCTAGAGCCTTGAGGCAGAGGTCAGAGTGCGGGATAAGCGACCGCTTCTTAAAAACCCGCACTTTCTTGAAGGCCACCCCAGCATCCAGAAGACGCCGGGTGCTCTTCGCCGCCTCTCCTTTGATATAAATATCCAGAGGAGGGGTGCAGAGGAAGGCATTCATGCCTTCAAAAGGAGTAGAGGGTGGAGCGCCCATAGTCATGCGGCAGGCTCTGCCCTGGATTTTGTAGAGAGCGTCGAGGTTACTCTTGACGCCCAGACCGCTAGCCCACACGAGGCTGGCGTAACTGATCGAGGGGCGGATGATTGCAGTGTAAATCCACCACAGCTTCCTGGGGGTGAGCCCCCAGGTGGTGCCCACGGCGCGCCTGATCTGAGCCAGAACAGCCAGGGCTTTTTGGCTTTAGTTTGAATGTGCGGAGTCCAGTTGAGCCTGTGGTCCAGAGTGAGGCCCAGTTTGAATGTGCGGAGTCCAGTTGAGCCTGTGGTCCAGAGTGAGGCCCAGGCAGCGGACCTGCTTCTCCATGGAAATGTTCTTTCCATAGAGGGTGAGGGGCTTAATGGTCCAGAGCAGTTTGTTGGTAAACATGACCGCTGTGGTTTTCGACTCTGAGAGTCTAAGACCACATTGGTTTGCCCAACGCTCCGCTCGTCCCAGAAAGCCCTGCAGAAGATCTCTGATGGTGTCAACCGAGGGGCCCGCGCAGATCGCGGTCACGTCATCGGCATAGCCCACCTTGAGAATGGGGTCGTGGAGATCACTGCAAAGCAGCTCATCCATGACCATGTTCCAGAGAACGGGGTGAGAACTCCGCCCTGGGGGCCCCCTTTTTGGACAGGCGCCGAAAGAGAGCTGCCGTTCAGGTGGGCCACAACAGTGCGGTTCCGGATCATGAACATGATCCACCGGACAAGGTGAGGGTGCGTGGCCCTGGATTCCAGGGCTCTGCAAAAGGCCTCGAAGATGACGTTGTCGAAGGCCCCCTCAATGTCCAGAAAAAGCGAGGGGCAAAGCCGCTGCCAAGAACGGCCCTCTCCAGGAAGTCAACAATGACATGGAGGGCACTCTCGGTAGACCTGCCCGCGCGGAAGGCGTGCTGGTTCTGCGAGAGTGGGAAGCGCTTCAGCTCGACTGAAAGTAGGCGCCAGAGCACCAGTCTCTCGAGGAGCTTGAGGCAGAAAGAAGTGAGGCTGATAGGCCTGAAGGCCTTCACCGATTGGTAATCGCTCTTTCCAGGCTTGGGGATAAAGACCACCCGGGCCTCTCTCCACGCAACTGGTACATAGCCCAGTTCCACACAAGCTCGGAGGAGACAACAGAGGAGGTCCAGAAAGCGGTGGTTTTTCGCCGCCTCGTGCAAGAACGCTGGGTAGATGCCGTCGGGCCCAGGCGCCTTGAACGGGTTAAAGGACCTTGCCGCTCTAATAATGCGGTCTTTGGTGATTATAGACTTTGCTAGGCCTTGCCCTCCCACTGTGTGGTCAGGCGGGCCCTGCTGAGTCGGAGATTTAGGGAAGAAACTGTTGAGCATTAGCTCCAGAGTCTCTTCAGAGCTCCCTGTGACCGAGCCGTCAGGTCTCTTTACAACAGAGAGTTTAGAAAAACGGTCATTCGTGAGTGCCTTAACCACGCGGGCTACGGGCGAGAGCCCTCAAGCCCTTCGCAGTATTGGCGCCACTTGGCCGTCTTGGCCCTTCTGACTTGGCCCTTAAACTCGTGGATCGCACGGGTATAGGCCTCTCTGTCAGATGGGTCTTTGGTTTTGAGCGCTCGCCTTTGGAGGGTCCTGGCTCGGCGCCGAAGGGCCCCGAGCTCTGGGTTCCACCAGGGAGCAGATTTCTTGCCTTTATAGGCTTTTAGAGGGCAGGCTGCTTCAAAGGCAGTGGTGATCGCCCCACTCAGGGAGGAGGCGAGATCATCCACCACCTGGCAGTCAGAGAGGTCACTGGGGGGGTCAAGATCCCGAAGGCCGCGGCTCAGCTTCGAGCCAAAGGCGGCCCAATCGGTGTTCCTGACGTTCCGACTCCAAGTGACCTTAGGCTTTTGCTTGGTCGGCCCAATGCAAAAGCGGATAAAGCGGTGGTCCGAGAGCGAGTCCTCGTCCCACACTCGCCAGCCCGTAACTGCGGAAAGCAGTCCGGGTGAGGCGATGG
This sequence comes from Macrostomum lignano, assembly GCA_002269645.1. Classification (NCBI taxonomy): domain Eukaryota; kingdom Metazoa; phylum Platyhelminthes; family Macrostomidae; genus Macrostomum; species Macrostomum lignano. The sequence goes on along the minus strand of NIVC01000001.1, from coordinate 281,990 downwards.
TGGTGTCGATGACTTCGGCCCACCGCCCATTATTGAACGTTGGTGCATTGCCCACGTTACAGAAATTGAGGTTAGTGCTGCTGACATAGGCCAGCAGCTCCTCGCCTCTGCTATTGATGTTTTTGCTGCCCCAATGCAGGTGGTGTGCGTTCACATCCCCTGCAATGAGCAGCTCGAACCGATGGGACGCAGCATAGTCAATAAGGTTGACTAGCGCGTCGCAGACAACTGGGGCATCGCCCGGGAAATAGGCAGATGCTACCAGCACAGGTTTATTGGGAATGAGGTTATTGATTTGAACAACACAGATGTCCCCAGACGAGAGATCAGGTCTCATCCATGCCTCAAAAGCTTTCGCAGCAAAGACCAGAGATCTTGGGCGAGGCTGAGAGCCCGCCATGCAAAAACAGTGGTAGCCAGATGGCACATTATTTGGCTTACCTTTAGTCATCCAGGGCTCCTGTACGAAGACCAGGCCCGGAAGCTGTTGCTCTGCCGTGCGCATCAGGTTGACCGACGCCGCCACGCAGTGCTGGGTGTTGATCTGCAGACACCAGGTAGTCGCTGGCATCATTGCAGATCGGATGTTGCAGCCGCCAGGAGTTCCTCCTCCTCCTCGGCGCTCACCGGCTTCGGGTCGGGGTCGCCGGTATCCATGGGCTCTTCTTCAGTAAAAGGCCCCCGATTGGCAGGAAGGCAGTAGGCAGCGTTCGCCGCCCTTTGCCCACCATCCATGGGGTCCTCCGCCTCAGATTGGCCCAATGCCCTGGAGCAGCCAGCCGCCTGGGCAGGCGGGTCCGTCTCCAGTCGGCCCTGCCCCGAGGGGTTGGGCCCAGCTGGGACGTCCCCACCCTCCCTGGACGAACTGGTGCGCCTAGGCGTCCCGGCGACCTCTCGCCTCAGCTGGGCGATTTTGGCGGTACGGACTGCCTCAGCTGCACGCTGGTACAGGCCGCGTCGCTTGGTGCTGCGCGCCGGGCGTCGGTCGCCTCCGCCCTCAGCAGCGCGCTCAGCTTTGCCCGCGCGGCCGTGCTGCCGGGCAGGGCGGTTTGCTTTGGCAGTCTGAGCAGAGAGGCTTGCGCCTCGGCCCCGGCCGCCTCCGCATCCCGCCCGCCCTGCTCACTGCCACGGGGAGGGTCGGCCTCGTAGGAGCGGATGCCCAGCTTCCAAAGGCCGACGTTGATGAAGCTGCCGTGTGGATAGCGCCTCATGCAGGCGTCCGACAGCCCCAGGATGGCTGTGAAGCCAGTGCCGTCGGTGCGCTTAAGGGTGTCATGCACCACAAGGCCCGCGGCGGGAAGCTCTCGGTTGACTGCTAGCAGTACTTTCCGGAGCTCGTCAGCAGAGGTAACAACGCTCCTGGCCGGGACCCAGATTCGATGCCTCTTGGTCCGGGGGCGCTCGTCCTCTCTGCAGAAGGCTAGGTTGAGGTCCCAGCTCTGCTCGGGCAGCAGCTCAAGGAGCCGCCGACCCGAGTCAGCATCACTGGGCCAAATGAGAAGGCACGAGTCCCTCGTCGCATTTGAATGAATGTTCAGAGGCGTGCCCTTCAGAGTAAGCTTCCACAGGAGGCCATCAACGGCACTTCTCACCTGCTTCAGCTGATCGGGAGACAGGCGCGCGTCCTTTCCCAGGATGACAACCGCCGGTTGCCTCTTTGCCGCATCAGCGTAGGAGGCCCGGGGGTCAGTGGAGCTTTCTTCAGGTGGGCTGTCCACCCTCCCGGCTGCATCGGCCTCCCTATCCTGGGCAGGGGCTTCCGTGGGCTCGAGGCCCTCTTCCGCCACCGCCCCAGACTGGGAAGCTTCCGCTGCCGCGGGCCGTTGGCCCCTGGCACCGGTTTGGCTTCCGCCCTCCTTGGCCCGCCTCGCCTTGTTAAGTCGACGGCGGGCAGCTCCAGAGGTGGTGCTGCGTTGCTTAGCAGCTGGAGTAGCAGGTGTCTTCTCGGAGGCACCGCTCAGAGTTGGCTCCAACGGGTCTCGCCGAGGCGTCCCCGATGGTAGCAGGTGGTATGGCCGAGGAGTCCACGGCCCCAGCCGAGGCCGGAGGCACTGTGTCATCCACAGCCGGTTTGTTACTTCGGTTAGAAGCCATTGGCTGGAAGTAAAAAGGTGGGACTTCCTGCAGAACACAGGCAAAGAGCCGCAAGGCCGCAACCCCAAACCAAGCGGCAGGCCCCCAAAAAGCAAAATACCACCCTGCGGGGGGACCCAAAAGTGCAAGGGGAACCGTTAGCGACCAGACTACTCCCTGGCCAAGCGTCCATCAGCACGGAGTTACACTGGGACATTAGAGGGTGCGTTTATGGTCACACCAGGACCCGGCGCCAACGAATCAGCTCGGCAGGGCCCAAAGGGGCCTGCCTTAACACCCACGGGACGAGTACCCTTTGAAGTGCGCCTTGCAAGGTGAAAATCAGGAGACAGAGTCTCTTGAGCTATCGGCCCGCCAGGGGAGGCAGGTGTGAGCATCGCTGGCTGGGATAAAGGCCATACCAGTCTCATACTGCACAGATAGTTCACCACGCCATTACGTGCAGGACCCGGGGTCCTGGGGGCAACAGCCCCGGCGGGGCGGGTGCAGGCTGGAGTGAGGTTGGTTAGACTGGAGTAAGGTAGGTGTAGACTGGAGTGAGGTGGGTGCAGACTGGAGTAAGGTGGGTGCAGACTGGAGTGAGGTGGGTGCAGACTGGAGTGAGGTGGGTGCAGACTGGAGTGAGGTGGGTGCAGACTGGAGTGAGGTGGGTGCAGACTGGAGTGAGGTGGGTGCAGACTGGAGTGAGGTGGGTGCAGACTGGAGTGAGGTGGGTGCAGACTGGAGCGAGGTGGGTGCAGACCACTGGAGTGAGGTGGGTGCAGACTGGAGTGAGGTGGGTGCAGACTGGAGTGAGGTGGGTGCAGACTGGAGTGAGGTGGGTGCAGACTGGAGTGAGGTGGGTGCAGACTGGAGTGAGGTGGGTGCAGACTGGAGCGAGGTGGGTGCAGACCACTGGAGTGAGGTGGGTGCAGACTGGAGTGAGGTGGGTGCAGACTGGAGTGAGGTGGGTGCAGACTGGAGTGGGGTGAGTGTAGACTGGAATGGGGTGGGTGTAGACAGGAGGAGGGAGGTGGGTTTACATCCTTGTTGTTTATGTAGCTGTCAATCTGCTGTCTGCAATAAATATAGGTCTACTTGTCTAGCAATGGATTAGCATATTATAATTAACTCCTCACCCCCTATCAAACTCGGTGCAGTTGGCTCGTCAACTTTCCAATTCGGCCGTCAAGGTCGGCCCGGCCGGCTCAGCTTCGAGTTCGCGGACGACACCTTCCTGCCAACCACCAAGCGGGACGACATCGCGTTCGGCTTCCAGACTGCGAAAGAGAGCGCACCGCTGCTGAGGGTGGACGCCAGGGATCGGAGCAGCGACTACATCCTCATCAGCATTGTGAGTCATCCCAGAACCACGGGGGACGCGCATGGATACTGTGCGCAGGCGCACGCTCACACAGGGTGTACAGCGGAACCGACTTTCTCATTGTCCCTGGAGGTTGGCCCTCATGAACGTAAATCGCACAATAATCTCCCAGACAAATGTCCCAGCCAAGAACCAAAATATCACTCCACAGGTTAACCAGCGCATCAGAGTCGAGTACAACATGAAGTCAAGCACCATCTCGTTGGAGAGCTCGCTGGTGGTCTCTGACGGTCGCTACCACCGGATAAGGTTCCTTCGGGAAGAGACCAGAGGCAGTCTGTACATCGATGACCATACGCCCCTGATAAAGCATCCAGGTAAATTGGCGCATTTTTACTGCAATTCCTGGAGTTTTACGCTAAGTTTTAGCAGAGCGTGTACTTTTTACGTTCGTTAAACGTACATTTAAAGGGACAGAAAAACGTTAATATTTAGCCACTTTTGAATCGATATTGATCGGGTCTCAGGCTGGTTGGAATTAAGAGTAATTAGATTGTCGCTAGTGAGATTTAAGCTCATTTTTCCTGTGAAAATGCGAGTTCCAGCGATTCGATCAAACTGACAATGACTTCCATGATCCTAATTCCCATGACTCTAATTTCCATGATCCTAATAATACCCATGACCCTAATTCCTATGATCGTAATACCTATGACCCTAATTCCCATGACCCTAATTCCCATGATCCTAATATCCATGACTCTAATTCCCATGACCCTAATTCTCACGACCCTAATTCTCACGACCCTAATTCTCACGACCCTAATTCCCACGACCCTAATTCTCACGACCCTAATTCTCACGACCCTAATTCTCACGACCCTAATTCTCACGACCCTAATTCCCACGACCCTAACTCCCATGACCCTAATTCCCATGACCCTAATTCCCATGACCCTAATTCCCATGACCCTAATTCCCATGACCCTAATTCCCATGACCCTAATTCCCACGACCCTAATTCCCATGACCCTAATTCCCATGACCCTAATTCCCATGACCCTAATTCCCATGACCCTAATTCCCATGACCCTAATTCCTCTGAATTAGAATTCAACTTAATGAATAAAAAATAAACTTTTTACACAAAACTTGATTAGTTTTTCTCAAGGAAGACAATGAACCAATGCTCAATGCTTGGAACAACAGCACTTGAATCGCATGCATTATTGCAATAGCATGTCCTTAAATGGTCATCATCCACTACGGAATATATGCAAGAATTAAGCATGACAACTGTTCATCAAGCATCACTTAAGCAACAACTAAATTGATTTTCAACCATTCAGACGCCAGCGTGGGCACAACATTTAACTGGCAAAAGTACATTCAAATCGGTCGCCTAGCAACGGCGCCAAAATCAGGCATCCGACGCCGGCGGCGCAGCTCGCCAGCCGTGGCGGACGAGAGCCAGCAGTACTTTCAGGGCTACCTGGTCGGCCTGGTGTTCAACGGCCTGCCTTTGAATCGGATCGCGGCGGGCGACGAGGCCGTGAAGGACCTGGCCAGGCTGCACATCGAACGCGAGGGCGACGTGCAGCAGGTGGCGGACTTCGTGCCCAAGCTGCCCGGCTTCCCGCCGGTGGATCGACCGGAATACTACCGGAATCCCGACCTCATGCCCACAACTGTTGCGGTTAGTTATCGAAAGTCTGACGCCATTTCTACTTTACCATTTTCTACAATTCAGTAGTCTGTATCGATTCTGTCTCGGTAATTTTGATTTTGCAGCCGAGTCCCACGCCGATTCGTTGCTCAGCCGAGAACAGATATCGCATGGATTGTGTGAACGACGCTCGCGGGGTGAACCTCCCCGACTATCAGGGTGGCATGGGCGATCGGTGAGTTTGGCCGTGAGCTCTTGACTGTCTGGGCTGTTTTTTAGTACCCTGGATCTGCCCCGCCTCATGCTAGAAGTGATGCGAGGGATATCGTTTCATTGCTGCGTATAAGACAGTGCAGGACTGGCTTAAAAACTCTGGATCTGCCGCGTTGTAAAAGATAAGAAAACCATCACTTAAAAAGCGAGGCTGATCCAGGGTTTATCATCCAGTTTTACGACAGTGCAGGACTGGCTTTAAAAACTCTGGATCTGCCGCGTTGTAAAAGATAAGAAAACCATCACTTAAAAAGCGAGGCTGATCCAGGGTTTATCATCCAGTTTTACGACAGTGCAGGACTGGCTTTAAAAACTCTGGATCTGCCGCGTTGTAAAAGATAAGAAAACCATCACTTAAAAAGCGAGGCTGATCCAGGGTTTATCATCGAGTTTTACGACAGTGCAGGACTGGCTTTAAAAACTCTGGATCTGTCGCGTTGTAAAAGATAAGAAAACCATCACTTAAAAAGCGAGGCTGATCCAGGGTTTATCATCCAGTTTTATGACAGTGCAGGACTGGATTTAAAAACCCTGGATCTTCCTTGCTTTGAAGGTGATAGTGAATTAATGGCTGTTTATAAGATCTATCCTACTATTAAAACCTTGGATCTAAATTCAATCCAGATTAAGATGGGTTTACAAGCGGAATGGGTACATAGCCAGTAAAAATTACAATTTGAACTTTACCTACCAGTATTTGCAATGCCTCCTGCAGGTCACAGACCCACAAGCCGCCAGCAGGAGCCCCAGAATCCCCTTCCCAGACCTCCCAGTCCTCTTCGTCCTCTGGCGAAGGCGCTGCCGTCGACGGCGACAAAACCTCAGCCAAGCCGCCGGTGCAGGCCGCTAAGATCAACGTGTTCGTCATCGTGGCCGTGGGCGCTGCCGGGGCGATTCTCCTGCTGGTTTTCTTCTGCCTGATCTACCGGTGTCGCAGCAAAAACGAAGGCTCCTATCGGGTGGACGAGACGCAGAATTTTGCAGCCGACGGCATCGGCGGCCCCGGGATCCAGCTGGACCCGGCGCTGAAGCCGCTGCGCTCGGACGGCTCCGCGTCGTCGTCGTCGCGGCGTCACGCCAACGGCGACGCCAGGGGTGCGGTGAAGTCGGGGAGTCGGGGGAAGCGCGACATGAAAGAGTGGTACGTATGAGTGCTGAGGCCTGCAGTGGGACTAAAAAGAAAAAAATACCGATTCTCTTTCTTACTTTGCGCACTACGGAATCGAGAAAACCCAGAACACAACAGCACCCGTAATCCAGTCTCTGTCAAGCCTACCTGGAACCTGATGTTTCATTATGCCTTATTTTAACTACAACCAACTGCACAGCCTTATCTCATAATTACAGTAACCATGCTAGCCAAACCCGCCTCCTCTCACCTCAAAGCCTCGAGTTATCTAATTTCCAACCCCACCCAAGCCCCAACTTATGAAAGCAAACCCCCACCTCAAGCCCCAACTTATCTAATAGCCAACCCCCACTTCAAGCCCCAAGTTATCTAATAGCCAACCCCCACTTCTAGCCCCAAGTTATCTAATTGCCAACCCCCACTCCAAGCCCCAAGTTATCTAATAGCCAACCTCCACCCCAAGCCCCAAGTTATCTAATAGCCAACCCCCACTTCTAGCCCCAAGTTATCTAATAGCCAACCCCC